>RPOG01000542.1:0-311903 GCA_008086565.1 Thalassoma bifasciatum | reverse complement strand
GTGTTATGACTCAACAGTCAAACAGGCTGCCTCGCAGCTATGGGCTCAAATCCAGATGGCTGAGGGTTTGACTTTGGTGATGTCCTTGAAAGGGGAAAATAGCAGGAGTAAGCCAGGAGGAAGTATATTATTTTTATTATCCAGAGGTAGACGTGATTATTATGCAATAAGATGTCATCAGTATGTGTGTTGTGCTTTTTATAAGTTTAAACCAAAAGACACTTATTTTTTATGAAGACAAAACACTCAATATAAGTTTATGCCAGCAACATTTTTCTCAAACACTAGTACAGGGATAACAAGACTCTGAGCGGTAAATAGTCTCAAGAATTGGGCATCACTTGTCCTGTTTTCCACTCTGTCTGAAAGTCTAAATCACAAAACCAATTGCCTTGATGATATTCAAGTGCGAGAAAACAGCCACATAGTTCTGCATCTCATTGTGCAGCTTGCACTTGTTTTTCATCTCATTGTGGCTGTTAGCGTCTTTGGTTAGTGAAGCTGTAAAGTCTTAACACATTATTACTAAATAATATCCATGTATACGTGATGAGCTGAGCTGGTTGTTAGAGAGGACGTTTTCCTTTTTTCAGGAGTAGATTAATAAAAATGTGACATAGATTTTACAGATGATATCTAGCATACCGTCGTAGAAAACGTAGAAAAAAATTCTTCAGTTAGAAAATTAATACACAAACACAAAGGCTACGTTTACACAGAGACGATCAAAACTGTAGACGCAAAAGTGCCACAAAAGTAGCCGTCTTCAAGTTGTCTCCGCGTTCAGGCGAGCGTCCTCAGGAGACGAAACAGTGTGTGAAATTCAACACCAGACCGCTAGGTGGCGCTGTGGTAGAACGCCGGAATACGCCTATATAAGAACGCGCGTGTGTAGCATCATCCATTTCTGTTGTTTGGACCGATGAAAAGGTTGAACTACTGCTTCAGTTGGCCTTAGACTATAAAACAAATAAAGCACAGCTTGGCATAGATTGGAAGATGGACATGTTTGTTTGCTTTGTTTGACCGGCTCGGCGCGTGAGTGTCACTTAAAAAGGTATGCGACGTGATTTCTTTTGCATCTTTTGCCGTTCAGACGGGGGCGCTGTGTAAACAATAGGCCCTTACGGCAAAATATTCTGTCGGATTTACTGTCAGAAAACACACTATGTGCAGAAATTGAGCCTAAATGCTGATTATTGTAATAATAGTTAATTCAAAGCAGTATTAACAGATTTTAAGTACAGACTTGTTAATTTAAGGTTGTGCTACAGCAGAATTGTTCACTGAAAAGTTTAAGCACAACAACTTTTGTAAGCACCCCAATGCAGTTAGCACCAGCTCTCAGCAGTCGGTAAATATTTCATGTTAACTGTGCAGGGCTGTTAGCTCCACTGTTAGTGAATTAGGTCTTATTTGCCATGAGGCTCCTTTGAATAGAAAAGGGATTGACTTTCTTGAAATGATTGCACATGTATGCAAAAACAATGAGCCATGGAGATGCTGTTTGCCCTGCACGGCATATTGGGGAGCATTTAACCCTGTGTGCAAGCTCTATAAAGTTGATGATGCCCTTTTGACTCACTTGAACATGTTTGGTTGGGGAAAAAGTTGCACAATCCTTCAGCCAGTCTGGGCCTTGGAGGGTTGTGAAATGCCAAAGCATCTTCTGAAAGTACATCATTCAACCTGTCACAGCCTTGTAACATGACTCAATATATACGGCTTAAACTGACTGTGAGGACTTTCTAAATGAACTTGGAAAAGTATCATCTCTGGATATATGTCTGATTGTAATGTACAGCTTAAAATGAGATCATCAGCGCTAAAGTAAGTTATTTCTAAAGGCTACTTTTCAGCTTTCAGACCGGGTCAGACTGGACCGGATTTATTGAAGTCTCTATGACAACACTACATCAGATGACAAGGTTTAGCAATGACAAGTAAATTCAAAATGTTCCTCAACTGAGAAACGACCTCAGTGATTAATTGAAGTAATGGTGGAAACATGAGCTGGTCTGTCTGACAGAAACAGAATGGAAGAAAGCTGGGTTACGTTTGCTCTGCTTGGTAGATGAGCACTGGTAGGACACAACTAGGATTCACTAACGTTACATGTTATTGATACAAAGTAGTGTTAAAAAGACGACATGATCTCCATAGACTTTTACAAAACAAATTCAAACTATTACAAATCTTGCTTTATCAGGGCGGTAGTGAGAAAAGGCTCATGGGAAGTGGAGTCTTTGCCACTAAAAGTGATGCTTTTCCAGTTACTTTGAGAAATGTGGTGATAATGGTGATAATTTGGTTTCCATGTAGGTTGTAGGGACAAGAAAAAGCTTGTGTCTCACTGAGAATCAGACTCTCTGGCAGCTTGCATCTGAGGTACAATCATATTTTCAAACTCAGAACACTGATACCCACATATTAAACAATAATTTGACTTGTGTTTATATTATAGATGCATGTCAAGCTACCACAGGGGTCTTTGAGTTTGGTTTAGATTAGTTTATTCACACACATCAACGTACATAACACAGATACACATTTATATATTCACGTGTATGTATACATTTACATTTACATTTGCATATACATATGTACAGTAGATTTGTAGTGGGTGGGTATGTGGAAAAGACTGTAGGTGAAGCTTTGATTTAATGTTGAAGTGTAAACTGGGCTTGATCCTTAACATAACCCTGATGATCTACACAGGGAAAACCTGAACAACCGTCTTAGAACTAAAAATCAACGGTTAACTCTACAAGTTACAGATATAACAGCCAATCGGGCTCCATAAGCCCCTGAGGTTTTCCAGCAGCAATACGCTGAGATGCACAGGAAATAATCATTTTTTGTGCAATACCTTCAAGCTTTAAATTTCAGAAAGTAAATGTGTAATGCCTCTAAGGTCAGGGGTTGTTTCAAGCAGCACAGATCATGCCTTTAAACTCTGAGCTGTCAGAAGTGGGATAAGAAGCAGGTGAACTGGGTGAAACCTCACTAATGACTTCTGTGATCAAAGAAGAGACACATGGCGTATAAAGCAGAGCTATGTTCCTTTATGAGAAACTCCTTTTCCCTGTCTGACCCTGTTTGTTGGACTGCATGTGTGTGTGAGTGAGGGAGAGAGTGAATGTGGCAGTAAAATCGAGCTGTACTGATGACTACCAGCCCTGTGTGGGCTGTAACTGCTGGTGGGCCAGCAGGTTTAGCAGCCTGTGCTGACATAACTGCAGCTCTATGAGTCTCTGGTAACACCGGCTGCTGGACCCAGAGCTGTGGCTGCCTTTGTCTGCTCCAACTCCACATATGTTTGACTCTCTTGTTATCTTTCAGCTTCATCTCACACACCTCTCCCTGCAAGCTTGATCGACCTCTCTTGCTACCTCATCACCTCCTTCTCTTTTCTCTTTTCCCTCTTGCAACATTTATAGATCTCTTACTCAGTTTTAAGCATTCAGAAAAAAACCTGCTCCCTCTCAGCTGTAACGCAGAGAGACAGTCCCAGCTTTCTCATTTCCTGACATGAATGCTGATGACTACTGTGAGCTCAGGCTGCACAAAAACAACCTTGGAACAGTGCTTGTGTTCAGAAATCTCTTTCTCTTGTGTTTGTCATCAAAATGTCACAAAATGGCAGGCAGTGTGGCTCTACCAGGAGAGAGGGTGAGGTTAAAACTCCCAAATTCAAGCAGTCTGACTCATCTCACCTGGGTACTGACTCAGGCTATGAGTGCATATTGCTGCTAAGAGACACGAGCAGAGGCGTTAAATCTAACTCACCTTTGCTGGGAGATCTGTGAGTATCTTCAATAACAAATGAAACGTCAAGTTCTGCTTATCTCTCTTTTGTACTGCCATCACTGAAGAAACTAGGGCTCCTTTACGGCATTCATCAAAGTAGAGAAATCAGTTCCCACAAAGAAACTAAACTAGAACCCATTAAAAAATCTTTGTTTATAAAATACCTTTTTAATATAGAGCACATTGTGTTTATGTCCCTGTGCAGGTAGAAATGAGATCAAAGCAGCCCTGAGAGTAAAGCACCTTTAATGCAGAGGCTATCAAAGCTTGTTTCAGTGACAAATCACCGGACAAACGTTAAAAGTACGGCCAAGGTCCTTCAGGACCTCACAAGAGCTGAACAGGAGCCTCTTTCTTACAGAAAATTAGCAGGGAGGAGAGATGTAAGAGGCTGCAGACTCTTTTTTTGGCTGACAACCACAAACTCCAGCCAAAGTGAAGATCTTGGAAAACTCTGATGTTGCATGGTAATTAAGAGGACGTTAAACATATGCAACGTTTCTTTGTAGCAGCCATTAATATTGTGAGTATGAATGCTGTGGGTGTGTTAGTTTTGATCGTTCCCGAAGTGCATCACTGTCATTTTCTACTCACAGTAAAAAAAATCCCAAAGGTACTATTGCAACTTTTTCCACTTATATGCTAGTAGACAACCTAGACAAAGATTTTGGTTCATAAAATAATTTCCAAGTGTTTCTTGTCACATGACATCAGCTGCGCCGAAACAGGGTAGCCGTTCAATATAAGTAACCATGGTGATTGAGCCCAATAAGAAGTGAACCAGTGTGTTAGGAGGTCGGGCTAAACTGTTTATCGTTGTCTGATCGAAATCGCAAATTCAAACATAATGTGATGATAATGTGATCGCCGAAGCTGTAATTTTATTTTTTGCCCCTGACTGACCCAGGATCTGTTGTATCAGCTGTTTCACACACAACTGTCTTGAGAATAAGACTGTTGGGAAAAATCCTTTTTTCTTTGGGATTGTTGATTTTTGTTTTCAATTGTTTTGTATTTTATTTTATTTAACTTGACACAATCGAGGATATTTTGCATGAAATTATTTTTAAAAGTGAAGATTCAAATATAGCTCTTTTTGTTCTTCAGTTTTTACAACTAAAAATATAAATTAAAAAGTCCAGTTTAGAAATAGCAGGAGTAAGTGTTAGACTCAGTGGTTTTTAGAAAAGTCAAAATTTCGACTATTTAGCTAAAAATCTTCTTTTTAATTTTTTTTTTTTTTGCCTTTTCTCTTACAGTTTTGTATTTATTTCATATAATTTTGACTTTTTATGTCAAATTTTCTACTTTTTATATCAAAAATTGCCTTTATTTCAAAATGTAGACTTTATCTTAGACTTTTGTCATCTTTAAATTTTGACCTTAAATGAGAAACTTTGGACTTTTTACACATAATGTTAAATTGATTTCTTAAACTCTAGAAGTTTTTGACTTTTTGTCTTAGAATTTTGCCCCTATTTCTCAAAACTTCCACTTTTCATTTTAAAATATTGGCCTTTTATCTCAAAGTCGGAAACAATTCTTACCTTCAGTTTTCATTTTCATCCTCGAATCAGAGTAAAAGCTTTCAATGTTTCAATGGTTTGTAAGTCAAATTTGTAAATGTGGCTGTACATTGTGAAAACTTCACTGAAGTTTGATTTAAAGAAAATCGTGAATCAAATTGAAATTGCTATATCTGCCAGAAAAATCCCAATCAATCTTTTTCTAAAACTGTTCAGTCCTATTAGGAGGTAAAACCCAGGGTTAAGCCTGAAGTTACCTCAAGGGAGAAAATCCAGTTTTGTAATACAGCCAGGCCTCTGGTTTGTCTGAAATTAATACACAACAGCTCGTCTTTGCAGCCGCATCAGGACGTCAGAGGCTCTGTGGTTTATGTCGATCTCCATGGTGCATTAACACTTTGAATGTACTTTAAAAATTGGAAAAATGTTTAGCAAAAAATCCCTTAATCCACAATCACAAACATGTACAGTTTGTTTTCCAGGACTTTGTTACAGTGTTGGTCAGTCCACTGTGATTCGTAACGTCATTTTCCACAAACACACAGGCTGTTTTCCAAACCGCCTACTACATACTACATACTACAGTAGTAGGTAGTAGGCACTGCCTACTACCTACTACTTCCACATGTAGTATGTAGTATGACTGTTTTGTTGGACCTGTGAAGTAGTATACTACTCTGGATTTCAGGAAGTGGAGCTGATGGATTTTTTTCTAATGTTTAATTTCATCATAAGTAAACCATGAGTACATTTGGCATTTCAGTCATTAATTCACCACATCAATCAGTGGTGAAGTTACAGGAGCAATAAAAGTAGATAAGTTAAATTAGATGTCNATTGTTATGGTTTTTTCATTATTTTAGTGGTTCAAGGAACAATTTTGATTCATTTAGAAAAACAACAAATCCAGGGAGAGATAAAAGTCCCGATTTTATCACATTTGTAAAGGTATAAAATACAGCAAAATCGCCATATTTGATCTTTTAATCTTGCACCAAAAGTTATCGTGTATTGAAAATAAATCTGAAACCAACTGACTTTTTTTTTTTTACAGCTGGTGGAAAAACTGCGTCCTCATTACCCATGTAGGCTGTTAGTGTAAAATAAAAAGTGATAAATGATTTAGGGGCTTTTATGAATTTGGTAAAAGTAAACAGCTCGCTCATGATGAAGTGAGCAGATTTATTGCTGTCTCTTTCGTGTCACTTCACTTTTATCTCTCGGACCGTTTCACTTTTTTGTTGTCGTGTAGTGGTTTAGATGATTTATTCCAGTAGGTGTCAGTAATTCACCTCAACCTGAGCGCCCCCAAATTGACAAACGGCATTAGCGCCGTGCATTGTGGGAAACAGTACGCCAGGTAGACTGGTCCGTTGCATACTGAGAAATTTTCTCCGATCAGTAGGTCATCCGGGAACTTGTAGTATACTACAGATCTCGCAAGTTTTCGCATACTGCCTACTAAATACTGAGTTTCAGCCAAAGTAGTAGGCATCGCTAGTGTAGTAGGCGGTTTGGAAAACAGCCACAGTGTTTCTCTGAAGAGAAGATCGTGGACAAAGCTGTAGACTGACTCCAAACTGCTCATTAGCTTTTGATTTGCACTTAGCATGGACCACTTTTAAAGAAGTGAGATGATCACTTTTATCCAGGCTCTGGGGCCCACTTTCTTTCCACTGTGGGTGTCTGCACCAACCTTCAGTGGAGTAGCACTTAAGCTTGCTGAGTTATTTCAGTTCACACTAAAGTGATAACAGTTTTTCTACAAGCTGTGAACACAAATGGAAAGACCCACTCAGTAGCCTACGTCTGTGCCCGTGCTCCATGTAGACACAAAGACAGACTCACAGAGGGTTTGTTTACATGTGGGGCCTCCCAGATCCACTCTCTTGTTCTCTGAGGCTGATGAGGCATTAAGTAAATAAATTACAGAGACACAAGCTTCATTAACATCATCTGATCTATGATGTTTGAGCTCAATGCAGTCAACACTTAGCAAACACAGAGTGGGTTTGCATATCAGATCACATCACTACAACATGTACCGATTCACTAAAGCTCACACATGGGATGGACCACAACGCTTTATGGTAAAAGGCGTGCTCCTTCTTGCAGCATCTAAATTTTCACTGCCTGAGTTAATGGACATTTAATACACCCTTTCTTTGTCTGTGGTTGATGTACCTGGGTCAATGACGTGACGTCTCTTTTTTGTGTCCGAGTGCAATATTTCCTTACATCATTATTGAATATTTCATCACATGTATTTCTTTATTCTATGAAACCTGTCTTATTTGAACACATCTTTAAACTATTAAAATATGACATGTTTTTTTGTGTTTTGGTACCTCAAACCCCCAAAATGTCAGGTGGTGCAACCGTCCTGACAAGTATCCACAGTAATTAAACTCTAAAAATTGAATGTCAGTTATTGTAAATTGAAATAAAAAATACAGTGGCATTATTTTATGCTTGAACCTTTTAAAAAAAATATTGTTTGCAAAGAAAAAGAATTTTAAAGCTGTTGAGAAATTAAAAAAACTTTTGTCCCGTAATTTTCACCTTGTCAAATGTCAGGGTGGTGCAACCGTAACATTAGACTTTTATTTTAAAGTGAAGAGAATAAAACAGGAAACAGGAAACTGCATCAGCCAGAGGACCCCAAATGACATTTGTGACCAAGTGGAAAAGTTTGTAGATTTCTCTGAAATACTGATAAAAAAGGTTTTTTTTCACTTCATTGGTGACTGGAACAATTTCCATGTCAGGTGGTACAACCAATGTAATAATGTGAAATGTTATTTTAACATAAAATTATTTATCTTGTTCACAAATAAAACAAATAAAACACACAAAATGAAAATGTATGAGTCACTACAGACACTTGAGAGATACTTGCCAATAATTTCACACAGAAAAAATAACAGGAACATATAAATATATTTTCATATATTTGGTTGCGCCACCTGACATTTTTGGGTGCTCAAATTAAAAATACTAAAAAATAATGAACCTCAAAACTTTGAAATGTTGGTCAACTACTGAAATCTGTTAGAAAACATAATTCTTCTCTCAGAAATATGTTTTTTATCCATTTTCAAAGAACTTTTTAAAAATACGTTTTTGGACCCTCTTTTTGTCATTGACCCATAGATAAGATGCAACCTTAAAATCTCGTTTCTGTTACTGTAGAATGAAAAATTTTCCAGAACATAATGTGCTGTTGCGGAGCCTCCAAAGGGACAAGAAAAGGTAAAATAAAAAATAAGAACTTCATGTGCGCACTTAAAACTTCCACATGCTCACCTGAAACTTTTACGTGCTCACTAGAAACTTTTAGATGCGTACCTGAAACCATAGTGTGCACCAGAAATGCTTCAGATGCACACCTGACAATTTTCTTCTCTACAAAATGACAGTACAAGAGTTAGTGCGTGCGTATTATCACCTGGGACTTTATTATAAGGACATTGCTGCCTTGCTTGCAAGTCGTCATGGTTATGTTGTGTCTGAGAGAAACCTGAAGAGAATTTTGAAGTCCTATGGTCTGTTTCAACGTAAAGGATACACTGCTTTGGATCCTGTGTTTGATTTCATAGAGGCACAGCTTCAAACATCTGGCCAGCTCTGTGGCTATTGTTGGATGTACACAAAGTGTCACCTAAAACTTTCAGGTGAGCGCGTGAATTTTTTTATTTTTTTTTTTAACCTTTTCTCGTCCCTTTAGGGGCTCCGTATGATGTAACTTGGGATGGGAATCAACAACTCATTCCTGTTAAGAATTTATAAGAAATGATTCAATCTTTTGACATCATTAGCTTGCATCAAAGTGGTATTTTAGGGCTAAATATGGAGAAATGTTGTTGTGATTTGTAGTGTGAGCAACTTTACAAAAGTACAGACCCATTTTTAAGTTATATTTAAGTTTAAGAAAGTTGAATTTTGTTAACTTTGCTGCAACCTTGAAAGTACATCTTGAATATTTGGAAGCTCACTGAAACTCAAATGAACCAAAGCTAAATTTATTCAAGTAGAATCTGAGAGAAACTTGGCTAACCTTTTGTTCGTCTGCAGCTGCAGATGGAACAGTCGGTATCATACCTATATAGTTATTTCAAAACACGTTCCTTAAAAAATTCTGAAGCAAAATATCACTTCCTTGGTTGTGGGAAACATTCTTGGACAAAGAAAATCAATTGTGATCCAGAAGCAAGAATTAAATAAATCCACATTTTCTCTCTCTGTCGCTCCGAGCTGTTTTATCTTCATTGAAAGTGCTGTTACACTCCTGAATTTTACAGACTCTGGAAGATCTGTGTTCAGTGTTCAGGAAGACTAAACCCTCCTCTCCTCTGAATTCTGCCCGTCTTTAATGGATGTATACTCACTAAAGTCCTTTGCACACTGAACAAAAGAGAATAATCCATGAGCACTTTCACTTCCAGTCACCATTTAAACCTTTTGTTAGGAACATCATCACTAGGATTATGTTTCTCTATTCATAACATCATCATAACACTCAAGGGCTCAAATTGATTAAACTCCTCATAAAGCATTTGATTGTGGGTTTATCAGTTGAATAATTATTTTTGAATAATTCAGGGTGCTTACATGATTTCAGATAGAAGCCCCTTGAGCACGTACCACAGGTGTTCTCCACGACTCTTAACAATATTACTGCTCCCGCTTGCTAGAACAAAAACAGCTGCTTTTTTATCTTGGTGAAAGAAGCAGCTTGTAATGAAGAGAAAAGTAGAGTTGCAGAGTTTGGGGTACCGAGATCTGATTCACTTCAACTCACACCACCCTACAAGAACTCACATGTACTTACTTTTTTACACTGACTTAATGACATTATGGGATTTTTTTTCTTTCTTTCTTTTCAGCACATCTATTTTGAACATGACATTGGAAAGGAAAATCTTCCCATGCGTTTTCACGTGGCCTATTCTCCTCACGGCTCTCTGATTGGCTGAGTGAGTCCACCTGTGACTAATAGCCCTTTTCCACTGACTCGCCTTGGCCCTACTCTACTCGACTCTACCCGGTTTGTGTTGCGTTTCCATTAGCGCGGTACTACGCGGCAGACGCCAGTTTTTAGTACCTGCTCTACCCTGGTTCCAAGTGAGTAAAGCCGATACTAAAAGGTGACGTGGACGGACTGCCGGTCACTCATTGGTCAGAGAATGTGCTCACTGAAGCTTCTGACTCTGAACAAATCACTTACAAGAGGCAAACGAATAAGTTAGCGACAACATTTTAAAAAAAATTTTTTTTAATTTTTTTTTATGACATTTAAACCTGACGGCACAGAACCAGACTGAATGAACACAAAATACAGCCCTAAAATACACCTTCATGATTCCTAAATAAGTTAAAAGTCCCTTTTAAACGAAAAAGAAGTTAACAGCAAAGATAGTTTGGTTTAAAGAGTCTTTTAAATTAAATCAAAGTTTGTCGGCGCAGGAGCGAACTGTCTGCCACGAGCGTCTATACGCACCAATCAGTCCATTAATCCCCAGGGAAACAAAAAGGAAAAACAGTTCAAAGAAGAATTATTGATCTACAAAAAATCTCCGGTATACCAGGCCCAAAATAAAAAAATTAAAGCGATCTCACAGGATCAAGTGAAGAGTTGACGTCGGGAAGCAGCTCCTTCGTTTTCCTCCGCGTGCATGCAGCACAAGGCTGTTGTTTACCTCCGTTGTCATGATGCCCGACATTGAGCCGCTGTATTACTTTAATGAAATCTTTTGAACTGAATAAAAAGATATATTTTAGGGCTAAATGTGGAGAAATGTTGTTATTTGTAGTGTGTGCAATTTTACAATCAGCGCCCCACAGTGACAGATGACTTTTAGGAACATAAAACAGAGACAGGCTAAACAGTCAGAGGGATTTTAGAGAAGCAACAGACACATGAGGGGAAGAAAGGGACATCAGTGGACCAAAGAAGACAAACAGAGAGGAGGGAGACAGTCGCACCAAAGTGGGAGACATTGAGGGGAGACAGGGAGAGGCTGAGGGAGATGCTTGGCATTACAGCTTCCTTTCTGCAGTTGTCCTCGCTGCGGCCCATTGGAGCCCTAACGGCTATATTTATCAGGCAGCTGTATGATGTTGGCGAGCACTGACCAAACAGTTCCAGTCCAACCCAGAGGAGAGTCCAACAGTTTCACACAGCAAAGCATCAAATCGACCAACATGAATAAGTTTGGATCAGTGCTGCTGCATGTGAACCAGCAGCCTGGTGTTTGGACTAAATCATGGACCCCAATTTGACGTCATTAGAGTAAATGAAGCACAACGATTTTTCTGCTTTTCAAGCAAAATCTACAAGGGATAAAATTTGTCAACAAACATTAAGGAGGTGAAATGTTTCAAGCAAGTGTAATGAATCAGAAAATTACCAGTTTAAGTTAAAGACAGGTAAAATGTATTCCAATATTCGGAACATGAATTTAAAATATGATTGTCCAGACTAACAGTGCAAACCATGCAAAACAGATGACTAATGGGGGTAAACGCTTTCAGGTGTTCGCAACAGACCGAATAATACATGTGATGTCATCCTTCTGTTTCTGATACAGGGTTTACAAACCTATTGTTGGTGGGAGCCACATAAAAAAGCTGCTTTTCTTAATTTATGAGATCATTATCTCCAAATTGTGAGAAGACTTTTAGTGATGAATAAGACCAATAAAAATATCAAATTACGTCATTTAAGCAGACTTGTCCCTAAGTGATACACAGAAGAACAGGAGCTGTTTGAAGAACAGGAATACAAGCATTTACATGATTCCTCTCACAGTCATAAATGTGATAAGTATATGATGAACAAATCCTTGCAACCACACTTAGCAGAGAGGAGGATGGAGCAGAAAAAAACTTGTTAATTATACTCTGTGTATCATTTGTTCAATTTATATTCCATTATGAACCAAAAATCAAAACACTGAAAAACAGTTTGTTGACATTCTATCTTTTTAAGTGACAGCGAATCAAATTCGTATATGAATATTAATTGAACAAACGTTTCACAGATTAACAATGTAAACAAATACAGACTTCACTACTTTACTGTACTACTCTGGTAAATGTGCATTAGCAGTGCACTGACCAATGCAGTTTGGTAATGGGCAACTTTTTATAGAAACCAAAATTCATCTTATATCCAGTGTTAAAAGCATTCATCGTCAAATCACCATGGAGATACATCTTCTTCTATTTACGAAGCCTTATGTGACTCTTGAGAAACTTTGCCATGTCCTTTAGAACAGGATGGAAACTGCAGAGCTCTAATGTGCCTGTGCAACATCAAAAACCATAGACTATATGGACAATGTGGCTCCACCTTTTACCGTTGCATGATTTTGAAGCTGAAAGAACCACGTCACATGAGCCGCCAATGTGCAGCCAGAGTCTGCGCAGTAGGGACAATAGAGAACAAAAGCAATACATTTTTTTTTTTGTGTGATCTCTTCTTGGCTCACTATCCTGGCGTATCATACTATTCTAAAAAAAAAAATACACAAGAACAACAGCGGTCACTTATCAGAAAACGTGACTTACAACCCTATTTTTAAGTTATAAACCAACTTCTCAGAAAACAAGGACTTAAACACAAAGCAGCGGAATAATATCTTCATACCACTGCAGCATAAGGTTATGAGAAACATTGAGAAACAAAGTGTTAAATGTTTTAAAAGTTTTACCACCTTCTATGTGGAGTGAATGGGGGGGACATGGTGTTTGATTTATACTGCAGCTAGTCACCAGGGGGAGCAATTTTTGTGGTGAACTCACTTCAAGCCGAGCCACATGGTGTCCATGTTTTTTTTGTTTGTTTTTTTGCAGTCAGTGCAAAAAACTCACTCATGAAAGAAAAAAAAAATTAAAACTGTTACTTATAGACATCAGCAGTTGCCCTGCACCTCAAATCTATAAATATTTGCTTCCCTAAGGATCCTGAATGAGAGCTTTCAGTGATTTTAAAGGACCACTAATCTCACCTAATACAAAAAAATGCTGTTTTTTATTTCCTATTTTGAGATTATCTTCTTTAATTGAAAGGGCATCAGTGGATAAGAGTTTTTTTTTTTTGTTAAATACTCTTTAGTATACATCTAAATGATTCAGTTTATTTTAAAGTGTCTGTATTTGTTTCTTTTTCATTGCATAATAAGACTAAATGTACACTTACAGACCCTCACTTCTCATGAAAAATGCGAAAGCCTCCATGGGTAAATAGAGATGTCAGAAAACTCTCCTTCTGATTCAGTATCTGTAGATTAAATCTGAAATATGTGGCTTATATTTATAAATCTGGGCACATTGCAAGGATACACAGGCTGAAATAAAGAAAACATTATCTAAGGCTGTAAATAATGAATTTTGCCAACAGACTCTGAAAAGCCTCATAAAATAGTAAAGTCAGAGCTGCCTGAGCTCCCAGAGCTGGTTTAAAGCTTTTATCAGTTCTTTGAATCCTTCCAGCACAGAAATGAGAGGACACATGAATGCAGAGATGGATGAGGGAAATTCTTATAATAATAAATGATGTATAGGAAAAAAGAGTCCATTTGTACTCAAGAAAGTGCATTTGAAATCCAAATTCTTCTCCTCTCAGAGCTCACCTGTTCTGCTCTGTAAATGGCGTTAAGTTGCCTCCAGAGGCATAAGATACTCCAGATCTCAGAGATATCAGCAGCAGACTTGAATCATGCATTCAAGTGTGAATCCAATTTGGGAAGCCACGATTCAGGAACCATCTGGAAATGCAAAGCAGATGGTCTCATTTTCTGCTGTCTGCTGTTCGTGAAACTTCCAACTCCACTTGTGTTTCCATCGTTCCGATCAAGACATGGATTCAGATCAAAATGTAGAGAGCGGACTATAACGACCAGAACAGAGAGTAAAAACAGCTAAAACCATCAGCTCAGCATTATGTGGTCATGAATCCTTCTTTAGACATCCATAAAAGTGACGGTACAATTTGAAAATGTAATAAAAGCGGGTTATTTCTTAATTTAATCCTTTTTAGTTCGTCTGCCAGAAAAAATAACACTTTTCTTCCTTTGTTTCGTGACAAACTGCATCACTGCTAACAAAGCAAATTGACCACAGATCTATATCAATGAAATAATGTTCCAGCTTTGTACCAAAAGACAAAAGAAAGTCTTTATTAACAGCAGGTAGACAGAGCTGTGAAATAAAAAGAGTTGAAAGTGCAGGCAACATGACAAAGAAAGTAGGGAATAGGACTGTTTTCATCATCAAGTCCCTTAACTTGGCTTCTCCCCCACAAAAAGGCATGAAAAAGCAAAACCTGCAGGTTGATAACACCGCTGTTGGTATTGGAAGCAACGCGGTCACATATTATGTTAATAACCTGTCAGTGTACAGGAAAATAGTTAATGTGGAGACACATAAATCAATAGTTCTTCATTGATGATGCAATCCTGAATTTAATAAGGAATATCTGCATGTAATCGAGTGAACATTCTGCTTTTTTTAATGACATGGAAATGAAGTCTGGGATGGAAACCCTGTATCCCTAACCAATAAAACACCAGGAGCCTCAGGAAGTTGGCCTTTCCTCGAGACACATTAATCAGTCTCAGGAATCATCAGGGATCATCTCCCGACCGTCAGCGTCTCTGAGAACGATGTCCAGCTTCTCTGTGCTTGTAAAGAAGCCATCGGTTATAAATGACTTCATGTAACATTTTTCTTTTCATCTGTCCTTTGGTGAGTCTCTTCTAACTCTCCTCAGATGTAGCAGCAGTAAATACTTCAACTTGGTGCACATGTACAACAGCGAGGGAAAACTAATTTTACCCACTTAGGTTCACTCCTGTGCGCTAAGAGGAACACACTGAGCAGGTACAGAGTTTCTTTGCTGTCTTTGCTCCTCCTCAAGGCTCATGATGGTGGGAGTTTCTGCACACAACCAAGCCATGACTACACAGTAACAAATTTGCATGTGAAAAACAGTAATCAACTGGCAGCAGGGTTGCTATTATACTATTGTGAAAGAAACCGTTTTTTTTTTACTGTATTTTACTTTTCATTACCTTGTGACTGTGAGTGAGGAGGGCACGTAGTGGACATGAGACCAGTGGACATTATACATGGGTGCATAATGTAGGTCACGCAGGCTGTCTTTGCTCTTGCAGACAGTTCGGAGGGGGTGAAGGATATCATTGAATCACTGTATCTTTTTCTGTAGCACTCTAAACGAAAAGTCCTCTGAATTAATTGTATAAGCACTACATCAGAGTACTGTATATGACTGTAATTTGTGGGAAATACCACGAGTTTACACCCTGGAGCACAGACAGCCTGTCTACACCACAGAGTGAACAGCCGGTCAATGCCACAGAGAGTAGATGGCCATGGGGCATAGGCAGCCAGTCACCCGTGTGATGCATCTATGCCCACTGTGTGCCCTCCTCACTCATGGTTACATCTCACATTGCATCCAACTCTAGAAAATTGCCCACTCTTCCAAAATTCTGCTTTTTAGTGTGATTTAAAACATTAGCATACAGTTATGGGTCTTTGGACCCCTGGATAAACTAGCTAAGGAACAAAAATCCTCCCCCCAAGAGAAGTAAAGATTCCAAGGAACCCAGCAGAACTGATTATGTAGGAGCTGAATCCTCTTTCCAGAATGTTGTCAGGACACTAATGGTGAAAATTCCAATGGCTTTTGTGGCATGGAAACTAACAGCTCCTTATGAAGACTGTGGCTCTAAGATCAGAAAGGCACTTAATGCTGTGGACAATCATGTATCATGACCATCAAGAGCCACAGAGGAATACTTCACATCCTTAGTTGACATTATAGGTGTAGGCAGACAAAGACTGACATAAAGGAGAAACGTTATCTGTTCCTGGAAAACACACTGCAAACAATATTTATTCACAACCAACCAGAAACAGCAGAAAGATGAGACATGATGGAGAGGCTGTTAGAACTGATAATTGCACCAACACAGTCATGTTGTGTGTGAAGCAAGCTGGATATACCCTCCATGTTTTGTACACACTTACAATTTGCTAGTGAATGACTCACCCTGACTTACTGAAGATTCAGGAGAGAAGCTAATGATCTTTCACCAAGGCACTTAAGTTGCAGAAAAGCTCAAGAAATTCAGAAGCAGCAGAAATTTCCAGGAAAAAGTCCAATTCAAGCAGTTGAGACCAGGTGGAAATCTGAATTTTACATGGATGAATGGTCTGTCATCAGTCTCCCCATTGATGCACTGAGACCATTTGGGGGGAGCAATCTGGAAGACATCGACTGAAAACATGCATCGGTTTAAAAGGTGATTCCCCTCATGTCACAACTTCTCAGAACCAACATCCGAGCGCCAAAGTAGCAACACAGCTGCTGATCTGTCAGCGCAATATCACTGTCGTTTCAGGGCTGCTGAGAAGTTTTATGGTCCTGCTGTCAGCACCTACCTGTACATAAGTTTTTACAACCTGGGATCCTGTGACTCTGCAAATGTTCAGCTTAACTTAGTGCAGTTGGTTTGTTGGACCTCAGCACCTTGATCAAGATCAAGCTCTGCCAACAGAGGGTAACAAACCAGGGTACCTGAAGGTTTTGGCAAGCCAAATTTTAGACATTTTTAACACCACTTTGAATGAAATTTAAGACCAAAAGCACTATAAATAAAGTTGATGTTTGGGGGATTGTGTTGTATTATTACCCAATCATAGTATGTGTGTCAATCAATGAGACCCATTCAAGTTTACTTTTTGTCTGTTTATTAAATATAAAGTGTTTCTCAGTGCTCTCTGGTTAATGGCTGTATGTACAAATGCAAACAGTGACCCACAGTCACAGACTGGCTATGATGGAGGTAAAAGTTTATATCAGTAGCTTGTAGGACAGTATCCACTTCACATCTCCGTCTCGAAAAGTCCAAAACAAAACAAAACAAAAAAACAACAAAACATCAACCGATCCTGCCCTAATGAACCATCCAAAAAGAGCCAGTGATTTTCAAAATAAAACAAACTGTGTCAAAACAAGGTAGTATTTATCTTGACTATGGTGATAAACTAACGTAATGAGCGGAGACGCAGACAGATGCAGTGTATTTAGGCGTAAGGCTCAGGGTCATTTGTTGCCTTTTTTCTGTGCTTTTTTCAGCACACATATCAAACCATAACCAAAACTTTCCCACTTCTCCCTAAAAACCGGATCCACACTTCTCCCCTCCCTTGGTCTTACTACTGCATAAACACTTGCCTTCATAATTATCCAACTGGATGACTGCAATGCTTTCATCCTTGGCCCCCTACATCAACCCAACAAAGACTTCAACATGTACAGAACTGAAAGTGTTTTGTCACACACAGTCTTGGGGTGAATTCCAATTCCTGTCTTAACCCTCAATCTTAACCCTCAATCTCAAAATGCTCGCTCCCGCGAAGTGTAAGTGCTGTCCCGATTCTCAGAATGTTAAGGTTGAGGGGCAAGACTGAGGGCTGTAAATCCCTCAAGACTGAGATTTTCCGACATCACCCTTGGGACTAAGGGGCATTCAGAATGCATTGCGTGTTTTCAGTAAATAAACATGGCGTCCAAAGCGGCAGAGAAGGCGAGCTACAAATATAGTATTTTCTTTGGTAATGGCGATATAAATATTACGAAGACCATTGTATTATCTTAGTTTAGACCCATTTTATGGATTATTTACCTCGTTGTTGCAGAACATTTATTTTTATTTTACGATCTTTTGTCAATAGCGTCCGGTGCGGACAAACCATGTTCCTATCGTTAAAGTTAGTTAACGTTACAAAATGGTCATTTTTCTCCATGGTAATTTAGTTGTTTATCAAGATAACAGCCTATATAACATGCTTGTGCCGATAATGGTATAAGATGACCAGGCTAATGTCATCTCCTGTAGCCGCAGAGTTATGTAACGATAGTTATAGCTGGTGTTTACCTTTCAATAAAATATGGTATGCTGTGACAGCTGAATATGTCCGTGGTTGTGTTATTTATACAGATATTTTTTTTGATAACGCTAACCGAAGGAATAACTGACAGACAGTCCACAACAATTTCATTTGCATTTAAGGGGTGTCCCATTTCTAAGTCACAAGATAGCCCTTAACACTTGGTTTTGAGGGCTACTAAGATTGAGGGTTGAGCTTGAAGGTTAAGATTGAGGGTTAAGAAAGGAATTGGAATTGGGCCATGGACTTACATCATCCCCACACTATATCAACTCCACTGGCTCCCAGTCAAACACCGAATCACCTTCAAAATAACTCTGCTTGTGTATAAATCTCTCCGCAGCCTGGCACCCCCTCATCAGAGTTGGGGTCCGTTACTCAAAAAAGTAAAGAGTTACCCGTTATTCGTTACTTTTGAAAAAAGTAGTGCCCTCCACTACTTGATTACTCCATGGAAATAGTAAAGAAGTTACACTACTCGTTACACAACTTTATCCCCCTGATACATCACAACTATAAAGAATATGATTCTCAAACAATTATAATCATTTCCAAGAAATGAGTCTGTTGCTGAACTTTGAGGTAACTGAAACTAGAAAATATGTGTCTTTACACACAACTTTAAACAGACACCAGGCTCTGCATTAGCTGCTTTGACTCTGTCCTCCTCCATGCTGTTTACTGTTCTGGCTGAATCCAAATCTCTGGACTTCACCGCACTTGCGAACTCACGGACTTTGCAGGCGTGTTCATGGGAAGTCCGGGAGTGCTGAGGGTTGTCCAAATCCACAATTCATCCAGTCCACAAGCAGCCTCTGCAGGCCTCACTTGTTTGATTACCCACAATTCATTGCAATACAGACGTAACGTTTTAATTTTTGATTTTTTGCAGTCGGTCTGAAGCCGAAATCATTTATTTTATTTATTATTGTAACAGTTCAGATTCTTATAAAGTGGTCCATTTACTCATGTTGTTCTTAATGTTCTGAATTCCTACTGTTCTGAGAGTCAGTGAATGCACCCAAGAGAGTGGGGATGAGTGAAGCAGAGGGGAGGGGCTGAGTGTATAGACATGTGAGATAGACAAAGAAGTGGAGGAGGTTGACTCAGAGCTGGAGTTTCTGATAAAGACATTTTTTCTGTCTTGTTCGGTGTTGTCACAGTCGACAGTGACAGGTTTATGAAAAGCTTGTGTCCACTCACCATCCTGTCATCCTCAAAACATCCAGGCGGACGCTACAGTATCTATTTGCAGTCATTGTAAAAGTAACGATCGTAGCGTTTAATTTGTAACTGTAGGTTAACTACCAATCTAAGAGGAGTAGTGCCGTAACCCTACTTGTTCCCATCAAAAGTAATTTAACTACTTGTAATGTTCATTACTTGTAGTTATAAACCCAACTCTGCCCCTCACCTATCAAACCTCCTCTGTTCATACAGCCCCAGTCTCCTCTACTTTCTACCAAACTGAAGACTCCTCTTTTCTTGCCAAACCTTCCCTGGTTCCTGCTAGATTCATATCCTCTTAAGACCCAAGTGTTTGTCTAGTGTGCATTGTTTATTTCTTCTTGCTATTTAGGATCAGTAAGATCTGATAAGTATAAAAACTGTACTTTGTCTTTGTATTAGACATAATGTTCCTAGTGCTATCAGTTAGCTACTAGTTTTGAGTCCATGTTATTGTCCATAACTACAATTTTTTCTCCCTGAAATGGGTGTAAAGTTGTGATACCACCAAAAAATGATTTGGGGAGTGTCTCTTAATGTGGCTAATAGGTTTTGAAAAATTAAGTTTCATGGATCCGAGAGGCAGAAATGTAATGGCCACATATGTAGACACCAGGTCTTAAGCTGTGAAACTATTCTTTTTCATTCATTGTTTAAAATCTACCATGACTGTATTGTTGACATGTTTTATAAAATATCTTTTTTTTCCACTCATTTTACTGGTGTATTCATAAGTGTGTAGTAGTTCTCTTTATTTTTTGGTGTGGATTAGTGTCTTTTAACTTTTGTTATCTGTGTGTAAAGTGACTTTGTTTTCCTTCTGTTTGTCTGTGTGAATTTAACCTGTTTATTTGGTCTCTGCGTTTCTTCACTTCTTTGTCAGTCTAATCTATCATTGAATTTGTTCTTGAATTGTTGTGTTTTGTGAAGAAATCTTTAATGGCAACCTACAATTGTATCCTCATCCTTGATTGTAGCCCCAAAAGATGGGACAGGATAAAATGACCAACCAGACCTAACAGACCACTGGTTCACTTTGGACGTTTTTTTTTTTCAGGATTTAATATTTCCACGTCATATTTAGGTGTGCTTCTGTGGCTGTGGGGGGCAGGAGTGGTGGGTTTCTTGGGGACTGAAAGAAGTTGACCTTTTTTCCTGGGACCTGACATAGCCTAAGATGGAGATTTGGAATTATAAAGTCACCTCAGGGCAAAAGAAGATCAAGCATTTTTCGTCTATAAACAAATCTTAACAGTAATTCATGCGTATAATTTTACCATCATGGATGAAAAATGAAGTTGTTATTAGATTTTGATTTTGTAAGGCATTTTGCAATTACCCTTGAAGATGTGTTTTCGAAAAGCAGCAATCGAGATGTCTTGAAATGAGTTTTGGAGTAAACCAGTTAATATTAGTACTTCATGGTGAAGCTTTTTCTTTGGTAAATACTGAACTGCGATCTACTTTTCCCTGAGACTGAATCAGTCTGAAGTTGTCGATTGTTCATCTTGCAGAGTGTTGATTATCCTCACACAAAGCCAAACGGCAAGTCCACCGTTTCTTTTCCCAGTCTTCCATCCAACCCTGTCTGCCCAGCACTGCCTGTGTCTGCCATCCATTCTCTATTTAAACCCCTACAGACCATGATGCCAACTCCATCTGCATCACCCTGGAGGAACATTATCTCTCCTGATGACAAACACATAATTACGAGAAAAAGAGTTCGTCATTAACTTTTAGCATTTAGAAAATCGACAAACACAGAAAGAACAAGGGATGAAGGAACAGAAAAGGAGATTCATGATCAAATCTGTTGTCTTAAAAGCTCTCGAAGGCACCTACAGTCTCTCAAAGCCCTGAATTACTTTTCTCATTTCCTTCTCAGGCACAGCTTCACCGGTTTCACCCCACTGAGAGAGAAATTTTCCATCCTGCATTGAGTCGCTCTTTGCTCCTCTCTTTTTCACCCAAACATTTGAGATATTGGTTGTAAAATAAACAAGTCCATCACAGTGAATGACAGACAAGAAGCAGCCATTATAACCACCACTTGTTGTCACAATATCTTTAAAGATGGCATGACAGCTTGTCTGATCTGTTAGGATGAGAAACAGGAATAAAGGCACAAACATCTAATCATCTGCTCTCAGAAATGATTGTACAAATTGATAGGCTAAATGTGCTGAGCATAACACACTGATACTTCACTTGCTTTTGACTAAATGACAATTAAGAGTTAAAGAACTATATAACTATAAAGTTGTATTTAAGTTGTGTTATCGCTGTTAATAAAGAGGCACATTGATAACCATCCACAAACAGCTAATAAACAGCATCATTGGCAGGTTTTGGTGTCCATACTGGTGCCACTTGAAGAAAACCATTGAAAACCCCTTGAGGAGTGTCATTCATTTTCATGAGCAAAATTAGAGGCAAACTGATGACATCATTCCCAGTAAGTCCAAGAGTTTAGCCTGTGCTTGCTGACGCCAGACCTGGTGGCATGGGTGGGCATTTGGGGGCCGTACCCACCCATGGAGTGGGACGTACCTGCCCTAGGACAAGATGCTGTCTATAGTTGGGTTTTGGTTTTTCTTTGGAGTAGCCATCTTCTATTAGTCCTATCTCAATTTGTTGATTCAACCAATCAAATCAACGAACAAAGGCAACATGACAGCTGTTTACAAACAGAGGTGGACTACTGGCGGGAAATTGCGTTAAACTTGAACTTTTAAAGTGTTTTTCTCAATAGATGGTCTCAAATTGATCACAAGTATTCAGAATCATTTCCAGAGAAATAGAGTCATGAGGATGAGTGACGAGGTGGACAGGAACAAGAAGAAAGCAGCACCACAAAGCTTCATTTCTATAAGAAACGCAAGCACCAAAGTCAAAAGTCACACTGAAGTAAACATTCATGCCAGGAGAGGCAGCCACTACCACAAATCTATATTTCAGCCTGATTCAAATTTGCGTTGAATAAGTGTGCTTGATTTTGATTAGATCCCTCAAAATCTCATTTTTTTGGTTTGCAACTTAGGAGGGTTTTGTTTTTTTTGTTTTCATTAAAAAAGAAACCAAACAAACAAACTAAAAAATATATATATATGTATATACACAACCCCAATTCCAATGTGGTTGGGACATTAAAAAGAATACAATGATTTTCAAATCTTCTTCGAATATCTTCAACTGAATACACCACAAAGACAAGATAGTTAATGTTCAAACTGATAAACTTAATTGTTTTGGGGCAAATATTTGCTCATTTTGAATTTGATGCCTGCAACACGTTTCAAAAAACCTGGGGCAGGGGTAACAAAAGACTGGGAAAGTTGATGAATGCTCAAAAAAACACCTGTGTGGATCATTCCACAGGTGAACACGTTCATTAGAAACAGGTGAGTGTCATGATTGGGTATAAAAAGAGCATCCCTAAAAGATCAGTCCTTCAAGTAAAGATAGGGCAAGGATCACCACTTTGTAAACAACTACGTGAAAAAAACAGTTTATTATATTTTGTTTTTATTTACATCGTACACAACATTTCAACTTCATTGAAATCAGGGTTTGTAGATACTTTCCATAACATCCTTGTGTTCTTCAACGACATGTCAAAGACTTGGCTCTGAAGACAAAGAGATAGAAACTTCCTCTCCCCTTTCTGGTGGTTTAGATTGGTTTCTGTTGGCACAATTTTGTACACAAACCCCTCATGTCTAACATGGTTGAGGACTGGCAGAGAAATGCACTAAAACTTCCTGAGACACTATAGAGAAAGCCTTTTAAACGCCTGTCATTGTCGACTAAAGACCTTACAACAATAGAGTCACATCTATTTACTGCACCATTGACATGCAGCTTGTCTCTTGTCAGCCCTGATGGAAGAATGTTTTCTGCTTTTCTGCTCTTAAAGCCACAAGAGGCTTTTAGGTGCACAGAGTCATACTTTAACACAGAGTAGAATTTAAAAATCAAATCACTTATTCAAAGTCCTGTAATGGTCTGTGGTTCATTCTTTGCATTTCAAAATTAATTTCCCCTTAATTGTGAACGTCGGCCGGCAGCATTAGGAAACCGCTGTAACAAAGTGTTTGTTTCATTAGGGTCCATTAGAGCATGGGACTGTGTGCTCATGTCACTGCAGATTGTGACACTTTGACAGGTAACTGAACGGTGTTTGTGTTCAGCAGACAGGAATCTTTGTGTGCTGTGATTTTACTGAGAACAGCTTCCAGAAACAACTTTATCCCATTTCTCCATCCCCTCATTTCATTCTATCACAGCTCGACACACAGCTGTGGTGAAACAAGAAGAAAGGCACAAAGCTCTCTGATCAACCCAATCAAATAACTGAGACATGAATGATGGTGATGAGGCGTCGGTGGGAGGGCAGGAGGTTAGGGGGCTTACGGCAGCAGATTGAAGCTCTCTACCGTCACCACTGTGAGGAAAACAAACTCTCTCTGAGCCGTATTGTAAAAGCTTCTATGATGGATGTTGAGGAAGCATTAAAGTCCACTCGATACCAGTGTAAATCACTCCCAACTTCTCCCTTTTCAAGAAAAAGGGCTTTTATAGAATCGTTTCAGTCACGTCACTGATTCCTCAGTAAGGGGGTCTCGAGTCTATGCTCCATTGTGGCTCCTGGATGGAGAGGATGTTTTTATTTTCTGTTAATGTGTCTGCAGTTCAGGATTGCCAGGAAACTAAAGAGTCCACGTTGGTCTAATGTTTTTTTCACTGCTTTTGACACCACATATGCCTTAATCTCTGCCTTCACCCATCATATGTGATCTGTTATCTCCAACCAGTCTGTCCATTCTCCTCTGACCTCTGGAATCAACGAAACATTTAGTCCCAGAGAAACTGCTGCTCACTGGGAATCTCCTCTCTTTGGGACCGTTTTCTGTAAACACAAGAGACGGTTGTGTGTTTAAATCCTATGGAGTAAGATCGCTATCAAAAAGACGTATGCATTATTAATGATTCGTATTTGTAATTTCAACAATTTTGTAATTTTAACTTTAGCCCACAGTTGCACCCCATCTTTGCCTGCCTCTATTCAGTATTTTGTGCTTCAAGCTCACATTAATCACTTGGGTTTTTTTATTCCTGTTTCAGATTTATCCTTATATGACTGTTTTCAGCTCTGTATTTTCACGATCATTAAACTCAGTTATGGATCAGGTAGTGACTATCTACCATCTTTGCCTCTGCGCAGTTGGAGACAACGCGGATCGATTGCTCTTCCTGAGCAGTGACGTCATTCCAGCACTTTTCGAGTCGTACCCATAAACTTGGATTTGTGTTCAGAGGCAGTCGTAGAAACATAAGTCGTATTCATAAACATTGGCACTCGCAGATTTTAAAGTCACACTCGTGTAAAAATAATCCTAATTTGAACCCAAGTTCACAGACTTGTGTATATGACAGAAGAATTTTGTGTAAAACAACTTTTTTGACAGAGAAATTGTTAAAATTACAAATGCGATTCATTAATTATGCATACGTCTTTCTGACAGCGATCTTACTCCATAAAATCCCTGATCAGCAGTTTGTCAAATACTTAGACCAACAACCATGCAACTGTCAAAGCCTCTAAATTCAACTTTCTCCTCCATCCTGATGCTCAGTTTGAACCTCAGCTGCTCGTCTTCACCATGTCAACATGACTAAATGTACTGATGTGCTGCCATGTGATTGGCTGATTAGATATTTAAGTAAACAAGTAGTTGAACTTGTGTACTCGATAAAGTTTCTTGTGTTTCAGTAAACATATTTTATCCGCCAAAATTAATGTAAGTCATTTTGTATATATTTATATTTTTTTATTTTTGCTTCAAGAACACAAATATTTGCATCAGATTTAAGTTTACTGTGATACCACAATGTAAACCAGACATGTCCTGTTTTTGTTCCAGCTCCTTTTTTAGAAGCACAACTCTTTTTGTTCCTCACTTCTCATTCCTTCTCAATACCACTAGTGAATTTGATGGTGGAAGTTGGTGAAGTTGATGAGAGAAGTTGGCGAAGACATACAATAAAGCCACCTGTATTGACAACTCAGCTTCGTCTAATTTCTGGAGGGAGTGATACATATGTGGACCCTCGGTTGTATCACTGTGCAAGTAAGAATACATTTAAATTAAATCAAATTAAAAAAGGAAAAAAAGTTCTTTCAGAATTTACTTCATTCAGCATTTCTGTTTTTCTGACTGAAGGTGTGAAAGTTAAAGAAAGTAAATAAAACATCAGCGTTTAGGGAGGAAGGGAGTTCTGGATGGTGGGGGATGCAGACAGCAGCCACGAGTAGAGGCAGCTAACAAAAAAGGCAGGACCAAGTTCTGACAACCTGAAGGTTTATTTCACCCAAATTCTAGAAACAAAAACAAACGGATAAAATCACCACAGAGCGGGGATACATGGCATGATAAAAATGATGCGACAAACAGACAGCCAGGAGAGCCAAGAGAGAAACAGCGATTATACACAGGGGGAAACAAGAACAAGACACAGGTGTGTGACAAGATGCAGGTGAAACTGATGGGTGCAATCAAACAGGAGGGAAACAAGAGCAGGAGGTAGAATTAAACTAGACACACGGAGAGCAAGGATTACAAAATGAAACAGAAAACACAAATGACTCAGCATGGAAATACAAAGAATATTACAACACAGGACATTGAGCATTCAGTAATGAAAGAGAAGGGATTAAGACAACAAACAATACATAGAGGACTAAAAGCAACACATATTTGTCTTTAATTATTTCTTTTCTGCCTTTTTGTCATTTCTAAATGCTATTTCTCTGTAGTTGTGCTGAAAATGAATTTTCCTGTGAGAACACAAATCCATTTACAGCGCATAAACCAAAAGTCCTTTTGATGACACGAGGACCACAGACAAAGTCAAGGAGGTCAGAGCAGAAGAAAGCTAAACAGGAGAGTGATAGAGCACGGGCAAAAACATGGGCTAAGCTGTTTGTGATAATGTTAATTCCAATCCACATGCAGCAGTTATTCTGCAGTGATCTGTTCAAACCTGAGAGTCTATCAATAAAAGGAAGAGCCAGGTTACATTCACTTTGCTTGGTGAGGTTGGAGTTGGTAGATGAGCACTGGTAGAACTTGACTCGGATTCACTGACGTTACATGTTGCACACATGTTTTTGGAGTCTGATAAATAACAATGACCAAAAGTGTAGTAAAAAAAAACAATGGAATAAACCCCAAATGTAATAGCTGTTCGATAATGTGACTAAAGGAATAAATTATTCCATTTTGGGTTTAACTGGATTTTTTAAATTACATATCAGGCATTACTGTTCACTGCAATAGTCCACAAAGGACCTTTTCAAAATGGTATGAGCACAAATTAGTGTGGGACTTGAAGTTGTGGAACAGTTGGTGGCACAAAGCGAAAGAGCCCTTAAAGGTAGGGTCTTTAAGATTTCTCCTAAAAAATAAAATGTCGACCTTTTGGGGAATAATCCTGCTCAATTAGCATCTATTGGCCTATATACGTGTGTATCTGTGTCTGTGTCTGCCTCAACTCCTCCTGTGCCTGTATGTTGATATTTTGGTTGACTGTGGACGTTCTGGGCAAAGAGTAGGCGTGGTGACCAGCCAGTCACAGCGTGTGCAGTGCGGAAGTAACTTTGCGTGTTGGTGATAGCAAGTGAGAAGCTTTCTGCTGAAGCTTACTGTAGCAGCCGCAACACAGAGACAGAGTGATAAACATTTGCAGGACACCTCATTTACCTGCAGGAAGTCAGGTGTGCATTTCTCGAGTCTCTCCCACATAGGAATGCGATGCTGCAGGTGCTCACTGGACTAGTGAGTGTGCTCACGTCGCTACAGTCAGAGGCAGTGGGCATGTGCTGCCGCTGGCACTGAGCCACGGAGGAGGAGCCCAGTTTGGATGTTGTTTACAAACATCAAGGAAATTTCCTGCAGATCCCACCTTTAATGAGCTGCGAATGAAGATGGATGAAGTTTCTTAAAGCTCATTTTTACATAGTTGAGCCCTGCTGCTGTGGTTCCCCAGCCAATTTCCCAACAAAGGGGCTGAGCTGATCAGTGTCCCATTTAAGATGGTATAATAACTATTTCCAAATGCTTCATACAACCACACTGCAAAAGAAACCTTTAACTCTGCTTATATTTTATTCAAAGAAAGTTTGGCAGAGTCTGGAATGAAGAGCTCTGAGTGATTTCATTCACCAAGCAACTGTCAGACAACAAAGTGAAAGCACATTATGAAAACAAGGAGTCGTCTCTACACAGAAAAAATAAATAACAGAGCGAACATTGACTGACAGTCTCTGAAGGTTGGAGGCTTTCTGTATTTTTATCTGAGAGTTAAACACAGCTTGTAGTACATATAGGTGAGTGTCTCTAATCAAATTGTTTTGCGTGTGATTTGTTAATATGTATCCCAGAATGAAATGCACATGGGTATGTAACAGCTGTAAGAGTGGTTAGCATCTGTTATGTAAGATAGCCAGAAAACCTTTTCCAAACATTGTCTTGGCCTACTCATCTGCATATAAACTCATGTCCTTCTGCTGCATTATTTCTGATAAGACCCAGACCTGTGCACATCTATCACTCAGAGCTGCTCCTCTGTGTTTCACTGTCCTGGATGAGTAATATATCATCGCTTGACAAAGACTTGGCACTAAAGCGAGAGAGACAGACACTGCTTTATCCCCCAGCTGGTTGAAGAGATCTTTCTTCTGTTGGAAAAATGCTTCACAAACAAACCAATCATGTCTTGGTGGGATGAGGGCTGGCAGGAGATTGAACAAAAACTCTCCAAAACATTGCAGAGAATGTTGCAAATACCTGTCGCGGTCGACAACAGGCTGAGGAACATTTGTGTCAGCTTTGTTCAGCACACCTCAGACATGCATCGTGTGCAGCAGACAAAATGAGATAAAGCTTGAACAGGAGGGGAAACATAACAGGGTGGATGTCAAGATAGAGCCTTTGTGCAGCAGCAGAGAAGTAATTAGTTGAAGAGCTGATTGTGAGCAAACACTGTGAATATCCCCTCATCAGTCTGTTTTTTAATAATCTACCGCATGTTTGCCCCTTTTGCCACTTCTTTAATTATTCCCTTTATCTCCATATTTCCATATCTATGTCCTCTCTTTCTTCAAAGCCCTCCTCATTCTTCCCACCCCCCTCCTTACCCATAAGTCCCCGTCGTACCCTCTCAAACTAATGGAGCACATTACAGGTGCACTAAAAATAGCCCTGCTGCAAAGTCAATTCCTTTTTTTTTTCCTTTCCATCTTTCTCTCCTCCTAATGCTTGATTTTTTTCCCCCTTTCTGTACCTCCCTCAGGAGGGAAATGAGTAACGGGAAGACGGCTTGTCAGCTCATTTATCAGCTGGCAGCCCATGTGCAGCTCCCTATGCTATCGAGGCTGCAGGAGCGAGGGCCTGGGATCGGGCCCCTGGCTGTCTGTCTGTCAAGGTCCTTGCTGTTTGGCCTCAGTGTCTGGGTGACAGGGTGGAAATAAATGGCTGGTGTTTATGGGGAGATATAGGAGGCTACCATCGACATCACCTGTTGGTCAGGCTAGGGGTCTTAAATCTCAGGGCAAGGCTGGTGGCCGACACAGAGCAAAGAGAATATATCACACAGCGGACGGCGGAGAATGGATGAGACGCAGTGAAGGAGAAAAGCCACCGGCAGATGCATGAGTAAGGAAAGATAACAGAATCTGTCCCATCCTTATGGCAGGGATGGGAATAAAACAATACCCTGGGAAGCAGTAAAGGAGTGGGGAAAAAATCCATATTGTTACTCTAAATCTGACCATCATTAACTTAGTTGTGCTTACCAAATCAATTTTAGAATATCAAAGTATTTCAGAGCAAAGTCGACTTTATAATGTTTGTCATTTCATCTGCTTAAAGGCACAGCACTGAGAATAAATTCTGTGTATTAAAGTATATGGTCATATCTTCGTGGCTCAAAAGTAATGTAAGCTATGTGGATGTTGGTATGAAAAGTTATGTGAGAGTTGTGTGATTTTTCATTGCCCATTTTTCCAACAGCTGCTGTGTTAATTATAATTTTAATATCTGTTGTTGGAGTGTGCTGACAAAACAAGCCACCTGTGTGACTAAGCAGGAAATATTCTCTTCCTGATCAGATTCATGTTCCATGATGTTTTGCATTAATCAGCAGCTCTCATACTAAAGTCATTTCCCACAGTTAGGCAGCACAGCATGTTACACTGGTTGTATCTTGTGTGGTAAATGGAACCAACCCCACCTTTCACCTTTCACAGTGATACATGAGTAAAACCTGGACAGCTCCTACATCAGTTTTTATGGAGCACAAAAGATCCATGACAATAAAGTTATTTCACAGAGCCAAGTGGGTTAGAGATGACTTAATAATAATAATTCATTTTATCTAAAAGTACCTTTCAAAACACCCAAGGACACCTTACAATGGTAATAAAAAGTAGAAATTCACAACAAAAAGCAAAGTTACAAAGATTAAAATATGTGAGTGGGTTTAGAGAGAAGTTCTGAACAGGTGTGTGAGTTTTAGGGTGTATCTATAACTGTGTCCTGTTTACTTTGTTTCCAGTCAGGAGTAAAAATGATACAGTCGTTGCAGTTGATACTTGGTTTCTTTGTGTTGTCTCTTGCGGTTCAATGTTGTAAACAGATGCCACATGATTTCAAATTTTACTTTCACTGGTCTTACCTGGAAGGCAGGGGAGTTTCCTTATCTTCATTCATTCATTCTGGTTCTTTAACACAAGACAAAAATGCTATGGAGCCAAGAGCCGAGATCACCTGTTTTGGGGATCTCAACCCGCCTGTTTTGTTGTCCCAATTGCAATTGCTGTGTTCACATATACAACACAATTTTTCCACTTTTTATTGAAACTTGAGCAGTTCAAGTCCATTGCAAGAGGTTAAAATAGGTAAGATTACCAAAATCAGAAAGATAATGAACATTTCATAGTTATACAAAAAAGCCCTTCAACAACTAAAATCTGTTCTGCAGCGATGAAGAGTGATGGAGCTTTGAAAATTGGTTGCTACCCATTTCTACAGGTGTCTTGAGTTTTCTTGATTCCTGCCAACCATCTCTGTGTATGAAAGTTTGGTTTAGGTTATTGTTTTAAATAAACAGAGACAATGCACATTAATAAATATTCCTGTAAGTATGCTGGTTTAGCAAAGTTGGCTAATTTTCAGCTGTTGTCTTTGGGGCAGGTGACATGAGCACTACAATGATTAAAATGCATTAAAAACAGTACTTAAAGAACTTATAAAATACATTGCAATATAAGATATATTAAAACACGTGCAACAAAATGAAAATACATTACAGTTTCAAAGTAAATGGTAACACAATTGACCACCTCTCAGCCACTTAAGGAGAGTTGATCACACCGTGGTACCAGAGCTTCATAGGTGAGCATTATTGAACAGTATTATACTGTAGAAGGTCATGTGATGCTTTAAAACTGAGCATGAAAAAGTTCTTAATAACGAAAGCAAAATTCAAGAATTAGGTCTTTGCTCCAGAGAAATAAAGTTAAAGAAAGTCAAAGTGAGCTCAGTGAGGAGAGTTTACTTCAGCTTGTATGGTAGATGCTCACAGGACAACAGCTTCTAACTTCACAGCTTTAAAGTCACAGTAGCAGCTGGTGTCACAGTCTCAGTTTCATTTACTGTGAAGAGAGGACTTAGAGGAAGAATAAAAAGCGGTCTCACTGGACCATCAAACACCGCTAATGGACTTTTGTAGATGGAAAGTTGGTGCCATGGACTAGTAAATCAAAATGTAAACTCTTCACTTCATTATGCTGGATGTTTGTATGTTATACATAGAGTAAGTGAAATGATAGTTCTTTAGTGTGCGACATTGTATGTAAACATGGAGGAGGAAACATGATTGTTGGAGGCTATTTGACTTGATCCAGGCTTTGGGAATAAAAAAGAGCCTTGGAAACATGGAGGGCACTGCACAGTCTCAGTCTGAAGAATTAAACTCGAGCTGGTTTGGGATGAGCTGGACATACGAAGGAAAGCAAAGAAACTAACAAATGCAGATTTATGTTAATCCCACAAAGTTTGCCCCAATTGTAGAAACCCTAACCCTTTATAGAATATCTGCACAAGTTATTGCAATTACATAATTCATTAAAATATATAAATACTTTTGACTACTTTAATCCAAGGCCTCTTTTATAGCAAGCGTGGGGGTATTTTTAGTAGAGGAATAAATATGAGGGAGATAAACTGCAAATGAAAAAGCTCGTTCCCTCCAATGAAAGAATTCATGGCTGAAAAAGCAGAGAAGCCTGCAGAGACGACAGCAGCCGCAGACGCTAATGATGCTAATGGCTGAGTGACGGCTGACTCATTATGACTGTCATCACATCGCCTCTAATGGTGCTGTTAGTATTTAAAAGCCCCGATATCTTCACACAGTCTCAACAGAAACAATCAATACGCAACAACATCACAGCCACTGAACACATTCAAACACACACACACACACACACAGACGCCACTTCCTCATGGAGTAACAACGCTTCAGCACAGTCCAGCACATTAACTTCAGTCCCGGGTCAGCGGGGGACGAAGAGTTTTATGTTTTTTTGCACAAACCGCTGATGGTTGTAACCACGGTGCAAGCAAATACCTCCTGACAGCAGAGCGGGAACAAATAAACCCAATATGGTACAATGACAGCTTGTAGCTGCTCACGGCAACATGACGTGGTTAAACAAATCTGTTCATGTTAGAAGTGCAGTGACACACACACACTTTCTATTTTTACACTGCAATGAGTTCTGTTTAATTAAAGAGAGAAGAGGATGGGGGAGGAACTCCTGGAAATAGCTCATTGTCAGGGATAGAAATTGGATTCCTCCCTCCATTTCTCCGCCCGATGGTGAACGTAAAAAATCACGTGTTTCTTAGATAAGAGTGAATGTCGTCATTGATGTGATGCATGATAAGTCATTCCAAAACAGCTTGTAAGTCTTAAGAAGAACTCTTTATTGCGACTGTGGGCTATCTTTTTCCAGTCTCAAGATGCTAGCTCGAGTTATTTGTTTTTATTTTTTTATTATTTAATGGCCAGAAGCATAAAGCTTTAATGTGCTCTTCAATTGCTAGTGATTATATCACATTACAACCAAGGGCTTTCGAAAAGTAAAAAAAAAACAACTTTAAATAATAAATGTTGAGGATGACTCATCCCAAACCTGAAGCAAACCCAGGAAAAGAGATGGACCAGTGAATCAGGGACCATTTTGTGGTGAGACTCCAACCACTGCACTAACCTCAGTCAAACTTTGATATTTAAACACATCAGTTTCTGACATTTCATTTTTTTTCCCTCTCTTACCAAACATTCAAAATCAAGAAGCTGTGTTAAATATAAGACAAGCAGAGAAAGCAGAACAACAACTGATGATACAAGTCATTTATTTCTACAGGATAGCTCTGTGGTTACTATCTGGGACCCTTTACAACCCTGACTCTTAGTGGTGGCTGGTTTAGCTCAGCCGGCAGAGCAGGCAGCCATGACAAAAGCTGCAGTACTTGATCACTGGTTGTTCACTGCAAAAACTGAAATGTAAGTAAGTGTTAACGTCTATATATTGTTTAAAAAAATAATGCCAACCAGATTCAAAGCGCCACATTTACCTGACAAATCCTCAACAATATCGCAGTTCAAGATATTAAAAGACAATCATGATGTTTAAACTGTTTTTGAGTAGTAAAAATAATCTGCCAGTGGAGACAAAAAAATGAACTTGTCGTTCAGTTTCTTGTATAAAGACTTTTCTTATTTCAAGAAACTACATACTTACTTATTTAAGCCACTGACGGATATTCTTTTAAGCAATTCATGCATCATTTCTGTCTTTTAATAAACAAGGGAAAAGACATAACACAAATCAGAGTGGTGAAATCCCTGACCACTATATTCAGATTAAAGAATACACAAACTAAATTTTGCAATTTTAGCAGTATTTTACTATAATTTCCAAAGTGACTTACTGTAAAAAATTTTTTTTAAATAAAGTAGCAGTAAGTTACTGTAGATGGTAAAATATTTAGTTACTCCTGTAATTCCATAATATCATAATTCCATGTTTTTGTTTTTTTCTTCTTCTTCTTCTTTTAAAAAAAAAAAAAAAAAAACTGTTCAATGAAATTGGCGGCCGGGGAAGAAAAAAAAGGAGAGGCTAGCTATGTGTCATGTCTATCTCAATAAAAAAAACAAGAATATANCTCCATGGACCCCTTATTGAAGCCGCTGCTCTAGAGAATTTTCGGTACATTAAATCTGTGTTTTGCTAAAAGAAAGGGTCAGGGTGTCGACAGCTCTGAGAGCAGATCCCAAGCCTCCCTCCAAAAATGTCACTGGCACAAGAGGTCAGGGTCTATCACAGAGTGTACTCAGACTTCACGTCTGTGCAACAGGAGGTGAAAACACGCTGTCTGTCGAAATACGATCAATGGTTTGTCACGTGCTCAGTGTTGTTCTGTCTGTTTACACACATAAATTGAATGCATCAGTGGCTTTCTCCTGTGGACTTAGCTGTGAAATCGTTTCTGTGATGCTGCCACTCTGGCAAACAAACGTGACTGTCGCTGTAAATGAGGAGCTGTCATTCCTTCAGTTACCTCTGATGGATTTGTTCAACTTGGCAAGAGTCATCAGAGGAGCAGCTGTGAAAGCAGAGGGAAATCTGTGTGTGTGTGTGTGTATGTGTGTGTGTGTGTGTGTGTGTGTGTGTGTGTGTGTGAGAGAGAGAATCTACCTCAGCTCCTCTTCACAGATGGTGCTGGGTCCTGTGAATCCATGCATCAACACAGATATGGCAGCGTCACCATCACTGGCTCCCTCCTCCTTCTTATCCAATCATAGGCCAGATGATGCAGCAGTGTCATGGTGCTGAGAACACGCCACACTGAATACGTATAACAGAAAGTCATAGAAGAAATCTGCTGAGCTCGTCATGAGCCTGTTCAATAAAATGCTTTGACTTGTTGATGAAAGTTTCAGCTCCACTCTGAAAACTGAAAGTGTCTGAATATGAGAAGAAACACCCAGCTTGCCACATGCCTATACCCGGACGGTGGTCTTTTCTTGTTAGTTGACGCGAAAGTAAGCTAACTGGCTCCTGACTCTAGCTTCAAAGGGGCTTCCATGAGTCTTAGGCCCTGTTCACACAACAGCGTTTCACCCAGAAATGCACGAAAAAATAATGAAAAAAATCTGCGTCTACACGGATATGTTGAGGGACACATGTCAGGCCTGTAGATGGCGATACAACTGTAGGAGCCGTATACATGACAACAGTGTAGAAGCCAAAGAAGAGTTGAGCTGATCATCTGGAGTTTATATTAAAAACTTCTTCTCCGATTGCAGAAATAGTGGAATAAATGCGCGTTTTGGTAGAAGTCAGTCAGTAGATTCAGCAGCAGAAGAACAAAACGGAAGGTCGCTGTTCTTGTTGTTGTCGTTGAGTTTGTGCCTGGCACAGTGGCGGCTTATTGCTCATGTGCAGAGCTGAGCGTGAGGTGAGCGTATGCAAGATTTACCTGGCTTAGTACATGGAGACTGTGAATACGGCGTTTTGGAAAAGTTCCACTCTGGATTGCATTTTTAAAAGTTTGCATTTTCAGTCGGCAAATACATTGTCTCCATGTAAACGGGAGGCTGAAATGCAACAAAACTTTTGCGTTTCACCCGAAAACAGTTGTCGTGTAAACGAGGTCTTAAAAAGTCATCAAAGACAGAATAATGAGCCGTAGAATTGGCAGCATCAGACCTAGATAAAACATTTAGCCTTAAGGTACTATGAGGACTTTTTACGTGGTGTTTAAATAGTGTCAGTTTTTTATATTTGCCTGCTCTTAATCCATTTTTAGAATAAGAATATCAGTGCTATTTCTTAATGCTATTTCTTGCATCTCACTCCACATGCAAGGCTGGAATTGCAGAATTGTGAACAAAAATGATACGGCAGAGACGATCTGAGAGACCAAGACTGTAACTCAGAGCTCTTTAACATTTTTCAAACCAAGGACCCTCTAACTAATGAAGAGATAGAGTGAGAACCCCATACTATAAACCCATTGTATATTAAATTTTGCTTCATTCAAAACTGAGCCAGGAACCATTAATTCTTTTGAATAAAAGAATGAAGTTTTTCTGAATAGAGACTTTACTTGGTATCTGCACTTGGGCCCTCGTCCACTTTTACTCGCAACCCCTGACATCGACTTACACTGCGGTCTGGCCTTCTGCCTGCAAGTGATACACAGCAATTCTATTTCTGCTGGATGCCGGAGCATCAGTTCACAATAGGGGAGATCAAGCAGGACGGGAAGTAGTGCCTGGGAACAGTCTAAAAAGAGTTTGTGACTTTCAAAATAAAACTAACCGTATCCAAATAAGACCTTATTTAGCTTGATTATGTCAACAAACAGATATTAAAAGCAGAGACAAGCCAGAAGTCAGCAGGTCTAAGGTTTTACAGAACAATATGAATGAAGAGGGGCTCCAGCTGTGTGTTCAGTCATAAAGGTTGCCAAACTGAATACACAGCCAGTGTGAGTTGCTGTCAACAAGCAACAGAGTGGAGCTGGATCACAGACGTATCAGGTGTCGTTCAGGCATTAGATGTGTGTAGTGGAGAGGAAAAGTTACCCCAGAGTTGGCTGCACTTGTTAATGTGGAAACAAGCCTGCAGATGTGGACATAGCATCACACAGACAAACCTGGAGGTGAAGGGATTTTTTTTTTTTTTTGGGAACCCATCATCTCCTTAAGTCTGTGATGTCATGAGATTTCATTTATGTTTAAAACAGTCTATGATTGAGATTTTTAGTTCCTCTTGCTCAGTTAAGCTTGGTTATTGAATTCATGATGACACTACAGTGATCAAAGTGGAATTTCATGAAAGTATATACACAAGTGGCAAAATGGAAAAAAAGTAACAGATAAACATTTTGACCTCACAAGTTGAAAGTAGCTTTTATCCCAAGATCTTTGGAAAACTTTTAGTGTCGTGTAGAACATGAGACATGGTGGGCAATCAATCCTATTTTCAGTTCTGAGAGAAGGGTCCAGCTTTAATGCCACTAATGGATGCCTCACATTTCCAGGAGGGACCTGTATTATCTTACTCTTGAATATCTGGACTCGAATTGTTCAATACCTATATTTCCAAACACTAAGATCTACTCCACAGCTGCTGCCAGTTAGGATCAATTTCCTGAAATCACAGGAGGCATTCTGATGCAGCTTCAAAGCTCTTCCCTGAGCTTTAATCAGGTTACTGAGTGCACTATCCTCGGCCGCTAGTGGAGGAAGAGGAGACACTCAGTCTGAGCGCCTTGACTGAGAAATCACCCTGCATCATCTTGATTTCCCTCGCAGTCAGGGGGAGTTAAACCTGATTAGAAAAGATTGGTTGGATTGGTTAGAAGCTACTGATGGAGAAAGAGTGCTCAGCTCCTCTTTTCCCCGTCAGCACCACTTTCTAATTAACTCGTAACAACCTGTGTGTGTGAGTGCAGGGTGGGCTTTGCACCTGATTTAATCCTGATTATTAAGTCTAGACTCTGCTGTCTTTAGTGAGCAGGTGAAAAGGTAAGCACACAAAGTCTAATCCATAAGACAACAGGGTTCCTCCTGAAGATAAACACATATTTTTAGAGGAACTATGTCATGTGTTAATTCGCTGTTTGAAGTCTTAGAAAATGGTCTTTGGTTGAATGGCTGAACTTTCTCGACCCCATCTCGAGTTTACAGAGCATGTGATCTACCACCGGTTATACAGCTCACATGAAAGACAGATTAGACCCGACTGCTTTTTGCTTTGATGGAAAATAACACCACTGTACTTCTGATTCACGTATCTCACATTAAAGGACTCGAGGTCTCAGCGGAAAAGTCAAAGCACTTTGTGTCAATTGGACTTGAAATAAAACGAAGTACCTTGAGTCTGAGCTACCACTGGAGAGCGAAGCATGCAGATGCAGCTGTCAGTCAGAGATCAGGAAAGATCATCAAGAGCAAAGTATAAATTACTGAAAACTGGGATAGATAGAACTATAAAAGGATGAGGGTAATATTCCTCCTTCAACTTTTCATTTAACATCAATTCTTGGATATTAATGTGTGTATAAAAAATAGCTTGCGCAATATTTACTGTGCTGTTTTTGGTGCAATAGGAGATTTATAACGTGTAAAATGTATTGAATATGAATCTCTTGTAAGACAGTAATGTACGTCTCTTTGTGTGTTCAGTTTCTAAAGTAAAACTTGAAGCAGAAAATCCTGAATCAGGGTTTGAGACACAAATCAAGAAATTGGAGTTTTCAGAAATCTTCACATTGGCCAGAGTTTAAAGATTGTTTTTATGTAAATATATGCAGTTGCTAGGATACCCGGCTACGTGTGAACAAAAGGACAAAGGAGTAATCAAATACAGGTGTGACTAATGACACAGGTGAAACACATAAAGGCAATCACAGGAGGCAGGGAACTCAACCAAGCACACACAGAAACTGACCAAAGAGAACATAAGACACAAAGGAAAACACACACACACACAAAGAAAAAACATTGAGAAGAACCAGACACATAAAGAAACTCTTGGATACACAAAACACAAGAATACAACAAGACCAAAACAACAATGACACAGAAACCTAAACAGAGAAAACACAAAACAAAGACCTAATTGTCACAGTTTTCACTGCTATTAAATGTTATAATTGACAATTATCAGCACAAAGGAATCAAATGCTCCACTCCGTTGAAACAAAAACAGTCTCTATGTAAGGAAAAAGCTCACAAAGTAATGAACAAAAAAATCACTGTCATGATGGAGCAATTTGAAAAAAAAGGGAAACTAAAAGTGACAGAAAAGCTGGAACAACTTGATGAATAGAGAAGCAATGGAAATTTGCAGAAACAGGAAAAAAATAAATAAACTTGGTAGAGTCAGAACAAATGGCACACAAGATATGAAAATCTGGCACAAGACAAAGGAAGACAGACTTTTAAACAAATGGTAGTGGGGCACAGGTGAGGTGTGGAGCTCACTAACAACATTGCGAAAAAGCACGAGGGCAGGAAGTGAAGATGCCTGAAATGAACGTAGAGACGTGACTATAAAACACAGGTGGACACAACAAACATGAATCAGAATTAAAAATACTTTATTTATCCTGTTGGGGAAATTTAGTGAAATGAGAGAAATAAAGTGAAAATGAAAAACAAAACTGAAGTAAAAATTGTAAACCTAACATAACTGACAAGACATGACAACAAGTCAAATGCAGCAGAATAGGATTATTGAAATTAGTTGAAATAATGGTCATAAATAATAGATTTTTTAAGGCAGCATTGTTGTTTTCTGAGTTTTCTGAACAATTCAATGATGAACCACTTTTAAAAGACAGGGCAAAGTCAGATCCAGCCCGGTGTTCCTGTCCCCTCTCTTCTAAGTCAGGGACACTGAATGTCCTCTTATCATTTTAACCTCCCAGTTTCCTGCCAAGTGAGTCTCACCACGGGAGACCAAGAGACTCTAAAACTGTCACCTGAAGAGGAAATATCCACTTATTTTTAGCCAGAGGCGGTCAGGTGATCCTCAGATCTACACCCGTTGCTCCTCACGGTGTGCTCATCTTTTACTGGAACACTTATCTCGGAGGATGCAGACCTTACTCACTGCAGCTCACAATGCTCGGATCAGATTTTAGGGCCGTGGGTGGCATCTTGATACCTTGAGATGAATGATCAGCTCCTGAGAAAAGCCTTTGGAGATCTGGGAGTCAGTGCTGTCATAAAAGAGAGCTCAAACTATGCTGTCTCAAAAGCCTCATATAAAATATATAAGAATACGTATAGACTTCTCATTTTCATACAGCTCCATGCCTGAGACTTGGCCCCTCCTCTTTAACTGTCACAGCCCTGAATGTGAGAAAAGCCTGGAGACTTTTTTCCATAAATGCAGCCCTGGAGCAGACAGTCAGGGCCGCAGACAGCTTTCATATCTGCCCTCTGAGAAGCTGCCTCTGCTCCTCTGATCTCTCTGATCTGAATGTCAAATCCATAATAAGACTTGCTGTCCATCATCCACTGTCATCTGCAGCCATCAAAGTCAGGCAGATAGCAGCCAGGTAGCTCTTATCTTGCTGAGCCACAGCTGGGCTCTGATAGAGTCAGTTTTTGTGCTTCTCCACAGGCGAAACATCAATAAACACACCAGAGCTGCTGTCGCTGAGCAGGGTTTAAAATATCTGCTGGCAAAATATAAATCTAAGTTTCCACTTTCAGGCAAATTTCAGCCAAATTGTTGCATTAACGGGGTTTGGATTCATTTGATTCATACATGAGCCAAGAGGAAGAACAGTTTATGTTCTCTGGTTTATCAAAAACCACATTCTGGGACCATCCTCTTCAGGATAGACCTGAAAACACTTAACTTTTATCTTTCACATCTGCAAGTTGATGCAACATCATCAAACTTAAGACGTTTCAGTTGCGAGGAAGTTAGTTACTTGAAGTTGTTGGAGGAGGCTCATACATTTGAAACAGATGACAGATGGTGGTGCTTCTGGTGAAAAAGAGTGTCACATTTACAGATGTTTGTTGGATAGGAGAAGGGCAGGAGGCAACAGGCAAGAGTGTGACTTGCAAACGTGTGAACTTGCGAGCCAAAAATCTGCTTGTACGCTCTGAAATCTGTCATGAAGGGGAAAAAAAGTTGAGTGAGTAGCTCAGCCTTGGTCTGTTCTGCAGATTGACACTTGTGAACTTGTCAGAGGTAATGAGACTAAGATGTTACATGATGCAAAGTAGAGTAAATATTTAACTATTGTCTGGCAGGTTGCCAGACACAAAATACAATGAATGCAAATGTTGCTCTGTGTGTGATTGTGAAACTGTTGACAAAACTGTGTGATTGTTTTATGAGTGTTATAATGCTCCTTGTATTATTCTTCCAGGAAGTGAATGGTCCCTGTTACCCATTATTGTCTGTGTTTTTAGAAGTCCTGCGACTGATAAGCAAATCAAGCTAGTGACCGACAGAGGGGTTAAAAAAAAAAAAGCACTACACCAGTGGTTCCCAACCTTATTTGCCTTGTGTGCCCCCTTCAGCCTTTTTGTCACATCATAAGTACCCCCTCACAGATGCTGGTTTTCAAAAGTAGAGAACAACACAACTGATAATTGACTAAAAGTATTTTTTATTGACCTTTAATAACTCTTAATTATCCAGAATTTCTTCTTTTTCACTCAAATCAAACATAAAAATCATTATTTTGCCTTGAAAATAAATCAGTAAATCAAAATGATCAACCAGACTTAGTTTTATACAAAACTCTTATAATCAGGGGTGAAAGTAGTTTTAAATTCTTGCCGGTTCTAAACCTTCATCTTTGGAATCCCATCTCTTCCAGAAAAGTAATACAAATATAAAAATGGAAAACTTGGCCTTGTCGAGATTTTTTTACAGCCTATATAAAGTCTACATTTTGAGAGGAAAAGTCAAATCTTTTGGACCGAAAGTCACAATAATGTTCAAATGTTTTGATGGAAAGTCAAACATTTGAGAAAAAAAGTCATAATTTTTGTTGAAATTAGTGGTAAAATGTCAAGATTTTGAGATAAAAGTTAAAATTTTGACTTTTAATCTCATTTATTTGACTTTTTATTTTGAAATCTTGACCTAATATGGATAAATAAAAAACCTCAAGAAACCTGTTTTTTCTTCCCTCCTACTCCTACATGACTCTCAGCTTGCTCAAAATATTCATAATTTCTTAGAGTTTCTGTGGTAACTTATCTTTAATGTCTCTTCTTTTGAACAAAGATGTGTAATGATGAGTTTCTCTCCATTTTTCAATCACATACCGGCTTACTTTCACCCCTGCTTATAACATTTACCATCAAAAAACTGGAGCTCTGCCAAAAAAGTCCTCTTGAAACAGGTATTTGAACGTTAAAGAGATTTAGTCTCTTTCTTGTGTGTCTCGGAGGCTCCTCTGAACTGCCTCCTGAATTTAGAGCAACTAGACATTTTAACTATTTCTCTGTATTATCCTGGCTCCAGGTAAGCAGCTGATGGGATTTTAGTACCACAAGTTATTGTCTCCCCCTCGGAAACTAGTTGTAGTGTACATACCATTTTTATTTTTATTTTTTTTGACTGGCTTATCTCAGCACTCCCATGTTTGAAATAAGTCCTCAAATGTTTTCATGTACTCCCATGCAATGTGCCTGCATACCCCTCGGGGTGCATGCACCCCTGGTTGGGAATCAGTGCGCTACACCACTAGTCGAAAAACCCCAATTCAAAGAAAGTTCAATATCAGTTGTGCTGAAATACTTTATTTTCTTTGCAAATATTCCCTTTTTTTGAATTTGATACCTGCAACACATTTCAAAAAAAGCTGAAAAGGGTAACAAAAGACTGGGAAAGTTAAAAGAATGCTAAAAAAAAAACAAAAAAAAAAAACTGTTTGGATCATTCCACAGGTGAACAAGTGCATTGGAAGCAGATGAATGTCATGATTGGGTAAAAAAAAAAGAAAAAGATCAGAAGCGAAAATGGGGCGAGGCTCACCACTTTGTGAGCAACTGCGTGAGCAAATAGTCCGAAAGTTAAGAGGTTACTGTGTTGAAACCCTGAACAGTATGCTGAACAGAGGTTGAGGGAAACATATTTACACCATTAAATGGACAACATACACTGCATTACTTATTTTTGCAATAAAGTACTTGTATGTCGCAGGTTTTCCCCAGAGAAACCATCTAAAGTCTTTTTTGATTAATGTTTTCAGAGTAGAATGAACATATTCAAGTACAAAACTCCCTCTCCATTCTTCAAAGACTTCCTCCTCTGCTCCTGAATCGTAACCCTCTCGCGGCGACCCTGCCCTCGTCCCATTGGTGCCGCTCTCCCGAGAGCCCGGGGATAATTAATCAAGTCACACAGGAAGGATGGAAGGTTGGCTAACACAGAAAGGGTTTGAATCTGCATTTTTTAAAGCTGTCTCAATCAATCTGTCATGTTCTGCAGATGTAATGAATATGAATTGCTGCAGCAGAATGGATGAGTTTTCAGCCTTTCTATTGGCAGAGTGCCCTCAGGGGGGTGTCACCTGCAATGAGCCTTTTTATGGCGCTCCTTGCTCCTGCATACCAAGCAGGGGCCAATGAGCTGTTAAAGCCTGATGGATGTGTGTTTACATTGAGGGAGGTTATTAGAGCATATTGACAGGGTGATAATCGCTGTGTAAATTAAAGGTGATTAACTTAGCTTTCTGTACAAGAGAAGGCATCAGAGGTTCAAATTAAAATGCTGAAACATGTCTGAGTCACCAACATTGTGAGCTTGGCGGTGCATTTGTATATTTATTCCATTTGCATCCCAGTCACCTTGTGAATTTTTAAAGAATCTAATCTCTCACTCAGCGTAAATACAGGATGTAAATCCTGAAGAGGGTTTTAAAATACACTGAAGACTGATGTTCGAAATGCTTAAATGCATCTGTGGCTCCAAGATACATACATAATCCTTCCTATATAGTGGAACCACTGAATGTCAATAAGCAGCCTGTGTGATTGCCACTCACTGTCTTATCTGTCTCTTTTGTCCTTGTGACAAAAGCAGCTAAGTCACACTCACTACTGGTGATGGTGCTAATGGGAATATATAGTCTTCATCCCACTGTAATCAACGCCAAAGTGAAAGTCATCACTGCGCCTTTAAGTTAAGTAGTTGTAGGATGAATGCCAATGAATGCTGCATCTGTTTATCATCAAATAGATTGTTTTTCTGCCTGTGGACAGACTCCTCTGAAACACAAGAGGACTAAATACTCAGACCATGAACCACAACCAGGAAACTTGAATATTAAAGCAAATAAAAAGTAGAGATTCATGCAGGATAAAGAGATGTGTTGGTTTTGTAATGACTTAGAAGTTAAGGCAGATCATCTTCAGATTTATGGTCCTTCAGCAAAATCTCCATTCACCCTTTAGCTGATAAGCACAGAAGTGTCCCCTGACTGAAAGGCACTTATGTTGACTCATGCCTCTCTGGAAGTTTCTATTGATCTGTCAAAGGAAACATGTCAGGCCGAAGGTTGGAATCACAGCAGCCCCATGCTAAATGACTCCACTCGCAGCCACAACAAACACAGCGAGCGCCTGCAGCTCCGTCAAGCTCTGATGAACACATGAAATGGGTTTCATTGCTCAGATTCAGGGTTGAGGGGATTTATGCATGGTCACACACAAATACACACACACACACTCTCTCGTTTTTACACACACAGCTAGTGTCACAACAGGCCACTTAAAACAATAAAACATCAAGATCAGTGTATTTGTGATGGTTTATTGGAGGCACTGCTTATTGATCAGTGCAAGAAAGAGAAAAACAATCATCATATCAAAAGTTTAAAGACACCCATCTAGACAAAATCTGATCAGGTTTCTCCATCATTATATTAGCTCATTACCATGGTTGACCAACTTCTGGAAAAAAAAAAAAAAGGACCCCCTACCTGGCCTCTTGCAGATCCTGCAAGAGGATACTCGACAACAAAGTAGCTTATTGACCCGTACATTTATTGGTAATTCTCCTTTTTATGTTTGAAGTGAAACTTATCTTTTAAGGGAGCATAAACGATACAAAGGAGCCAATTTACCAGTTAAAGAGGTTAAAATAAAAAACTGTCTATGTTGAGATTTGTTTTGCCCACATAAGGTTTGAGGTAAAACCAAAATTTTGACTTGTAATCTCATTGATTTGACTTTTCATCTCATGATTTCAACTTTGTTATCTCAGTAGCTTGGCTTTTTTTCCTCATAATTTGAGTATTCTAACCCCAAGTTATGACTTTTTGTTTCAAAGTTTTGAAATGTTTTACTTAAAATTTAGACTTCTTTATCTTACACTTTTGACTTTTATCTTGAAAATTTGGCTTTTTTTTTTAAATCTCAGATGATAAAATTAAGATAAAAGAAAACCCTCATCAAGTGCTGCGGTCATTTTTTCATATCATTTTAAAATTCAATCACAGAAACACTCATTCTGGGGGAAACACAAATGAAAATGTCAGTTTTTGTACAGAGAAGAATGATGTGTCCTAAGATCATCACACAACAGAAAATATGTTATTAACCACTCAGTGAAGTTTGAATGATTCCAAAAGAAGCCAAATATATACAAACCTTTTTCTAACTTAGAAAACTCTTCATCTTGGAGCACAGATCACCGATTGGTTTAGGTTACGCTCCATGAGGTTCACCCTTGTCTGGGTGGCTCGAGCATAAGTCCAGTCCATGGCCTTTTTACCCCACGTAAATCCCCAAACTCATCCTGTTTCCTGCCCTTTTTACAGTCATCTCCCATTACATTTAAAGGCAAGAAAGTCCCAAATAATCACTTCTGAAAAAAAAAGAAAGACTTTATTGTACAAGTAATAATTGTCTTTGTTTGTCAATGTTAACGAATTGGCTACCATTGACATCTATGGATTTCAATTGTGCTTTATGACGGGGAAGTCTATGGGACAGTCTGGTGGAGCTTATTCACCAATTTCAAGCTTGTATTTTAGTGTAATGACAAAGTGACCCCTGTAGAGGACAGCAGTGCTTTGTTTGGATGAGAGATCAGCAAAGATTACGAGAAGAGATGACAGAGAAAATTATTGCCGGAACTGTCATCAGAAAAATTCAGGCAGTTCGCTCTCGAAACAGATTATTTCACAATAATGAGAAAGGACAACAGAAATCATGTAGGATCATAGGATTGAGCTTTAGAGATGAGTCTGTAAAGCAATCAAAGCTCCTTTTCTCCATGTTTGGTTAAAAATGGGTTGCTGAAACCAACTCGTCTTTCTCTGCCAAATACTCAAGAAGGGAAAAAGACAGACAGAATTTTTTTTTCCTGATGAAAGACGAGCGTTTACTCTTTCATTTGGTTGTTAAGTTGTTCACATAGCCGTGGAAAACAAGGTTTCGCGGGTCCTGAAAGATGAGTCGAAATGCTCTGAAAACAGCTGGCATCCAACGAGTTAATATCAATCAGCTCTTTAACCAGTGACAAACCCCTCACAGATGTCTGTAATTTCATCGTTCTGAGGGTGGTATAAGGAAAGCGAGTTAGGTAAACATACTGTAAAACCTTCATTACACTTCAGGCTGCTGTCTCATTTAAATTTGCTGGGTTGTATTATCTCTAAACCCTCCCACACAAACTTTCTCCACAACACTTTTTCTTTACTTGAGGAGCTCAGAAGACAAATTATCCATCAGTCTTGGCTCCAATCTCTTTGAAACGAGCTGGAGATCAGCGATTATGAGGCTAATAAAACTAACAGCTGTGACCAAACACACACACAAACACACACAGACCTTCGCTTATTGAAACCAAGGCAGCGATAAGAGCTTCATTACGAAGACTCACAGTAAATAACAGTTTGTTGAGAGGGAGAGTTTTCCCCAGAAAAGATAAAGAAGGTATTAAAGAAGCTTCAGTGTCTGCAGATTTCAGATACACACACTGACAAAAAGGCAGTCATCCGCATGTCTTTCAATCAAAAGTAGAGAATAATTAACTGTTATCTTCATTGAGGCAGGCAAATGACAATATCCCTTCATTAGCTCTGCACTGTCACAACAATTACAACAGAAAACTATGGAAGATTCCTGTTGAACATGACAGGCCAAAATTTAGAGTTTTAAAAATAAATAACCCAGTTGCCCATTTTAAAAAAGTTGTCAGCGCCTAATAGTTAACAAAAAAAAAAAAAAAAGTCACGAACACCAAAATCTTTACTTTGGCTGGAGTTTTCAGAAAAGATCTTTTTTATTGACTTAAAACTGCAATTTCATGTGGATGACAAGCCTAAACATTTGCAATTTCCCATATACCTGGCTCCGTGTGGACATGGCCTAAATGCAGACAGTGATTGCAGTGATGAGTTACGGGTGCGTTGGTGCAGAGAGGAGGGTGCAGGAGTGAGCCAGTGCAAGGGGACCTGCCCAGATCTACGGTATATGGGGGAGAAAGGGAAGACTTCCACACAAACATCGAAAACACACAATCACCATACATTAGCCTCAATATTATGGGCGTTGTAATTTTATGAAACATTCCGTTTGGCTGCAGTGTTAGCTGCATGCACAGCTGCAAATAATCAACCAATTAACTAATTGTACCCATAGACTGTATAATCAGTGGACGTAATGACAGCCAGCTCTAACTGATGCTTCCAACAGATGCCCCGACCTCTGGTGTCTGGCTGCATTATGGGTCATAAACCCCGCCTCTCCATGCATTCTGGATCCCAGTTGGGAAAAACTCATAGAAATGTTTCTCACATCCTTCCGCTGCTCTGGTATGAAAATGCTAATTGGCTGCATTGTGTTCAGGTTTTTTTTTTTTGTTTTACTGGGGGTTGGTTTTTCATGAGTTATCAAACGTTAAAAACTGTGTTATAAGTTTTGTTTTATGATGATTGACAGCTGCTGTTTGTGAGTAGTTTTTATCAGGGATATAAGAAACTTCAGGAAAGAGAGCCAAAAAGAGATTTGACCTTGGAAAGGATAAGAAATAATACTTTTATTTATTTTTTTTTTTTTTTACCAGTTCCACCCAAACTCTCAACAGGACGGACTCTGACTGCACAATGGCGGCTGAGTCCGGCTCCAGTAAGGGGATATTTTTGGCTTCAAACTGTACAATGGAAGGTAGAGCTACGCTGTCCATTCTACATACAGTCTATGATTGTACCATGAAAGCTATGCAGTTGCAGAACATCATACATCAAGGGAACCTCCTGGAAAACCCCTATCCAACAAATTTGAATTGCGCATGTCCACTACTCATAAACAGCAACACAGATGGCAAGTGGTCATATTGAGACTGAGAGAAGAGCAAGACAAAAACTGTTTTTCAGTGGAATAAATGAACAGCTTTTCTAAGAAAAAAACCATAGAAAGAGCTTTTATTAGTTGATTAATCATCAAAGATAAACAAAGAAGGTGGAAAGGTTTGGCTAGATCTTGAACAGAGTAAACATGTTGTGTTTCCGAACGTTTAGTAGGAGACCTCAAAAACAAAGTTAGCAATATCAAAGCTGCTCTGTGGAACAAGCACTACACCAATTTCCCTGTAACCTGATAAATAAGTCTACAAGTAGTTGTTTGATAAACTCCAACATTTCACCCCACGTATATTAGAAGGACCCAGACAGATAAAAGCAAAGAGCAAAGCAAACTTGCAAAAATGACAACATGCCTTGCTGGTTTGAAACTTTGATTGCAGCCCTTATCTCATGAGTTCGCTGAAAAATGTTGTGACTCCTAAGTCTAAATGTGTCGTACAGCTCCACAATATCATACTTTCCCACAGAAATCATTCAATCTCTAAATATCCACCTTCAAACAGAAGAACAGTTGTGATAATTCTGCTGTTACTGAGGTCTACTACCAGCAAACTTAATGCTCATGCAAACCACAGAACTTTTTTTTTCAGCATTAGTAAAAACAGTCTGTTCTAAAGGCTGAGCGTGCATACAGGCCCTAAAGGTGAACAGACGATCTATTTTATATTCCTTTGTGCTCAGAGAATTGTGTAAAGTGTACAGACAGCACTTTCAATAGGCCCCATGATTTTCTATACATGTCCGCTGGAACCAAAGGAAACAAGCTCAACATCAGCTCTTCTGATAAGCAGCAAGAATGAAGCCCCCCCACACTGAGCACCCCTCGGCTGCTTATTATTCGCGGCTTAATGACCCATTGAAAAACTTAGCCAGCACCCCACCATGCATGTCCCGTTGGGGAATAGGCGGTTTACTGGTTTCTGTCATCCAAAAATGTCTGCGCAGCATCAAAATGAGCTTGTTGCAGATTTCTACAGTGGCCCATTTCCGTGCAGTGTCTGCTGGGTCATTAAATATGGATCCTCTCCCCAGTGAGCATCACAACTGCAGAAACTTTGAGAGAGAGAATAAAAACTGCAGGAGGGGGACAAAGAAGAGCTGGAAAACTACAACAAAAAGCAGTCATTTAACCTTCTGTTGCCTAGTAACCAAAAACTAAATAATGTAGTCTTCCTTGAACTCAGCTTCTCAGAGTTTATTTAACTATCACAGAGCAGAAAAGTTAAAAAGAAACAGCTCAGCTTTTCTCACACAGCTGAAATGTTTTTGCAGTCTCACAGCCAGAGGTTATTTTGGGTTTGTGCTGTTTATCTCTGCTCATTCAAACAGTCTTTAATTGTGCCAAATATTCCTAATGAAGGTCAAAACTTCTGATAAACAATAAAGCATCCTCTAATCCTCCCTAACTCAGAGTCTTTAACCTTCTCTCAGACTCTAATGTGGTTGGATCCAAGGTCAAACATCCTCGGTCATTCCTCCCAAAGCTCGCCTACTCGCTCAGCTGTGACATCACCTCCCTCACTGCTCGGTACGACCTCAACCCCTCACACCGTGTTGTTGTGGGAAACACCTGAACATTCATTGCTGTGGGGTTTTTTTTCCTTGGGAATGACTCAGCTTCTTTTTAGGGAGATTTGTTACTTTATTCTTGTTGTTGTTTTTTTTTTTTTGTTTTTTTTTGTTAAATACTTGAGTCCGTGTCTATTGACACTATGTCAGAAACAAGTCTGTTATAATTGTGAGCGCTGTGGTGATTTCATGCAGATCGAAATGCAAGTAGTCGACAGCTCATCTCTGGACCTTGCTGTGAAGGAAACTGCAAAGTGTGAGTTGAAACAGAAAAGCAGCTCAATGCTCTGACTTGCCGTGAAAGATAATACTCTAAATGTTATTTTGACCCATAACTGGCTCTTATGGATATACCGTAAAATACCAAATAATAGCCAGGTAGCTTATTTGTTGGAATCACTGCACAGACCAGGCCTTTATTTGGGACCAGGCAACTATTTGGGACAGGCATTTAAGTTCTTTCTCGCAAAAATCTTGCTCAGCAAAAAAGGAAAAACATGGAGAATTCAATCAACTTTTTTTAATTCACAACAGGAAATGGTTGGGCCAACCAGCACTAGCAGCAAACTTCTCGTCTGTGCTGTCACTCAAGGCGGAAAAGATCTCTTTAGCCTTCGCCCTGATCAGTTTTTGGGACACTCTCTCATGACATGCCCACCTGCTGATGACCCGCGTTTTTAACTCCAGCTCCTCACTAGTCTTCTTCCAACCTCCAACACGCAGCCTGGCTCTTTTGCTGTCCTCCTCAGTGAGATGTTGAAGTTCAGTTTTATCTTTTTGCCAATCTCTCACTGTCTTGGGGTTGACAGAAGCTGGGTTTCCATTACAGTTTTTCGCAAAATAAAAGCGATATTCCTGAAATTTCGACAAAGTATATTTGCGCTTTGAACCTGTTTCCATTGAAGGTTGTTCTGGGCAGGAGCGTCATAACTCTCAAATGTCATGTTATGTTTTTCTCGAAAATAATTGCGAGAAAAGTCTCCGTCTCCTCCTCTGTCCAAACGTAGCGCGCCATGTTTATTCACAGAGAAGTGATCATGTGACCAGGTACGTCACGTCCTGTGACGTATAATAGCGGAAAAATTGTTTCCATTGTGCTTTTGCGTTATAATTGAATGTCGAAACGTCTGAAAAACCACCTCATGAAAGCGTAAAACTTTTTAGTGATATATTAGTGCTTTTTCGAAATTCAGGTGTTTCCGTTACCAGTATTTTATAGCACTATTTCAATTTTGCGCATATCTGAGGGTAATGGAAACGCACCGAGAGAAGTGTCAAGCTGCTGCCTCTCCTGAGTGTTCGTGAGCATATTTGATTACAGACAGTTTTAAGTTAAGGTCATATTTCTTATTTTTTTGCTGCACTAGGGCCATGGCGATTAGAAGGAATGTGACTGATATGACTCACATTTGGTGTTTTTTTAAAGCACATGGGAACACGAAATCCATGCAGCAGCAGCGGCAACTCTTCTTCAAATATTCAAGCAAATTACTCCTGGTATTAACTCAGAGCAGGCATATATTTGTCAAAATGTACTGCTACACCCAGTGAATAATTGGGACTTAGTGATTGAAGGAAACCTGGCTGTTCTCTGGTGTTTCATGGTAGTTTAATGTTGCAACAAGTGTTAGACTTAACACTCTAATCAAAACACATCTTTTCAAAACTGCTTTAATGTCCAACTGCTCTTAAATGTATTATTCCATCGTTTTGTTTTGTCTCATACTTGTTATTGGTTTTATCATTATTATTATTATTATTATTATTATTAATTGCTAATTCCTAGCAATTAAGCATTTTTCTTCTAGCATTTTTTCTTATTCTATTTTATTGTCACATTCTTTGCACTTGAAATGTTGTGAGCTGCTGTGACATGGAAATTTCCCCCATGGGGGATCAATAAAGAATATTCTGTTCTATTCTATTCTATTCTATTCTATTATTATTGTGCTGTTTTACTTGACGTTTTATCCTCTGTGAAGCATCTTTGAGTGTTCAGAAAGACACTTTATAAATAAATAAAATGTATTATTACTATAATTATTATTTTAATGGTCCATACTAAATACAGCTATAACTACACTATTAAAAATGTTGAATATTTTATGCTGTCACAGGGTTGTAGCAATTCCCTTAGTATTAATAGCGCTATCTGCTGTCAACTCTATTCTACATGCTGAAAGCTGTAGCTTTGGGCTCAAATCCTGTACGAAATTTCCTGCACAGACTCTACTGTGTCTGGGAAGTGTAATAATAACACGTGTAGTAATATCCCAAAATGATATTTTCAAAGTTAACAAGAAAAAAAATAATAACCCACATTTGTCATTCAAATAAATCAGCTAGAAGAAAATGATAATCCGCTGGAGCTTCCAGCGGATTATCATATTTTTGCATGTATATTACCTGGATTGGCAGTGGTAGAGTGAAATGAAGAATACATTCAAGGTGTCATAACTTATTTGAATTTCTCAATATTAATCTCTGAGCCTTTCTTTGACAGTGCAAAAGTAGAATGCATGAATGCGATATAATAATCTTACCATGGACTGATTTACTTTGCTGCACTGACGTACAATAACTGAGAGCTGGCACAGGATTTTAGTGTAGATCGACCAATGCAAGTCTGAGTGTGGACTCTAACCCTGAAAATCAAGGGTTGTTTTTAAGTTTGAAACCAAACTGCATACCACATAAGTTTGTTGGTACAAATGTTAAAGAAAGTTTGTCTGTTTCTGTAACTTGTCCTCTCCTTCCATACTGAGCTTCTACCTAAAACACCAGGAACTGTCAAACAGCACTGAAGCCTTTCACTGGCTGATGAGGAGTTGTGTCAATTGGAAAGCAGCATGTGTGAAGGACACAGACTTAAGGGTACTCCTCTGAGGCCAATTTGAAGATTTTATGCAAATATATCTTGATACTGATTTGCAAACCCCAATATGTATGTTTAGCTTATACATTGGCTATACCAGCAGCTATACTAGAAGAGTCTAGAGGTAGATGTTACTTTTTGGAGCATTCCAGCCAAATGGTTCCCAAAAAAGTTCATTTCCCAAGGCATTATATCCACACAAACTCCCTGCTGGTCAGAGATATGTTATAGCCAATCCTGTCTCTTTGTAATACTCTCAAAAAGACTATTCGTCAACAGTGCAGCCATGGGAAAGACTGTCAAGTAAAATAAATGAATAAATCTTAATAGAAGCATTGGTCTACTATTCATTTATTATACATACACATAGTAAAATGGCAAAACAAAGGGAGCTATTGTTACTTGTCAAATGCTGATCAATAAATTATTTTGTTAATGTTTGAATATCACATAATGACATTTATTTTCAAACTGTTGCAGTGTTTTCACAAAGTAAGGAAGATTAAATGTGCTCTCGAACAGAAAGAGGGCGGTGAAATGAATGTGTTTGTGAAACTGGAGGACTTTATTGATTTCTATTCAGAAAAAAATATGTTCCACTGTGGTGGGGTTTAGACAGTTACTCCTCTTAGAAACAAGTTCACCCTCTTTGGAGGAAACTCTTACACAGGATATAGATGAAACTTTCTCTTTCTCACAAACTTCATCAAAATAAGCAGCAGATTAACAAAATGCACCTTTATGTCACACAAAAAGAAACAAATCTCTATCAAGTCTGATCCTTGTTCAGAATGTGAACCATTTTCTGAGGCGGCAAGACTTCGGTTGTCATTGGTGACGTCACCAAGTCTACACAGTGCAACCCAGCACTATCTGTAAGTCCTGTGGTTGTTGGAGAAGGTTGAAAATGAGCATCCTGAGCTACAAGGTACAAGTGTCAGTGTAGAAAGCTTTGTCCCTCATTTAGTTCAACACTCAAGTTTTGCATGCGACTCATTTCTATTACTTGTTCTTTTTTTTTTTCTTCCTGTATTTGTGTAATTGTTTCCCTTGACTCCCATTATTAACATCTTATTGTGCATCCACTACCTTTCTTTTTGTCCTTGTCTTTTTGTCCTTTAATCCATAATAATGTTAGAGAAGAACCAAAGCTACTAATCTTTTGTCTCTTGGTTTTTCTTTCACAAAGCATTAAACAGTATTTGTGCCATTCCAACCAACAGATACAGAAATGATTAAAGACTGTTTGTGTGTGAGGCAGAAACATTTGTGTGATTTTTCTAACGTGCACAACTCCCATTTGAGTCGTCTCGTATTCCCTCCGTGCCTCTGCAAAGTCAACACGACGTGATAGTCGATAAATTCTGCTTCATTTGATGCATCTCCAATACTAAATCCTTTCCCGCCGAGTTGCTCGTAATGAGCTCGAAATGAAAGCGTTTGTCTTTGAAACCTTTTCACTGGTAGCTGAAGCTTATGAGAGTACATCGCCTGAATTTTGCCAAGTTTCTTCGTATGAATATAAAAACACAGCAACATGGGGCTTCAACTCTCTGCAATGATCAGTGAGTTCTGTGTGAAACCACCGAGGGAGTTTTTTCAGTGATTCGATTTCTTTTGTGGTGTTGCATACAAATCAACCTGGAAATTGTTCCATAATGATATCTACCCTCCATTATGATGCCCAATTAAATATCTCTGAGTGACTATAATGCGTCCAGTAAACTCCACTATAATCTCACAGCCACTCTTTTCCTCTGATGCCTCACTAAAGCTTTGAGTGTCAACACTGTTACACTGGTGCAAAGCTCTGCTCAAGATGTGAAGTTTTGTAAAAACCTGTCAAGTCAGAGAAATTTCATTAATTCTGATTTTCTGGTCAGTTAGTAGAAAACCAAAGGGAATTAGTCTCTTAAAAAGGTTAAAAAGTGAGAATGTGTGTCCTTTAACAATTTGTAAATAATTCAACATGTATATTTTGACTATTTACAAGACAGTGAGCTTCTGTTGCAAGATTAATGACATATTCAGAAACAGAATATCAGGGTTTTGTAACTATGTATCCAGCATATAAAAGAGCAGGGCTTCACACAGCGAGATAATGATATGCACAGGCTTATTCTAAACAAGGTGTTAGAGATCTGCACATCAGTGAAGCCACATGGGCATGCAGGGGTCTTTGTACCTTCAAAGTACAAGCAATGTACAGCACTGTAAAGCCAACAGATCAGTGTATAAATAGTCTGTTTTTTTTTTTTTTAAATCCCTGTAGAGGATTGTTCAAAGTGCTCTTTTTACGGTGTGCTTGCATTGACAATATTTCAGTAAGAAAATCACTCACAATTGCAATTTCTGACCTACTTTCACTCCAAAATAATCAAACATCCTTATCTTGTGCAATACAGAACTTGTTGCAGGTAGATTTTAGACATTAAGGTATGACTCCACCTTGTTTTCAACTCAAATTTAAGGTCAAAACCATTAATTTTACAACCATGGTGGGTCGTCCCTCTGAATGCTTCACCATCTGCTGTCATAGAGTGATTGGAAAAAGTGATTGATTGTCTTTTTCTGTCTGAGGATTTTTTTCAGAGGCATCATAAAAACCTAAAACAAAAAAATAAAATGAAAATAGTGAATGCAAAAATTCTCTTGTAAACCTATAATTATGATCAGGTTCCAGATTTGGACAATAGTTCACTATTCGATGTAACTTGTTGTTTCAACATAAGAATATTCAATTTAATTCAGTTCAATTTAATTTATTCGATTAGCATTTAAAGACCACCCATAACAAATATTGTACATTCAAATATCACATAATGGTTGAAGCTAATCAAAAGGGTGTAGGCTGAAGCTTATGCTTATTTTGCCTGCCCGTTTTGCAAAAAAAAAAAAATTAACTTAATCAACTTAATTACATGGTCTGAGTAACACTATAAGTTTTCTAAATGGAGAAAATATATACATTTTCAAAAAAAATTACAGTAGTAAGAATAAACCGATAAAATCCTTAACAATATTACAACCAAACACAACCTAAGTTCCAATGTTTTGTTGTTGTTTTCGTCACACTTGATTTACATATTTCCCTATTACTTTAGTTTTAAACATGTTTTTAAATGAAGAAAGTGAATTATGATATATAGAGTCATATAAAAATATTATATTGGGTCAAAAAAAAATGTGTTGTTCCAACACCAACAGGAGTAATCTTTCAATAAGATTTCTAGCAACAACTCTTGTCTGAGTTTGTTTGACTCAAAGTTGTTAGTTTACCTAACTTCTTCAGGTAGTTGTTTGAAATGACTTATTTATTTCATCTCAGGTTTGTAAACCATGGAGTTCAGCCAGCCGGTCTATGCAATTGTGACTTTTTACTGAAAAGTTCCACCACCCATAGTGTAACTGTTAGGTCACAATTAACAAAGGCATTCTTGATACGACTTTAAAGCTGTAGCTTTATGAAACAGCTGGGAGGGTCTGAGGTGATTGCCAAGTCGACATGCATTGCTGATTTATTTAGACATAGAATTTCAAGTTGAAATAAATTTCATTTTTGAGTCGATGCCAACTTATAACTCAGTGTCATCACAACAACTTCAGTTTTCTTTTGTCATATTGAAGAATGATATGCTATAGTAAAAAATGTGCAAAATCACATTTTACTGTGTCTATAACATTTGGGTGTTGTCTCTGTGATGTCAACAAACTGATTCTATACAATTTTGAAGCCCTTTTGAAGTTGACAGGGGTCATTTTGGACACCCTGACCTCCCCTAGCTTTATCAGGGAGAGGCGAAGAGGTGGAAATTTGGCCTCTGAACCAAATAATAAAGTGCAAAAACTGCTCTTCTTTAGGTGTTAATTCTAAATCTGCTCAAAAAGCAGAGAAACTCCATTACACTTATCTCAGGTGATCATTTTCACTGTGTCATTAAACTGCCAAAGTGATGGACAAGTGGGTGTTAGTGTTTTATATGAGGCTTACAGTCTCCGTCACTAAAATCTGAAACCAAAAACTTTAATTGTTTGGCATATTATGGACTAATTCTTGGGCTTTGCTATTTCTTCTCAGATGCATAAAACATCAAGACTACACCCATGGTCTTTTTTTGTTCCAGTTGATGTCAGAAATCCTTCAGGACTTTCCACATAGTGAGCTTAATGGGATTCATTCTACCTTTGATTTGTCCATCATCTCAGCATACACTGCTTTGCTGTGGGCGTGAATGGCAGCTCATCCTTTCTCATCCTCCGCCTCATTTCAAAACACTGAGGTCTTATCAACACTACACAAAAAAAGAGCCAAACAACAAGCCACCACGCTAAAAGCAGTAGAAGCAGAAGCAGCAGCAGCAGCTAACTGTTTTGGCTGAGCGTTTTGTAGCCTGTAGGCGTGTGAAGTTATTCAGTATTTGTTCTAACGTTGGCATAACTGACAGCAAACCCTGCAGATGATGGTTTTGCTCCTCCTTCAGGAAAGCTAATACAAAGAGTCTACTGTTACTTTGTGTCTTATCGCTGCGTTTGATGGAAAGTGAGGGGGGATAATAAAGGCTGGTTCAAGAAACTGTGTAACAGTGATTGATGCATTTGGAAAGAGAACTGTCAGTGCCAGCCTTTCTGTTTTTAGACATGATAGAGGGAAAACAACCCTAATGACGAGCGGTAATGAGATCCTGGGTTTACTCGCCTCAGTAGGGCCGATAATCCACCTGGGTACCTGTTAGACTTTCAGCACATTTTCAGGGCCTGGCTGACGGGAAGAGACACTGCATTTGCTGTGAGGTGTGTGCTAATTTCACTTTCATCCTCCTGATGAAAAACAACACAAGGCTCTTAATTATCTGTGTTGTTATACTGTTGTTGTTTGATCACATCAGTAAAAATGCAGTCTATGGTTTTATAACAGGCTGTACGTGGATCCTTAAATGCTGTATGTTCATGCTACAAGTGTGCAGATTTTCAAACCTCTACATCAGTGATTCCCAACCTGTGGGTCGTGGCCCCATGGCGGGCCTCAAAGGTATTGGAAGTTGGCCGCAGAATCATTTCTAAAAAGTATAATTTTTATGTGTGTCTGTGAGTGGGGATGTAATTACATAAAGATAAAACAAACAATAATTTTTTTAAATGTGAAAAAAAAAGCAGGAAAAACATAGAATAGTGTGTTTTTTTTCTTTTATGTTCTACCCACTGGAGTGTGAGCAACCAGTTGATTTTCTGTAAATTTTCAAGGAGGGCATGAGAATCAAGGTGAAGTTGATAAACTTCTCTCTTCTTTTCCACTCTATTGATGAATGTTGTTGGTTATGAAACTTGAAAATCTGACAATCCCGCCAGTTTTTTCAGGTTTTGGATTGGACAAATTGTTTATAAATGCCACTCGTTTGTAAAGTTAGTGTTATTTTTCTTTTTTGCCCCAGCAGGTTTGGTATCCTGATGGTTAAACATGTTCAAATATTCATGTATATATAAAAAAGTGCCCCAAAAAGCTTTATGTGGCCTTTGTATTCATGGGATTGGGGTTGGGCCGTGAAAATGTTTGAGACTTTAAAGTGGGTCCTGAGTTGGAAAAAGTTGGGAACCACTGCTCTACATATTCATATGTTGAAGAAATCACTGAATTTGTCTGCAGACTTATCAAAATGGTTTGTTCTAAAAAATAGCACAAGATCTCCATGAGACTTGTTGAAAAAATAAGCTGTTTCTTGTTTGTTTTTAGCATGTTGGAGGACAGTGACCAAACAGGCCTTCAGAGGGCCAGCCAATCACAGCGAAGGGGGTTTGTAGAGCAAGTGACCTTAAAGAGACAGGAGTCAAGGCAAAGTGTTTCTGTAATTAAGGGTTTTCCAAACGACAATGTGAGGAAAAAAGGGACTTTTTAAAGCTGTAAATTGTGCACAGCTGCTACAAGAGTACACTTTAATATCTGAGTTAAGAGGTATTGGGGTTATTAATGTCAGCAGTACTCAAATTTGTAAAGTCGCCCCACCCTTTACTGTGGCTGAACTTTTCACCTCATAGAAATTGCTGCAGATTAAGTTTAACATACATATTAAAAAAGAAAAATCAGATGCTCACTGTGAAAAAGAAAAAAGAGAGAATATATTAAGAAGCCAAAGGCCGACCTCTTTACCCCATTCAAGCTCAGACAAAACTAATTGAGTCAAGCTCTTTGAATATAACTCCAGTTAATGAAAGGCTTTAGAACCCTGTATCAGACGCTAATGGCTGATGTCATGGAGACAATGTCTGTATATCATATAGACTTTGGAACTGACTCTTCACTTAAATGAGAATTTTTGGTTTTAACTTTAACTGAGGGTAACAGTACTTCAACTTAGACAATATATTTTTTTCACATTTAGCACATTTAAGCCTGTGACACTGTTACCTGATTTTAGTAAGTTGTCTTTATACCGAACAACATCACATCAGGCTCAACTATTCTACCCTATTAAATCTTTAACCATCACTTTGATCGAAATCTTCACAAAGATGCAAGACAGAAGCATGATGGGAAAACTTTATATGGTGCATTTTGTCTATCTCTCCTCCTTCTCTCAGAAATAAGCTGAAGGTGCCTTGTTTTGTGGCAAAGGTCAACACCAAAATCTGGCATTGAAAAGTTATGTTTTCTCTCCGCACAATGACAGACATTTATTTAACTGTTCAATCAGAGCAGCATCAACACAAAGTGACTGTGAACTCTGAGTGCAGGGACGTGGACAGAGAAAACACTGAAGTGGAAGAGCTGGTTGGTGGAACAGGGAAATATCGCCTGAATATTTAGTTTAAAAACAACTTCTTAGCTGCTGAAGTAGAGCATCCGATATAAAAAACTCTTTTTTGTCTACCTAAGATGAATAATTAATTTTAAGAAACAGCTCATGAAACATATCTGACAGTGGTTTTTGTAGCTTTCAGCACACAATGGAGATAATAAAGTCCAAGCGTTCTCTGCTGCTGTTACCTCTTTGTGTGTCTTAGAATTTCTTATTAAAATGAAAGTGGCAGTTTTGCCTAATTAAGCCTCACAGAGCTGTAGTGTCCTCTCATGGTAATGACTATCTCTTTGTGCACACAGACGCACAAACACAGTCAACCCCCCCCTCCATAGTGTTACTATCAGACAGCATAAAGCAATTATTGTAACTCTGGACAGCACACTGTTAACACTGATCTTAGCACTGCTCTTTTATCAGGAACAAAAAGAAGAAGTATTTTTGGGCCCCAGTTGGCCGTGTGAGGATAAATCAGCAGCAGATACACATCAGAGGAAGGAAAAACGAGCAAACTGAAGTCAGTTCAATGCATCCGAGATTCTGATCCTCTCTGTGTGAGTCTGAAAAAGAGCAACGACCCAAGTGAGAACGCCAAGTCATCCACTGCCATAGTGAGGGATGATACTGCACATTATGAGGAGTAATTAGATGGAGATCAGAGAACACCGTTATAGTTATCTGCCTGACTGTATGATCGTTTGTCTCTGAGGAGGAATATTGATCCTCATGCTCCAGAAAGACCTTTCATTTGTAGACTTGTCAGGTGTTTTTGCTCAAGCTAGCAAGGATGGAGCGGCTGTCTTAACACTAGACTAATACATCTCAACACTGTATGCAATAACAAGCCTGTGCCATAGTATGCTAAAGCAGGGATGTCCAAACCTTTTTCAATGGGAGTCACATTGGATTTCGTGAAAACGGCCAAGCACCAGCAGCTTTACTGACATATTCATTAGCCCTGAAAGTAACACATGAATGCTCTATTTCTTTTAGTGATTTCTGTAAAAATCAATCCTTTAGTGTCCTCAAACATACTTGTTCTTTCATCACAGACTGATGAAATTAAAGCTCACCTGTCACTCAGGTGTCTCTTGGTACCAGAGAATAAGTGGTCAGTTTCTGCAGTGTTACATACTGTGTAAACATCAGCAAACTCTGTTACTAACTAGGGGAAATGTTCTCCATTAGGGGTGATATGGGTAAAATATGTCAGGGCTTTTTAGTGGTAGATCCAGGATCTTGATTTCAGGATTGTTTTATATATTCAACCTCAAATATTTCTTATCCTGCACCCTTAACTATTTTGATGCATCAGTTGTTGTCTTTTCCGCTCCATTTCAATAACTTAAATCTCATCTTGTTTCTTGTAATGCGTTTTTTGAACTCTCACATTTTCGTACTATGATAAAAATCATTCATTTGAAGATATCAGCTGTAAGAGTCGCTGCATTTATATATGTATAAGTAGCCTATGCATGATTCAAATGTAGTACAGTGAGACCTTATGAGATATACTTTGGTTTAGTTTGTGACCGTAACAGAAGATGTAATATTTTACCCAATTTAGAGCATGATTCATTTCAGTAACATAATTAATACATTGTGAAGTGAAAGCTTGACACTGCATGAGTATGGACCTCAGGCCACAGTTAGCCCCTGGGCCTGTATTTGGACATGTCAGTGTGAAAAGGTTGAGGGTGGGTAAAGGCTAAATGATGGTCATTGTAGGGTGAGAACACAGGAGGTGAAACGGGGTTAAAACTTGTTAATATTCAGAGAGAGGCAATTTCACAATGCACACTGGTGGAGCATTCATCAGTGTTTCTGTGAGAGAGATCAGCATATGAAAGGGGGGTCTTCTGAACTGAGGGATGAAGGTTAGCATAGATTACTTTTTTTTTCTTTAAAGAAAGACTTGGTCCTGTGTCAGAAACTTCTCTATAGTACCTTCATGAGATAGACCATCAGATTTTCTGCAGTGCCATCATGAGGTTATTTGTTGCTGCTTAGACTCAATTAAATGAGGTGACATACAGCTCCTTGAGGACCCATTAAAATGACTGAAAAAAATGGAATGGTGGAGATTATTCTGATGAAGTAAGCCCAATAGTGCCATTGGTGACACCAAACTAGTTGGCAAAATTTGGGAAAAAGAAAGAGGATGTCAGAACAGAGAAAGCTAAACAGGAGAGTGATGGAGCACAGGCTAAAGGTTGAAACGGGGGTTGAGCTGTTTGTGAAAATGTTCTTTTCAATCCAGATGCAGCGGTTATACTACAGTCATCTGTTCAAACCTGAAAGTCGATCAATAAAATGAAGATCCTGGCTATGTTTGCTCTGCTGGTAGATGGGCACTGGTAGGACATAATCAGGATTCATTTAGGTTACACATTACAGACGTGTCAGAGCACAGCGCCAACACATAACAGTCTGCTCACCTTCTGGACACTAAACCACTCAACAAACTAAGTTTACAAAGTTTGATTGTTGCCACATTTCAAACAGTAGCAAAACAAAACTGCAAAGAAATACATTACCTTGTTGCTTTGCATCCTGGGAAAAGTTGAAGCAGAACAAATAAGTGTTAAAGGTAAGATCTGCTCTTCAAATAAAAAAATAAACATCTTGGTAAGAGTCATGTCTTTATCACAGTGAGGTGATGGTGCTCATGGGAAATGTAGTCTTCACTGCAGAAGCTGCTGATTCTGTCCACAGGTATCACTGCAACCAAAAGCATGCGGATCATCCTCACAGCCTTTAATGTGTGAGCAGGCAGAGTCAAACCCAGAAAGTGCCCTCAACTGTCAAAAAATAATTGTGCAATCCAAATTTTATGCATAACCTGCATCCAAATTGTACCTCCATGTTATATATCCTTATATCCCTAATATGAGGATGATTTTGAATGATGAAATGATTCATACTGTGAATTTGACAGTCAAAGCAGCTAGAAATGTTTCAACACAATGTGCACAGAGCAAGACATAAGCAAATTGAGCAAATGTAAGCCCACGTTAAACAGGTTAAAGGCTACACATTAAGCTTAACATCATATTTTCACTGTCTGTATAAGTATGTAGGTTATGTAAAGGTATACAGGTACAACAGCCCTACAAAGCCTCTTACATTCACCATTAGACTCCAAGTTTTGTTCTCACTTCTCCACACAGGTTTATAAAAAGGTGTCTTTGTGTGTATGACAGTGCATTGACTGCAGCAAAAAAAAAAAAAAAAGAGCTTTCGGGCACTTTTCTCTCCTGGTGCGTGCTTACTGCCTGCTGAGTGTCTGCCCACCCTCTCTGATGAATAATGTAACAAGTGGTGAGTGGTGTGGGTGGTAGAGAGGGATGGCCTCTACTCAAAATAGACTCCAGTGCAAAAGCAGAGAATTTTCACAGAGGCACAAACTCAGTTATGAAACATTTCTGACAGAAAATGGCCTGGCAGCCTGCAGTCCTTCACAGAGAGAATACAGAAAACAGATATCTGAAATGATGAAAGAATGGCCAGGCAGTGCACTGTAAAATGTGATTTTGCACATTTGTTATCCTAGCATGTTATTCTATGTCAATCTGACAAAAAATACTCAAGCTGTTGTGAAAACACTTGATTATAAGTTGGTATCATCTCAGCTAATTTAAACTTAAAAAACTATGCCCAAATAAATCAGTAAAGCATGTTGACTTGAGAATCACCTTATCCCCTCCCAGCTGTTTAGTAAAGCTAGAGCATTCAAGTTATATCCAGAATGCTTTTGTGTGTTGCAACTTAACATTTACACCATGGTTGATCAACAAAATTGGGACAATGGTTGACAAAAGACATCTTATCGAATCAAGAGAACTTCTGTTGGTGTTAGAACAACAAAATTAGTCTTTTGACCCTAACATAAAATTCTACGGCAGCCCTTAAATTCATAATTCATAATTCATAATTTCACATTGAAACTAGTAGACCAGTAGTGTACTAGACTAATTTACAGCTTAACTAGACTAGTAGTTATGTTTGCTACCATTAATTTCTTTCCGATCCGATACTGAGTTAGAGGCTAACATCAGCAAAACTAATTCAGTACCAATACAATACTGATTTCACTTTTTACAGTTTTTCCACAAATGTCACACAACCATGTCTTGGTTATAAGTAAAGCTTAAATAGCTCCATGTGTGAATCTGTTTTCGCCCTGCTTTTGTATCTACAGACCAATCCTCAATGACAGACTGGATGGGGAGTGCGCCACTGTGCACATTCTACACATACTCATTCTATGCTTATGCATTCTGTGCATACACGTTCATTTTGCACTATGCATTCCACGCTTTGCATTCACTACTTACGCATGTGGAAGAAAAAGTAGTTCCCTCCAAATTGTGCATCATTTAGACAAGATCTCGATTGTTTGGTGACTTCCCTGTGTTCCTGTTGATGATAAGCATCACTGTCAGGATCCTGATGTTGAGTTTTTTGATTCTGTGTAATTTTTGTTAGGTTTCTTGGGTTTTGTCTAAGTTTCGGGGTTTTGGTTATTGTTCAGTATTTCCTGGATTTGTTTGTGTTTACTAGTGTTCCTTGTTTTGTTCTCTTGTCTTGTGTTTTGGGTTCCTGTGTTTAGTTATTCTTGGGTTTCCCTTGTGTTTCCATTGTACCTGATCCTTGTGTTTCACTTCCTGGTCCTGGGTTTCCCTCCTTTGTGATTGGCCCTCATGTGTTTCACCTGTGTCTTGTGCCACACCTGGGTTTGATTAGTTCTTGTGCATTTAATCCCCGCCATCAGTTCAGTCTTTGTCTGTGCATTGTCCATTCATGGTATGTTTCTCCTGCGTCTTCCCTGTTTTTTTTTTTTTTAGGTTTGGGCCTTTTTGTGCTTTTTGATTTTTTCCTTGTGGGTTTTTGAGTTTCTTGGTTTGAAATAGAGACTGTTTTCTTTAAATCTGCATTTCAGTCCATCCACCTGTTTTCCCTGGTGCTTCGTCCTGACAGTTACCTCAAATGACCGAGGTATCAAAGAATCAATACTGATTTGAGAATCAATTTTGGAGCAGAAAGATCTGGTATTGGAGGGATCAATATTTCAGTATGGATCCACGCATCACTCGTTGAAACAACAAGTAACATTTAACAGTGTAAGAGTAGAGTGTTTGGGGAGGTGGTGGGAAAGGGTCGGCTTGGGAGAGGTGTTAATGTGTCACAGCTGAGGGGGGAAGATGCTCTGAGCCTAAATCTGTGTGAGTGTGAGTGTGTGCGCCTGTGTGTGCGTCGAGGTTGTCCTGGTTCACCCCCTGGAGTGAGAGGAGCAGGTGAAGCAGAGGCCCCCATCAGACGTGCAAACAGCAGCCAGCTCTGATAAAGCCCCTTTGGCCAGTGAGCCAGGAGTGGACACTTCTTCACCTCCTCCTGTCGTGCGTGTGCGTGCGCGCGTGAGTGTGAGTGTGCAACAAGAGCACACAGCGTCCTCTCTTTCCCTCAGAGTGAATCTGCCCCAACTTTCCGCGTGCACACCGTGTTTGTGAGGATGGAGGGGATGTGAGAAAACGGCGCACAGCTTTCCAGAGGAGTTGAATCAGAGCTGACGGCCGGGGGGACGCTCTTCTTGGTGTCATGTGTTCATAAGAAAATCCGTGGGTACGGTTTGAGACTCATCACATTGCTGTGCATGCTCTCAGCTGAGAGTCTCCACTCGGTGTGCAAGCTGCGGGCGCGTTGCTATTTTTAGAAACAATGTTGCGGTAGAGGAATCAATCAAACTGGGGCTAAAACAGTGCGTTCATGACAATCTGCTGCTGCAACCCTCTGAGATTCCTATCTGAGCTCACCGGGCCATGCGACAGGATGGTGCTTCTGTATCTATCGCATCTCAGCTGATGCCAAATGATGCCTTTTCCTCTGTTGCTCTCCAGGAAAGCACACCGGCGGACTGCAAACTTTTGCACCATGGAATCCACTACTCTCTCCGGCACCAGCAGCTGCAATACATATGGGACCTGGTGTAGTTTCTTCTCCTTTTACAGTCTTAGAATTTCTAAAGACCATTGCAGCTTGGGATGTGAATGAGACTTTATTGGATGAAAGACAAAACAAGGAGCGCGATATTCCAGAGGGAGGTGTTTTCTTATCTTCTTTGACTTTGCATATTTTTTGCTGGCTCTTATGGGAATTAAGCACTCGTCCCGCTGCATGCTCCTCAGGAGAAAAATGGCGGAGTCTGAGAGCAGTGAGGTAAGTGTGAGAGACACCTTTCATTTTACAAAATCAGGGGGAAGAGCGCACAGTTGTTCGGACGCTGTCCTGACTGTTGGATGCGTCCTGCAACATGCGTCCTACTTGGAGTAGAAGTTGCATGTCGGACTATGAATGAAAGAGGAGTGTGAGTGATGGGGTCTGTGTGTGAAAAGATGCATGAGAGCAGTTAAAAAGAGATATTTTATGCAGAGCAGACGCCAGGCAAGTGAAGAGTTCCCACATCGATTCCAGAGAAATGCATGCATCTTCTTTCTGCTGGTGTCATTGTAACCGTGTAGGCTGGGATGTTCTGCAGGGCTTTCAGGAGGAGGAAGAGGAACTCTCTGATCTCTTTCTTACTTAACTCGCAGACGGAGCAGAGAGGATGTTTCACGGAGCATCTTCTTCTCCTCCCCCTCCTCCTCCTCCTCCTCTCTCGAACACTTAAAGCCACCTGCTCGCAGTCAGGGGTCCTGTAGATAATGTGATCCAAATACCTATTTGCATTTTAACCATGTTACCTAAATGAACCAGATTGAAAGATGTGTTACGCTGCAAACAGAGGGAGCTGCGCTGTCCAAGGTGCTGCAACAGCAGCAGCAGCGTTCAGGCACCTGATGTGAGGAGCAGGGATGAGGATGAGCTGAAGAAAAGATGTGCCAGCAGCTCACACTAACCTCTAAATCCACAGGATGTTTAGATTTCCAGCTTAAAGACATCCTCCAAGAAAAAAAACTATAGGAATACAAACCACGTGACCTACAGTGTGACCCCCCCTCTGCACTGTACAATGCAATTTGCACATTGATTATTCTAGCATGTTCTTCTGTGATAATACTTAACAAAGGTACAGTCTAATGTGTCAATAATCCTTATAATGCATTACTTAACATTAACTCACAATTAATGCATTAATAATCATTTAATGTACAATGCTCAGAGTTAATTAATACATTATTAAGCATTAATACATGCTATTGTAATTAGTTATCCTTATATATGCTTTACTCCTAAAGCATTTATGACGTAGCCTATTTGGTCGATATGATACAAAATTACTGAAGTTGTTCTGATAACATTTAATTATAAGTTGGCATTGCCTCAATCACAAAATATATATTTCAAGGTGAATTTTTATGTCTGAATAACTCAGTTATGCATGTTGATTTGACTATCACTGTAGCCCTCCCAGCTGTTAAGTAAAGCTACAGCTTTCAAGTTATACCCTGAATGTTTTTGTGAATTGTAACCCAACAGCTTCACTATGAGTGAGGAAGGAATACGGTGGATATGCACAATGGCATATTAAAGTCGCTGAAAAGAAAATGAAATGTTAAGTTGCAAATTTTGGAATTTACAAAGCCAAATTTACCACTTTATAAAATTGCAAATTTCAACTTTCAAAAAAGTTTTTTTTTTCTCAGGTGGCCCTAATATGCTGTCGTAGATATGAGACCCTGCTGTACTCAGAAAATTTAAAAGGCCACCGGAACAAGTCAGTCAAGAAATATATTTTAGATAAATGAAAACTAAGGGTCAGCATAAATTAAAAGTATAAGTGGGTTGAAATAGGATAAGTATTTGACACAAACTACCGGAAGAAATTCACTGACAAGTCAAAATTAATCAAACTGAGACGAGGGTTGGCACAAGACATCTTGTTTAATCAAGGTAAGTTCTGTTGGTGTTTAACAACAATTTGCTTCTTTTTTTTCCACCCCACATCATTTTTTGAGGTTAAAACAACAAATCACATTTTACAGTGTGTGAACACATTTATTAGCATCCTTCACTGCTGTAAATCCAGATCAGTACAACGTGAACTCTGTGTTCTGCGCTGTGAGCCACATCTGTATTCAGTGTGCCAACATGCTGAAAGAACACTGCTGATTCACCTGCCTTAAAGATTTAGAAACCCTGTGGAGTCAGAGACAAGCACCACATTGCTTCATTAAACATTACTCATCAAATAAAGTCTCTCAACGCTAGTATATTCATGGTGGAAGCCTTTAAGGTTTTATTACCACACTCACGTCTGAGGGCAGTGGGCACCTGATGCATCACAATGAGAGGACACAGCTTGGACGGAGGGAAAAATATGTGCATGGATATCTGACTTCCTCTGCTCTCTGCTCAATCAGAACATTTGTGTTCCCATCTCACTTAAGTGCTGCAATGGCAGAAGACCAAAGTGATGCTTTTTCCTGACTGTCAGAGGACTTTTACATGAGAGGATTAATTAGAAACCTTCACACAGTTGGACAGCCTCCACACATCCATCTATACGGTTCCTCTCTCCGTATATGCATTACAGATAATGAGAGCACCAGCCTCGTGAGTTTTACCTGAAGAGTAGAAGTAGACTAACAGGGGTCACCTTCACAGTCAAACAGGTGCAAAGTGACTCCGCGTCCCTGTCTGTGTAACATAAGAACCAATTGAGTGTCCTCCTCAAATAACAACTCTCACCTCCACATAGAGGTGAGGAGCCAGTCAGAAATAGATCCTCAAATTTGATAATACGTCCGGAGTGCTCAACTCAAGGACGTGAGCCGCTCTCTGAGCACATCAGCAGCTGCTCCTCTCAGAGCAAACCCTGTCTACTTAAATAGAAACCGTCCATTAATCACAGCCTGGAGCATTTTACTTTATCTGCTGTACAACTTTTAGAAAGTCTTAATAGACCTTCTTTTAAATCTTTAATCATTTCCTCTATGACCCTGTCTTCATTGATTGTTGAAGTGTTGCCTCTTTTTGGAATGCTCCTTTTTACTCTCACTTCAAAGATGCAGAGATTTCATTTGCAGATTCAGAATCTGGCAGTGAACACGTCCTGAAGATGAGAGTCAGTGTCGTCCCAGTGAAAATGACACATCTTATGTTAAAAGGGACCAAAATCATTTCAGTAACACCTCAGTGTCAGGAAATCTCCTTGATGATTCAAGTTATTTATATGTTGTGAAAATGGAAAAATACATTTAAAGGGACAAGGAGGACTTTCCCAGTGATGTTGAAAAAGTTTCATATCAAGATATATGCCTGATCATAATCCACACCTTAAAATGAGAATATCAGCTCCAAAATAGGTGATGTGTAAATGCTTTTTCTCTGCTTCCTGATTGGGTCGCACAGGACCAGATTGATTTACGGAGAAGTTGAAGTCTCTATGACAACACCATGCTGGCTGATGAAGGTTAGTGGTGAGAAGAGAGATCTGTGTTTTCCCTGGGGAAAAAAGATTTCTTGAATTTATTTTGTAGTAATAGTGAACACTGGAGCTGAACCCCAAAACAGGGGGGTGATAGAGCACAGGCCAAAGGCTAAAACACCAACCAAAGGCAAAAACACAGGCTAAAGGACAAAACATGGGCTGAAGGTTGGAGTCAGTCGATGAACAATAGCAGGACATAACCAGGATTTATTCACATTACACGTTATGGACACGTCTTAGACCACCAGGCTATGAGTAGCGCTAAATGTAGCCTGCTAACCATGGTACAAACTATACAAGTTTGCTGTCATGTTTTCAACAATAGTGCTACATCACTGTTGATAAATACTATAATTCGTATAACAGATGGACATAGTCTCTGTGAGTTACCTGTCTGTTTCTGGTACAGTGTTTTGAAGCAAAACGACTGGCACTGCCATGTTGGAAATGTGACCAGTGATGAGACATGACAACAGCTTTTTTGTGCCGGTCAGTCACGTAAGCTGAGCTGTGTCGCTGATTCGGCGAGCTCACAGTTTTGCATCCAGTAAATTGTTGTCTTGAACAAAGGAAACCATGTTAAAAAGAAGATTCATTTTCTATGTGCTTTGCAAAACAAGCACACACCTTGTTTAGAATGACAGCCTGTGCACAATTGTTCATGGGAAGCGGAGTTTTTGTCCCAGAAAAACACCAACAATTCACACAGCTAGTCCTCACTGTCCCTTTAAAATAAAATATACGCATTAAGCCCTTTCCTTGTCAGATAAACACCAAAACTAAGTCTGTGTGTTTGTTTGTTAGTTTTCAATCCATCACAACATATTCCAAACATGGACGTAGTCTCTTCAACATTACGTTATTTTTATAGAGGCTTCAAAAGCCTAAATATTGGTGATTTTGTTGACTCCAGTCAGCTTACAGTACGTGGACATGATACACCATTCACCATACTGCTTCTAAGTTACTCCAGTCAAGTGGTTACATGTTGGGATAACCAGACACAACCTACATACAGCTTATCTTCATTTTCTAGATTAATATACTGACAAACATCACCAGGTTACAAAATGCTATCTATCAGCCGTGCTTGTTTACATCTGGGTAAAGAAACTTTGTGGCAACAGCCTCTTTGACACAACATATACATTTTAGAAAGCCAGTGCTAAAGGAAGAATTCCCCCACACTGGCCACACTTCCAAAGTGATTTAGTGCAACGTTTCAGTCACAGACCTTATTCAAGCAAATGTGGTCAGTGCTAAAAATATTCAACCAGTAATTGATGACAATGATTGACAACTTTTTTATTGACTAAACCCATTCATACCTTGTGTATACATCTAACCACCCCTTATCTAATGAAAGAAGATGAGACAGAGACCAAATTCAGACAACTCCAGAGCAAGGAAAGTAGCTGTTGGCTGCACTGAAAGCCACTAAAGGTCACTAAATGGCGTCATCAAATCATTTGCATAATTTGCTGTGTGGATACTCATAATACTAATAATACATTTTATTTAAAAGCGCCTTTCTCAGCACTCAAGGTCACTTTACAGCAAGAATAAAAGCATAGATAAACAAAATAAACAACACAAATAAAAACAATTAAAACAACAAGCACACAAGTACAACAGTGAGGAAAGTGAAATGGGAATGGGTTACTGGGAGAATGCAGATCTGAAGAGGTGTGTTTTGAGTTCGGATTTGAAAATGGGAAGTGAGTTGCAGTTCCTGATGGCCGGTGGGAGTGAGTTCCAGAGCTGGGGAGCAGAGCGACTGAAAGCTCTGCTCCCCATGGTGCTGTTACGGGCAGGGGGCACAGAGAGGTGGAGGGAGGAGGAGGACCTGAGGGAGCGAGAAGGAGTGGCAATGTGGAGGAGATCAGAAAGATAAGGGGGGGCGAGGTTATGGATGGCTTTAAAGGTATGTAGGAGGATGGATGTATTTATAATGGACACTGTTGGAGAGGAGGATGACTTCTTGGAAGAGACCAAAAATGAGGAAAAACACCTGAGATTTGTCTAGAACTAAAAATAATCTAAAACCGTTTTCAGTTATTTGACAACAGAGTATGATCTAGACTCACTCTGCTGGTAAACCGCCCTGATTTTACTTTGGTAATGGTTTTGGACTTACAGGAGTATGCAAACATGACAAGCCTCGGATCAGGAAAGTGTTTTAGTCTGGAAGGGTGAAGTGAACTGAATGACTCGCCATCATTAGAGCCCAACAGGTAACACAACGAAAAGCTTCTCAATAATGCATCGTCTGTGAAGTCCTGCTTTGTGCCTGACTCAGACCAGCCTTTGTGTGGATGCATCATGTTGTGACACATCTTTTTTGGTCATTATGTCCCAGTCTGTGGCATTACGCCCAGCAGGGAAAAAAAGACTAGAATAAATATGAGGATGGAAGAGCAAGATGAAGAAAAGGAGAAAAGGAGAGACTGAGTCTTTCTAACAAGAATAAAATCAATGCAACTGACAGCTGTACTACTTTGTGTTCTCTCTGAATCTGCACTCAGACTCAGATCTGTCACAATAGTATACCCTCATCTATTAGTAAAGTTAAACACCTAACTCTGTTATCTGGAGCCGTACTAATTAAAGAGACAAACGACCGGCTTCACTTGGTGTAGAAAAAGGCATTACTCCAACTATTTTCTCTCATTTACTTTTGGAGGGTGTGTTCTTTTATTCAATTGTTTCAGCTCCGTGGTAAACCAAGCTCAGAGTGCAGATATCATTGGGTCCATAGACTGCATATGGAATGGACAGTGTGGCTCCACCTTTCACCGTTGCACAGTTTTGAAGCCTAAAGAACCTAGTTACTGGATCAGCCAATGTGCAGCCAGATTCAGTGCAGTGGAGAATTTGAGTGGAACCGGGTTTTAAAAAAGGAAAAATTATACATATACATTTTTCTTTAGAAAATCAAATCTTTTTTTGACTCTCTCTCTTCCCCATAAGTTTTTCATATCCCCGATAAAATCTACACACTGTCAATCATTGTGAAATTAAACTTAAACATCACACAGTTGCTGCAGATTTATGGTCATGATGAGAATCTCTCGTTCCTCCACATCCCAAAGGAGCTCGATCACGCTGAGATCTGGTGACTGTGGAGGCTGTTGGAGTACAGGAAGCTCATCACCGTGTCCAAGTTGTAGCCTCAGTTTCCTGGTCTTAGCTGACAAAAGGGTCACCCTGTGGGTGTGCTCCTCTGCTTCAAGGTTGAATGTGTGTTTTGTGTCCTTGGTTGTAACCAGTGGTTCTTTGAGTTCCTTTTGTCTTTGCTTAGAGTTTGTCGTCGATTTCCGCTTTTTGGGACCAATCTCTGTAAACCCTAAAGATGGTTTTCGGACAATGGTCCCAAAGATGGCTGTAGAGGAAAATCCCAGTCAATCATTAGTTTGTGAAATACCAAGACCAACAACTGTGCCATGTTTAAAGTCTCTTAAGTCACCTCTCCAAGTTTTCAATAATAAGTTGAGCTAACCCGCATTCATTGCTGCACCTGTTTGTTTCTGTTTTTAAGGATTGTTTCTGGGATGAATCTGTTCTGTTTTTGGTTGTTCTCTTGTTCAGTTCTTAGTCTAGGATTTGTGGTTTTGGTTGTTTCATCCTTGTTCAGTGTGTCTCTGTGTTTTGGATGGGTGTTTTGTTGTGTTTGCTTGTGTTTCTGGTTGTTCGTTCCTCCTGTGCTTTGTGTTCACTTTGTGTAGGTTTCCTGGTTTTTTCTTGTTTCCCTCCTGGTTGCCCCTTCACTGCTCCCATTGCTCCCAGTGAGTTTCTTGCTGCCCTTGAGTTTCCCTCCAGTTTGATTGCTCCTCATGTTTCACCTGTGTCTTGTGTCACACCTGTGTTTAATTAGTCTCGCGTCTATTTAATACCAGTCTTGAGTTCAGTCTTGGTCGGTTCATTGTTGTGTGATGTGGTCGTGTCATGTGCCAGTGTTCCCATGTCTTCCTCTTTTTGGATTTTGGAAGTGATGATGGGCAAGTGAAGCCTCATGAAGCTCTAGGGCTTTCCTTCTGATTGTGTTGAAAAATATTTGAAGCTCCAAGGCTTCAGTCAAACCAAGTACAGGAACATCTAGTGGTTAACCAAAGCCAAAGCAACCGCTCATGAGCACAACTGAAGCACTGACACTTTTTCAATCCCATGTCAGCGATAAAAGATCAGGATCAGGAAAGACTGTGTGTTTGTTTTAATCTACTGTTTTTGTCTATTTATACTCATTTAGGATTACATCACCATTACATATTAAAAATGGAACGCCCAAGTGCCTCAGCATGGATGAGGTGTTATTGCTGTAAGACAACTCTTTCGAACAAAGCAAACACCACACCTACAAGTTATTGTAATCTTGAGACCCATTCAAATTCAAAATAAAGTTCAAGAATTGAAACATAAGATAGACAAGTATTGTACCATAATTGGTTTTATAAGATCACAATGATCCCAAACCTTGGCTCACTACTTTACAGAGCTCCTAACTGCACATAGGCAGAAAAAATGAAAATATGTTTCTAGTGTGCATGACATCATACTATTTACTTTTTGTACTCGCCATCAAAACTGACAGAACTCAACAAACTCATCAAAACTCTCCAAATTTCGATCTCCGCACTACTCAACATTCTTCTGCCATGATGATGCATCTTATATACTTTATATCGCGCCAACAGCTCAAAGCTGTCAAACCAAGAAAACTCACTGAGCCAATGTAACAAACTGAAACACTTCAAAAAGCAATAAACAAATGAAGCACGGATTGAATCACTGATGACGTTCGAATCTTCTTCAGTCATGTGATTGTGCTGTTTTGATACAAGCTCCGTAACAGGAGGATCCAATCACTTTGCTTCAGGATGAGTGAAGCCTCAGTATCACTTGCCCATCACTAGATTTTGAATTTTCTTGAGGTTTGACTTTATTTAAGTTTTGGATATTTTTTAAGAAGAGTTTGGTTTTGGGTATTTTGATTTTTTTTTTTTTTGTGCTTTTTGAGTTTTGTTTAATTAAGACTTAATTTTAAAAGCTTCAATTGGGTCACCCACTCTTGTTACTTGCACTTTCTAAATGTTTCAGTGGATACATCATCAATCTATGCTGCAACATAACTCATTCAGTGACCTGTGTGTTGGTCAGACTGAGTCCTGTCTCTTTAAGTAAAGAGATTATAAATAGTCCATGCTTGTCGTAGGAGAACCTGACTTTCATAGAACATGAGGAAGGACACTCTGATTGGTGTGATTCATGTTACACACATGAAACACTTCTATGAATAATTAAGAGACTTCACCCAGCCTCTTTGTGCTCTCCACCTGACTGCCCAGATTGTGCACCGCTTAATGAGAAAAATGTGATCGGACACGCCCTTAGACTGATTATTACAGAATGTTAAAAAAAAAAAAAAGGCCCTGAAGCTGAACATATCTTAGCTCTTAACTGCCTCATGAATGAAGATGGAAATCTGCCCTTTAAAAGGCGATATGGCTCATGAATTCCATTTCCCTGACACAAAAACCAGATTAAAAATGAAATAAACTGTTGGGATACTGAAGCATTGCTGTCGCTGCATAAAAAAAAAAAAACACCTCCTATTTTTGTCAACCTTGCCAATTATTTAACATTTATTTTTAGAAGCCAGGAAATTGGAACAAGATTAAACACCAGAATGGCTTACTGGCTCGAACTGAAACGCTGGGAATTTGCCACTTTCTCTCTCTCAATCTAAAACACACACACACACACACACACACATACACACACGAGCGTTGGGGCTAGACCTTCCCAGCTGGCGTCCGAGGTGATAAACAGGGCATTAAGACTTTACCTTCTGTGCAGAGAAGAGCTTTCTGGCCATCTCTGCCTTCTGCTGACAGACAGCTTGACTCCATGTCAGTGCTGAGAGTATCCCATAAACCCAGCGGACTCCCTGGACTCAATGTGAACTCAACAGACAGCTTTATGGAGCGGCAGACTGACAGATAAGCTGAGAGGCATGAGATGAAACGTTAAGTGGAGTGGCAGTGAAGTCACAGTCCATCACTCCCTTTGTATAAAACACCAAAATGTTGTTGATGCTAACTTCCTCTCACATCCTCAGTTTGTGTCTTTCTTCAGAAGTCTTAAAGAAGTGTTTTCTTCTTTGTTTCTCTCTTTCTAGCACCAACAGTCACAGCCACAGCCGATCCGCATAATTCAATCGCAGTCGGCACAGCCCACCTCATTGCCCAAGCCTGTGCCTTCCATCCAGCACGCCCCTCGGCCTCCTCTCCCCCCACACACCCCACATGCTGCCAGCCTGCCAAGCTGTCCTGGGCGGGGCAAGATGGCAAAGTTCCTCAACCCGGAGGAGATGACCTCACGGGACTACTACTTCGACTCGTATGCACACTTTGGTATACATGAGGTACGATGTAAATCATCTTTTGCATCAATAAACTGGGTGTTAACTCAATCAAATTTGCAGATGCTACAGACTCCAAATTGATGAACAGTGCATGCACAGTTGCGGTCTATGCAGCCTGCAGAGCTTTCCCTGAGTCAGGAGGATTCTCTCACACACATCCACACTACAGAACTCGGCCAAACACATCGAGAATTTGAATGAACCTCCTTTTTTTTTGTTCTCTGCAGACAGTGTGTTAGTTTGCATTTCATCTTTTACTCCGCTCCTCTTTTTAGATGTGTCTAATTGTTTCAAAATCCTTGGCTTTGTGTTGTCTAAGCTTTTCATCTGTCATTATTATTTCTCAATCAGCTTCCCAGGGGATTATCCTTCTTTTTGAGCTGCTAAAACAAACTTGAACAACCAAATCCTTTGTTCCGTTGATGATTTGAGCTGTGGTCAGAGTCCTAGTCAGCCAGTGTAGTGAAAAGGACTTGAAGACCTGAAGAAATGTGAACATGAAATCTGTTGCCATAAATCATCGTTTAAGCTTCACCTTATTGGGTCCTAGAGTCATATTTGCTCATAACCTCCATCCAAAATCAACTTTGCTTTTAACTATGCAAAGAAAAAGTGGGTTCACCTATTCACAGTCCAGTTAACCCCCGACAAATCCCAAGCTCGCCACCAAAACTGAAAAAAACAACAAAATATTTTTAAATTGCTGGAATAAACAAACCATTTGTCCAATTCACAAACTGAAAATAAAGTAGAAGAAAATAATCCTCAGATTCTCAAGTTTACAATGGCTCCTGAATGTATGACAAGTAAAGTTAGCAACGTGTCTATACTGGCCTGAAAAGACGTGAGAATTTCATACACATAGTTTTAATTCTCATATCTTCTTTGAAAATTTCCAGAACATAAATTGTTTTCTTTCTCTAAGTTCTGTAAAAACAACAATTCCGTGCTTCTTCTTTTTTTAAACATCTGTTTATTTCACAGTTGCTAGAATACCCAAAATCGCAAACATACAGTTTTGTCCTCATATCCCTCCCTCTACCCCTCTATAATCAAAAGTGATCACCGAAATAAAAATATTAAGATAGTTTTAACATAGTACACTAAAACAACAATATGCTTCTCACAACTTTCAACAAGCCCTGGCCCTTGAATGATGGACATACACCCTGTCATCGTGCTTGACAAAAATCCTTTGAATTTTGCTTCCCATGGTTTTGTCTTGCAGGTGTAAAATTTCTACTCAGAGCCGCTCAGCACTTCATCACATTATTGACAGAAACTGCTTTCATGTTGACCAAGGCGTCAGCAATGTTGATTGTAAACTGTGTAAATATTTGCAACATTAGTTACTGTAAATTGTCCATAAAAAAAGGGCTTGTAATATTGATGTGATAAATACTGATATTTGATGATGTTAAACTGCTCAGGAGACATAGTTTACTTATTTACATCTGACTTAAGCCATGGTTGTCCTGAACCCATAGAGTTGTAAGACTTCGTTTAACAGTGAAAAATGAGACCACAGTGAGTAAAAAGATAAAATTTCAAACATCATATTTCTTTGAATGCAGCCACCCACCACCAATATTTTTTTCTATTTTCCTTTGGCTTAAGGATACCTGAAAATGTGCCACATATACTAATTTCCTGCTTTTTTCCCATTTTTAAAAGAATAAAAGCAGATAAAATATTTTCCTTTTTCCTTGTGTTCTAATGATTTATTGCTTTTTAATTTTGTTTCAGTGCAGAAAAAAATAATTGAATCTCTATGAAGTTGCAGGACTTAAGTTTGTTGAGAAAAATTAGACTATAGTGAGTACTACAGTGCTATACTATAGTGAGTGAGCCACTGCCATCAGGCTCCTAAATAACCAATAATAGGGTCACAAGCAGAGACTGCCTCATACTCAGTTTGCACATTACACCATATTTTTATATTTGCACCTACTACATTCATTTTTTGCACATTTTAACTTCCATTTGCACATTTCCTACCATACATTTGCATTTGTCTATATTTCATTATTATTATGATTCTATTTTCTTGCTGCACTATGTAGTTCTTGTATACTTGTATTATTATTAATACCTCTATTTTGTCTCTCTTGGCTATTTTTTAAAATATTATTATTATAATGTCGGCACGTTTTGGTGGACAGAAAAGACAGAATTTCATTGTACAGGGAAACACGTTTCTTTACTGTGCGATAATAAACTCTTTGAATCTTGAATCTCGAATCTAAAATGTGACAGAGGAAAAAGAGCAGAAACTAACTGAGAGTCAGAGGTTAACTCACTCCCGCGTTCAGTCGAAGTTCATCTGCATCTATAAACAGGGAACATACAGTCAGCAATAAAGAAAAGAACCTGTGGGCGCAGTGACCTGCACAATATATTCTGGGAATGTAGGGCAGATTTATTTCTGACATTTCTGAAAATGCTTCACACTCTGTGAGAGGAGCAGAGATTCAGACAGGAGATGTGGAGCAGCCTGAGCCCGCAGGTTCACGGGGCTTATTCAGAAACACCAGCTGAGGATTTGAATGTATGAGCGAATGTCTGAGAAGTAATGGAGTGAGATTAGGCTCGGGGTTTTATTTTTCTCCGCTCCACTACAGGTATCACAGCAAACCCAGACCTCCTTTCCTTGGCCCGTGTTTTTAAATTAATGGAACAATTGTCCCTCTCTGCAGGGTTTAGATGTGTCAGCATCTTCCTAATATTGTTTGTCCATGCTTACCAGGAGATGCTGAAGGATGAGGTGAGGACGCTCACCTACAGGAACTCCATGTACCACAACAAGCACGTCTTCAAGGACAAAATTGTGCTGGATGTGGGGAGCGGGACCGGGATCCTGTCCATGTTTGCAGCTAAAGCAGGAGCGAAGCACGTGTACGGGGTAAGGCATGATTGCTTTCGGCGGGGCGTTATCATGTTGAACCATCACTGCAGAGCTCAGACTCACACCGTGTGCTCTCTGTGAATCTGCATTTTAACCATTTCCGGACTCCTGTTGATCTCAGAGGAGTATCTTGTCTGACAGGGAGGTGATAAACGTGAGCGGGCTCTCGGCTTGTTGACAGGCTGGGCTGAAGAGATAGGAGACATCTGTGTGTGTGTGTGTGAGTATGTGTGTGTTTTGAAGTAAAATATGAAAATATATACCCTGCAGACACGCCACTAAGCAGGATAACCATGAGGAACTTATTCTTTCACAGACGTTGTGTGCTTGAGAGGAGGGATGATGAACTCAGCGCTGCCAGCAGACGCGTTCTGATCTACTGGTTGACATTATGAGTTTGCTTCGAGTCCCTGTGTTCATTTTCTCCTCCTCCTCCTCTGCGCTTGCTCCCGTTTCTATCCCTGCTTTGTACTTTTACTTGAAATATGACTTCAGTGTGCTCCTCCTGTCCTGCAGGGTTTTATCCCCATAAATAAGACGCTGAGATTTCAGGGATTTAGTTCACCTTGGATTTGGGTGCTCTACGTTTAAGCTCTGCAGCGAGGCCCAACACCTTTATCATCCCCCCAGCTTATAAAGCTACAAATGAAAGATGGGCTGGAGAGGTGGAGCTGCTGGGCTCTGGGCCAACAACAACACCGCTCTATCATACGGACCTCGTTACTTTAAAAAGAAAAATGATAACCTCTTTTTGGGTCCGCGGAGTACCCATAAAACACCCTGTGGTGCTCAAAACCATATGTACCAGAGCAGTTTAATCACAAACTTACTTTTAATATCCCACATTTCTGCCCGTCTCAGAACTTAAAATTAAAACTGAAACCTTCAAACTTTTTCATTACACATTATATAAAATGGGATCATGGGGGTTTAGACTTTAAGATGTCAATGTGTGATCACAGCACTGATCTGTAAAGTGAATGATCCCTCATGACTGAGGCTAGCTGTCACTAACAGCAGCACGAGGGGGAGAAAGATGGAGAACAGCTGGAAAAATGTGACTCAAAAGTGGATAAATTCTTTTAAACACTGGGGTCTGCCGTGTGGAAACATAAGCACCGTCATCCACTGTCATACAGATGTGACTCTTACAAAGGTGTGTTTGTTTTGAAGCACATGAATGTAGAGCAGATTTTTAACACGACCTTTCTTTATTCAAGACAACTTTTCCCAGGATGCAAAGAAAGACAATCAAACCTTTTAAACATTGTTTGTTGTGAAGTGTCCAGAAGGTGGGCAAACTATCCATGTAGTGTTTCTCACAGCCAGGTGCTCTGAGTCTTGTAACTTTAGTGAATCCTGGTTATATCAATATGTAATGGACAGTATGGCTCTTCCCTGTCATCATTGTACAGTTTTGAAACGTCTGAAGCTCCTCTTGTAATATTTGCAGCTGGGGTCTGTGCAGTACAGAATATGGGTGGAACAAAAAATTCTAATTTCACCCTTCTGAATCTCTTCTTGGCTCTCCTTCCTGATGTATCTTGATATCCCCCAAAAAATATATAACAAAAAAACATACAGAACTGCAGCTGTTAATCATTTGTGAAACATGATGAAAGCCCAGTTTTTAATGTCTAATAACTGACAAAAAAGAAACTTTTCAGAAAAAATATTTGGCTTGAGTACAATGCAGCTCAGTAATTTCTTCATATGACCTCAGCATAAATATGTGAAAACACGTCTACCAGAACTGTTTATCTTTTAAAGTTTGATCGCAGCCTCATTAAAATGAATGGAGAGACAGTCTTAGACCTATACTGAAGCTTGTCACTGGAAAGAACATTTTTTGTGGAAACCTCAATTTGGTTGCAGTTTTTGGTGCTCATTTACCAGCTTCAACAGCTTAACCTGTGTTTTAGCCTTTAGCTCGTGCTCCATCACTCTCCTGTTTAGCTTTTTTCTGCTCTGACCCCTTTTTCTTTTTGACAGTTCCAGCTCCAATGTCCACTATGACTACAAAATGAATCCAAGAAATCCTTTGCGGTTAAAGAAAAGGACAGATCTTGCTTGTTACTTGGTCACCTTGTTACCAAGATACCAATAGGAAAGAAGTTGCCCAATAATCTAACAAGAAACCTCCATGAAAGTACCAAGCGCACGATTCAAGGTAGCAACAAAAACTTGTCTTATTGACAAAAAAAGGTATCAAAAAATCACAGAAACCTCAGCAAAGGCTGGAAAACTCAAGAAAAAAAGGAACAAAAACTACTCACTTTTCAACTACATGAGCACAACAGTGTGGCATCAGAAAACACTTGTGGCTAGAAAGGACAAAAGGAGACACAGACTACTTATACAAGAGGTAATGGAGCAAAGGTGGAAACAATGAGGGCAGAGAAGACAGGAAGGAAACACATCAGGACAGAACATTCTCTGAAATGAGAGGTGAGACACTACAAAAAAAAAAAAAAGGACTGGACAAACTAAGGACCAGATTGAGTTAAAAAGTGTGAGCTGAGACATAACGTGTCTGAGCTGTCACCCTAGTAAAAGCCTTGAAGGTCACCAGAAATGCTTGCAGACGGATTTATTGTGTTATTAAAACTATTAACGCTATGCAGGATGGAATGAGGTATAGATTTAAAGTGTGCGCACTCTTTGCTCGAATAAAAGTACAACGACTTACGTTTGACGAATGAGGACGTGTATGCTTCATGCAGTAAGTTATACACCCAGACTGTGAAAACGTCCTCTCAGTATCAAAGTACAAAGTGTCCCCCTGAAGGACGTTTCCAAAAGCTTTTTCTGTAGATAGGTCACCTTATTTTTGGAGATAATTTGAGTGTTATCTTTTGAACTTCAAACAGAGTGAAAATAATGAATACTTACTTTGCTCCAAGGTGTGAAACAGTTGAAGGAGGAGGGGGGGGGGGGTCTATCTGCTCTAAATCTGCAGACAGCCCCCCCCCCCCCCAACAACAACAGCAATACTATACTCAACTTAACAATTTTCTGAAATAACAAATGTTGTTTTTATCATGGTCAATACCAACAACATTCTATATCAAAGCTAAAGTGATGATTCTTAAAGATAAAGGGTTTCTTTTCTGAAAAATACGAGGAGCAGAAAGCAGGCTTTAATGTTTCTATGCGCGGCACAAATGCATCAGGTCGTTGAAAGATATTCTTAAGTAGAGATCCATAAAGCCTCTTTAAAGTATATCAAAGTAAGTGAGGCTCTTTACTTTCCATTTCTAAGCACCAATTGAAGATTCCTGCAGGGTTAATGGACGTGAAATATCTCATACTCCTGCTTTTATGAGCGGTTGCCAACAGGAGAGTGGTATGCAGCTTTTAAAACAGCATTAACAAGTTATTGACTGGATGCTCTTACTGTCCTGCTATCAGTCTCGTCCAGTATCTGCTCGAGTGTGTTTGAAGTATGTTTGTTTTCACTTCAGCTCAGGACTTTGTGATTTATTTCTGTATCTTCGTTTGGGTCTTGATGCCTGCTGAGGATCGAATATCCTTCAGGGTAATAATAAAGCTGAAGGTGCAGTTAAAGCCGCAGTGATAATTTGTTTGTGCTCTGTCCACATATAGAATCTCTTCAGCTCCCTGCAAGTCCAGATAAGAAACCACAGAGAGTGGCTTCAGTCCACAGGCTCCCCACACTCAGGACAATGTGCACAATTTATTTGATGATGCCTGCTTGAAGAAGGTTAGAAATATTTCTCTGTGGATGAGCTCTCAGGTGGACTGGACTCTCTCTGGTTCACAGAGGAAACAAAAGCCTTTGTGAAAGCACCTGAGGGAGTTTTGGATGTGAGTGCCAATCAGAATCTCTGCACAGAATGACAAAAATAAAAGAAGTACATAAACATGTCCCTCACACAGTCTAATGAGGTTTACAGCAAGTTTTTGAAACTAAAAATTTAGCGTTAAAAACACCAAACAATGCTTATACAGCTCTGCTATTGTTACAAGCAACTGAGGTAACAGGTCCAGTCTAAAAACACAAAATGATGTGTTGGGTTGAATAAATCTGGTGCATTTCAACTTATGTTTCACAATCCAGTTTTTTTTAAGTCTCCATAATGATGCAGATTTATAATGAATTTCACATTCACTTATCCTTAATATGAGGATAAAGCTAAAAATTCTGATTTGGAAATTTCAGGCTTTTCTAACCTTGCAAACCAAAATAAGATGAAAACATATATATTACCCCTCTGATGCATGAATAATGAAAATCAGTGTCAGGAATTTTCCATAGAGTGTTTTAATTTGTCTTTAGGGCATGAAAAAAAGTTTTCCATCTTTTTTTTTTCAAATATTTGTAACCGAGCATAACTCAAACATAAAACAACATAAAACAGTGTGGACCTAATGTAAATATGACTTGTTTTTGTTTGACGACTTTTCTTTCTTTTCTTTTTTTTTTTTGTAATTTCATGAATGATCTTTTTTTAATGCTTTGCGAAACATTTTAACTCTCTTTCATCCATTTTAACACTGAATGATGTATAGTTTATAAGCTTCTTCACCCTCAAATATTTGTCTATAACATTTTTAAAAATAAAAATGTTTGGGGAAGAAAATTAAAAACATTTCTCAGGCCCTAAGAAGAATAAAAATATCCTGACACAGGCTAATATGAATTTCCACCACATGAACCATTGAATTTAGGAGTTAATAACTTTTAAATAAGTGTCCACTGTAGTGACCACTATGCACCACAGGGTTAAAACTAATCGTATTGATATTCTATGAGATTACAAACATTGCTAGTTCCCAAGTTTGAATCCCAGTTTCTGAGTAGAGTTTATATGTTCCCCCGTGTATGTGTTGGTGTTCTTCAGGTGCTCTGGCTTCCCCCCACCGTCCAAAAACATGCTCATCAGGCTAACTGGTGATTCTTAAGTGTCCGTAAGTGTAATTGTGAAATTATCTGTCTGTATGTGTCAGCTCTGCGATTGGCTGATGACCAGTCCAGGGTGTACCACGCCTCTCGCCCTAAGACAGATGGGATAGGCTTCAGCCACCCATGACCTTGAACAAGATAAGCGGTAGAAAATTGATGGGTGGATTATGAATGTGCAAATGTTCAGGGAGGAAATCACCAGCAATAACAGGAAGTAGTTGATCCATAAACCTCAGCAGTGGATAAGTGAGGGATTAGACTTGTACATATGGTTGTCCAAAAACATATATACCTCCTAACTGAGCCGCTCTAGTTGCTTGTTCTTTGACAACATTTTAGCTCTACCAAGCACAAATGCATAGACCTAGAGGTGTAAATGACATAGGACACATGGTTGTTGTCACACAACACAAAGGAGCATAGAGTCGACTTGAGTTGATCTGTCCCATAGATCAGTCCTTTGTCACTGATATCTGATCAAACTTAAAGAATCTGTGTCGCACTGAGACCTGACACCAGTACCAAATGACTAAAACAGTCAATCCAAGAGAAAGAGACAGAAAACAGGGCAACTAAGGCTTTGAAATCCCCATGGCAAACTTCAAAACCTGTAGTTGACCTACCTAACACTTCAACAGGAGACTGGCACTACACTCACTGATAGATTCATTCATCAACAACCTACCGGTGCAAGTTTGAACTCTACCATGCAAAGCTAAAGCATTGTGTCCTCTGGGCCAAAGAGGAAAAGAACAATCTGGATTGTTCTCAGTGCAAAGCTCAAAGGCAGCATCTGTGATGGTATAGGGGTGTGGCATCATGGGTAACTGTCACATGTGTGAAGGCAGCATTAATGCTAAAAGGTACATCTAGGTTTTGGAGCAACATAAGCTTCCATCCTAGCAGCGTCTTTTTCGGGGACGTCCCTGATTATTTCAGCAAGACACATTCTGCACCTATTACAACAGTGTGGCTTTGTCGTAGAAGATGTCTGGAGTGCAGGAAGGCCGGTCTACTACCTGCACTGTCTCCAATTGAAAATTTGTGGTACATTCTGAAGCACAAAATACGACCTTGGATTGTTGATTCCAGCTCCAAAGCCCCAACAATTAGTGTCCTCAGTTCCAAATGTCTATGCAGTGTTGCTAAAAGGAAATTAAAGGTGATGTCACATGGTGGTAAACATGCCCCTGTCCCAGCATTTTAGAAGTGTGTTGCAGACATTGAAGTCAAAATGAGTGAATCCTTTCAAAAAAGCAATTAAGTTTGATCAGTTTGAATTTCTTTGGAATTGGGGTTGTATTTCTCTTCCATATTGGTAGCAAAAGAGAATTAACCATATCAAACCTCACACTGCAAAAAAATCTGACGAGATTTGAACTTGCAATGGTTCATGTTTTTGCAGATGATTGGGCGTGAAGCCATCCCAGTCATATCGACAGGTTCAAACGGTTCACTCTCTTCTTCTATTTTTGCTGAAGAGGGATCATGTCTGTGAAACATGTCTCCCCTTTGTCTCATCTTGAGATGCCAATCTTTCTATTAACTCACTGTCATGTGTGTTTGCCCCTGGTTGTTTATTTTCATGTTGTTCACACCTGCTTGATCGCACCCTCTAATGAGTGTCACATCATTTATCTTTCTCCTGCTCATCGTCTGTTCAAATTTAGACGACAAACAGGGATGTCTGTGTATTTTCTTTGTATGTGGGTCATGCAAATCATTCCAAATCTGTCAGGATTTTCGAACCCCTGAAGTCTTGCCTTGAGCAGGTAATTCTAAATTTTACCTGGTGGATTTATTGAAGGCACAAGTGTGTTGCAGAAACTCTTCTTAACCTTTTACAAGCACGGAAAAACTAAAGGGCAACTTTATATCTGACAGAAACCAAACTTTGGTGATGTGGGTTGAAGTAACTTCACATTTCATGGCACGTTTATAAGTGTGGCTCCTGTACTGGTTACTGTATGACTGACAGGTCATCGCAAAGACGCACAGGAGAAGTGATACCAGGGCAAAATTAGAGATGTGTTGTAGAGTCTCCAGAGAGAAGGATGGAGAAAGCCCAGAGGGAAGACTACCGTGACAGTGACAGTGAGTCTTACCGACACTAGTGAGAGGTGCTGGAGTCACCGTGCGAGGGTGTTGTGACTGTAAACACGCCGCGAGGCATCAGCAGTCTCACTGACACTGATGGACACATGGCAAATGCTGTCTGCCCTCACACAGATCCAGGAAGAGACAAGAAATCACTGCTAATTAGAGGCTGTCATTGGCAGCCTGATTATCATGGCACAATAACAGCACATAAGATACACACTGGTGCACACACTTGGCCCTGCAAGTACACATTCAGATATCAGTGCAACATGATTCATTATGTGGGGGTATCAGTGTGGAGTGTGAGCCGTTGACAGACGTGCAGGCAGCAGAAGGCTGTGGGCGCCACCGGCAGCCTCCACACCGTCCTCCACTAATAGGCAGCAGAAAACAGGGCTGCTCCAGGGAAGGGACGCTAATGTCAAGTGTGAGCATCGTGTGCCTGCTAGTAAACAATCATTATAAAATGTATATGTCGGCAAAAAAAGGAAATGATGCAACAGTTACAATCTGCTTCTGAAAGTTACCAAGTTGTTGATGAAAACAAATTAAGATTTCTGGTTGCTCAGTTAGAAAAAGTACAAAGACAAATGTGCAATGAAAATTCCACATTTAAAATTGCAAGTAACATGTTTCATACAATTGGCTCAGGGACATATTTTTTTTATTATTGTGTGGCATCAACTCAAGCCTTGGTGAACCCAGGAGACCAGTTCCTGGAGTTTGCAAAGTGAAATGTTGTCCCATTCCTGTGGATTCTCTATATGTTTTCAAGTTGGACTGGTTTAGCATCTGGACTCTACTACTACAGAGCCATGCTGTTGTAATTCATGCAGAAGTGGTTTGTCGTTATCCTGCTGCGATTTGTTAGCTCTTTCCTCAAAAAGATATTGTCTGGATGGCAGAACTTTGCTCGAAAAATTTACATGAGTTTGGAATTGATGATTCATTCATACATGTGTGAGCTCACCATGTCACGGGCTCTCATGATACTGTACTGATTTAAATAAGACAACTCCCTTTTTCCTCTATATACTTTTTTTGGAAAAAGGCTGTTTGATGACAAAAAACTTATTTTATCATGAAGAAAATTTTCATTTGAAAAGTGTAATAAAACCTTTATAATAATACTACTAATAAAATACTACTACGAATAATAATAATAATAATACAGGCAGACTGTTGTTACATTTAACAGCATGGTACCATGTCATAGTGTATAAGAACAGTAAAATAGTGCAGTATCATTTACATTTAAGCATATATTCACTCTTTTTTTCTTAATAGCACCATAGATAATTCACAGCAGAAGTAATCTAAGGTTACCTCTCCTGTAGACAAGGCCTGTACATGATTCTCTGTCTGTAAAAGTTGTTATAAACAGTCAATATCTACTGACTCTTTGCTGAGAAACATTTTTCTGACACTGTTGAACGATTTACTCACAGTCTTTCAACTGAGTCATGACTAACCTCCTGTCCATCTTCACTTCTGAGAGACTCAACCGCTTTGTATCCTCTCTCCAACTTTTTGTCAGAATGCTGGCATCAAGTGTGAAAAACAAAACTTAAAAAAAAAAAAAAGTTGTTTAGTTTCAGCATCTGATTGGTTTTCTTTCCACTGCTTTTTCAGTAAATTAAGCCTTTGCAAATACACTGAACAAAAACATAAATGCAACACTTCTGTATTTGCTTCCATTCTGTATGAGCTGGACGCAGAGATCTCAGAATTTCTCTGTTCACAAGACACCAGTTTCTCTCAAATATGGATTGCAAGTTTGCTTGAATATGTGTTGGTGAGCACTTCTCTTTTGCTGATATTACATCCAGTGCACAGATGTGACTTGTCAAGAAGCTGATTAAGCAGCATGATTATTGTACAGGTGCGCATTAGGCTGATCACAATAGAATAATGCTCTAAAATGTGCAGCACAACACAATGCAACAGATGCTTTTCTGTGGAGGCTGCTTGTGTTGTGTCATGTAAGGTGAACCAATCTAGGAAGTGTCAGGATAAATTTTTTTCACAGTTACAGAGTTGGAGCTCTGACTTCAGTGGCCGTTCAAGTCTGATTTTTCAAGTTGGAAGCCAGACAAACCAGACTCACGAGTTTTCTTAATGTATCATATGGCACACCTGTGCAACAATCACGCTGTCCAATCAGCATCCTGATAAGTCACATCTGTGAGGTGGATGGATTATCTCGGTGAAGAAGTGCTCATTATCTCCAGTTTCAGCACATTTTTAGACGATATATGAGAGAAATCAGCCTTTTGTGAACATATAACAGTCTGAGATCCTGAGTAAGTTTGAGAAAAAAATGGGAGCAGAAGAAAGTTTTGCGTTTATATTTTTGTTCAGTGTATTTGGGAAGCATCACAATCCGCTTTATCCGCATTTTAACATAGTTTCCACCTTTGAGGAATCAGTAATGTGTTTCCATCAGTTTAAAAAGGAAAATATAGAAATATGCAACCCAAAACTTTTTAATTCATCTATTTCAAAGTGAGCTTATTCCTCATCCAGACTGTCTAATTGGTTTTTGCCTCTAAAATAAAAGCCCCACTGACTTCATTCTTCCAAGAGCGTCTTGGAAGAAGACAAATGAGTGCTTCTACTTCTCATCTCCCTCTTCCTCAGGAGCTTAGAGCTCTGGCTTTTCTTTTTCTTTACAATCTGGAGCACACCTCGGGTTCATTCAGGGGTCTCCCGCTTGATTACGAGCAGACGGATCTGATGCCACACACTTCTGATTAACCGGGGAGGTGAAACCTGCCGTGAACTCAGGTGAAAATCTATACTCTGACTCCACTCGATGCAGTAAGAGGTTAGTATTGACAAATGCCTCTCGCTGAATTATGTTCTAATTTTGTTTGGGAGCTGCTTACAAGAACTGTCTGGACTTAATTGTGATGAATGACGGACCTTTGTTAGGCTACAACTCTGTTATTCTTGGCACCACAATAAATCAGACATTAGTTCTTCACGGGTGGGCAGGACAGGAGACAGAATAGTAGCTCAGGACTTCTGGGAAAAGGGGTGAAAGAGACAGTGTGGAGGCATATGTGAGCTGCACTTCATGAGGCCAGGAATAAACGGCAGAATGGAGCAGCGGTGTAAGGATAATTGATAAGAATTTAAATGTCAAGAGAGTAATGAAACCAGAAATTGAAGGTCCCAATGGGACTTCAGGGCTGGTCGCAGTTGAGCAGCGACTAATCATTACATTAATTCCTTAAAATAGAAATCTCTAGCAGTGTTTGAGAGGTTAGACATTTTGTGATTTATATCCCTTTGTCGTCTTCTATCATCCAGTTTCTCAAATGCTAATTTAATCCAGTGTCAGCTCAAAATCCCTCCCATGCTGCTTATTTGGTGCTGTGAGGCTCCCAGTTCTCAGACGCACTGTACATGATAAAATACTTTCTTCCTGTTACCACATGGGAGAAAAATCCCTTAAAACTCTAAGCTTGTTTGCATTTTTATTCCACCTCATGTCTTAAAATGACACTGCAGCTGTCAGGCTCTAAATTCATCCTTTCCTCTAATAAATAATTCACTGACACATTTCACCAAATACTCTTTCAGGTGCACTAACCAGGTGAAGCCTGAGATGTTTCTTTATTCAGGACTGGAAAACAAGACATCTGCTGAGAGATGTTGGACAAAGATGACCTTGTTTACCTCCACAGAGAGAAAGAGAGAGAGAGAGAGAGAGAGAGAGAGAGGGAGAGAGACCATCACGGTGGCTGCTCTGTTTGACAAACAGTCATGCACCAAGAGTTTACACAAGAATACAGATTTATATCTACACTGAACTTTGCTACATATCACAAAGGGATGAGAGTGTTTGGTGAGATAAATCAGAAGGAGTTTTTGCGAGGGCCACACATAAGTCATGAGGATAGTCACTTTCAGATGAGAATCACCTGGGAAAAGCAGCATCAAGGTATCTTTAAACAGAATAGGTCTTCAGAAGTAATGTAGAAAACCCAAAAGCTGGATACTGGATTATACAATCCTTCTTCCACTGCACATCTCAGTTTGAAAATATTGAACTTACAGTAGATATATGAACCTAGCAGTGACAGATTTCACCACTCAAAAGCCCATTACAGTTTGCAAACCAGAACTTCTGTCTGTCCTCCTACATTCACAATCTAGTGACCCCTGTATTTATCTTTTCACCTGCAGAGAGGCTCAACCAAAAAAAATCAGTCATTATTTATGCCTGTATTTAAACCCTGTCATGTTATCTGCTAATTTTTGTGTCCTTTGAGGATTCTTGAACCAATTATTATTTCTGCAAAGGTCATCAGGTCAGATCACCTGTTAATGGTCCCGCTACGTTTTCAGCTTGCTTTTTCACAGCCATTTTTAACATACACTGCCTGGCCTAAAAAAAGAAGTTGTCATCTGGAATTCATTAAGCAAATGGGTACGAGCCGCCTATTGGATAATTACTACATGGGTGATTATCTTTCAGCTGGCAACAAGTAATTGAACCCCATATGATGCAATGAGTACCGATCATTTCTTAAACAACCATGGAGAAAGACACATCCTGTGGTTGTGAAAAATATTGCTAAATTGGGTTAAGGACTGTCCAATCTATTAACAAATCAGGGGTAAGAAGAGAGGCAGGTTAAGTGATGCACCCATCATGCCAAGTGCCTACTGTACAAGCCTGTGGGGGCAGTGCTATGATCTGGGGTTGCTGCAGTTGCTCAGGTCCTGGTTCAGCAACAGTATGTGCTCAAAGAATGAGGTCAGCTGGCTACCTGAATATACTGAATGACCAGATTATTCCATCAATTGATTTTTTTCTTCCATAATGGCCCGGGCGTGTTTCAATATGACAATGTCAAATAGTGAAAGAGTGGTTCAGGGAGCATGAGACATCTTTTTCCACACATGGATTGGCCACCAAAGAGTTCAGACCTTAACTCCATTGAGAATCTTTGGGATGTGCTGGAGAAAACTTTGTGCAGTGGTCAGACTCTCCCATCATCGATACGAGATCTTGGTGAAAAATGAATGCAACACTGGATGGAAATAAATCTTGTGACATTGCAGAAGCTTCAGGAAACAATGCCACTGTGAATGCGTGCTGTAATCAAAGCTATGACCCTTTTCCCTGGGTGCATTTTTTTTTGGCCAGGCAGTGTATTATCTTATATTGAAGCTGACAGTTATAGAATTTATCATCCACAACCAACATATGTAAGGATTAAGAGAAGTTGATAAGCAGTGAATCCATAACTGTGCTCATACATGGTTTGTGTTTGTAGTTATGTTTGAGAGGAAGAAATACAGACATGTGATGTAGGTATGTGCTTTATTCGACATAGAAGAATGAAACCTGGCTTTAAGGCTGTTGGTCTGATACTAAGCCACAAGAGTCAGAATACCAGGATAGCCTGATTTCTAAAGGTTCCTGGGGTCGTCAGTTGTCCATGGTCATTTTCAGGGCAGTTGTTAAACCGGGTCTTAAAAATAATTGAGGTCACATTATCCCCAAAAATTCAAAACTGCATTGTATGTTAGAGATTCATTGTGTCTCAGGCCACCACCTGTTCAGGGAAGATGTGCAGGTTTTACACATAGATGCATGATCAGAGTGTCCATGAACAGAACCACTCCTTGGACCTTATTTGTTCAAGCAGGGAGATGGTAATTAGGGTTACATGTGCGACTTTGATAAGGACCAAACTGTGATGGCTGTCTGACTGCAAACACTCCACAAGAGCTGCAGTTTTGGAGAAAAGCCAGTCTGCAGGGTCAGAAACAACCAAAAAAAGGACAGAGGAAGAAAAAACAGTGAACCTGTGACAAAGATGACCTGCTGTTTCTGGTGGAAAGACATCAAACCACAGAGTGAATCACAGTCTTTTGTGTGAGTGTGTGTGAATGTTTGTGTGTGTGTATAGCCACAAACCGCTGACAGCCTTGGTACATGGGAGGTTTACTGAAAGTGCTAGGCCAGGGGCACCCCAGTGCCTCACAGTTTGAAACATAGAGAGCTGTGTAGCTGCAGACCGGTATCTGAGAAAAAGCCTAAAAGGGTTTGGAAGTTTCATGTGTGACCTTTTCCCCCTGTTAGTGGAGCTGGACAAACATGTCTCCAACATCGGCCATGTCTCACACCTTATTGGGTGTAAAGAACATGACCAGCATGTGAATAGCTGTGAGTATTAATGGCTACATCCAAGAATTTCAGATCCCAAAGTGAAACAGAGGAATTTCTCTGCAGTTTGAGAGTCTTGTCTGTGAAGACCGACACATTTCCCTATTAATAAAATCACCATGGTTTCATTTTATAGAACCTTTATTGAATTGATGCTGTCTTATTCTCATGTTTCATGGTTTGGCAACCTGACTTAAGAACTAAAATGCTCTTTATCAAACTGTCAAAGGGGCGAGTAAGCTCATAGGTGAGTCTCAACCCAACCTGTCAGATCTTTATCTTTACAGCTGCGGGGTAAGACGAGCTCTGCTCTTATTCTTTCTACTGTGAGTTTTAGTGTCTTGGCGTGCTGTGGGTTTGTTGCTCCTAAAGGGAGAACAAACTGATATAGAAACACTTTGGTACCTGCAGCTATAACTTCACTGGTACAAAACAGTGCACTTGAACATTTTTCTTTTAAACTCTTACTCTAAAGTATGACCTGAATTTGAGTCCATGATGTTTTCTCTTTACCAATTTTGGCTGTTACATTTTTGAACTTTGCACATATGATGCTGTGATTTTGTGAACTCTTTGGATTCTTTGGAATGCCAAATCTCTTTATAGACTATTACAAAATCTTGTGTTGCAAATGCCTTGGTGCCAGATGCCATGGCATGCTTTCAGAGGGTTTAATTAAAGAGGAGTCCATGGCATTTCCAGTCAGGGCTAATCGACCTAGAACCAACAAGAAGAATGCCTGCATAACACAAGGCAGGTCTTGATCAGGGCTTGGGACCAGAATTTTTTTCCAAATCGGTTTGTTCTGAACAGTAACAGTATTTTAACATTTGCGGTTTTGGGTTCCACCCCAAAATTCCCATTCTCCAACCAGTTAGATGAAAAACAATAATTAATTCCTGAACTGGTTAACATTGTTCCATGTCATTCATTGTTGGTAGGTGTAACTTAAACACATTGAGTTGGCTTTTATTCCTCACAACAAACACTACAATTCACTAGACCTGTGCATTATAATGGGTTGACATTACAGTAAATTTGCCACCGACCTGGAGGGCAAAACCCTTGATTAGTTCACATGTAAGACAAAAGTTCAAATTTATTCCTCCAAAACCCCTTTTTTTCTACATATTAAACGGACTTGTCTAAAAATGTCGGCATTGATTGGTAGATTCAGAAAAATCAAAACTATCTACATTGTATCCCAGCCAACCTCGATGGTCTCGCGAGTGTGACTGAAATTTCCTCTGCCTCTTGTTTACACTGTGAACCACCCTGCTTGGTTTTGACCAGAGATTTTGAGAACATTTTACTTTGATATATTTCATATTCTATTTGATTTGATTTGATTTAGAAATGAATAAGAAAAGAAATCTGTCATGTCAAGCCCTATAAGCTTCATCACTTATTCTAGCCCTCTGCTATTTAAGCTGCATCACTGTGTAATTTAAATTTATTTATATCGTGCCTTCTTCTATAATATTATGAAAACCTGAATAATTCATTATGCATGAGTTTGAGACACGTGTGGATATTTCATGATCACTTCTTGTGCCGTAGTGGCTGAATTCTCTCCTCTGCCCGGTGACAAAAGGATGCTTTTGGGCTACATGACCAACAAGACAGACGTTTCAAGAACGAAAAAATAATACCAGCATCAACCGGTTTCTAGTGTTTTCAATGTCCCGGTTCTGCTCTTAAATATCAATATTTTAAAAGTCTCTTGTTTCGTTTTCCTTCCTACCCAAATGGAAAAGAGTTTCTGGTTCAAAGCCCTGGGTCTTGATATCATGACCAATCGATGTATACTGTACCTGATGGTCCAGGCCCATTCAAGTGTAACTGAAAAGAAAAATCTTCTGTTATAGAGTTCACAGAGTTCATTTCTTAACCAGGTGCAGATCAATGTGACTCAAACACTGAAGGTCTGCATTAAAAGCCAACTGAGGACATTTCTTTGCAGGAGTTTTGCACAAAGCCTTACAGTCCTTCATGAAACCTTCTTTTTTCTCTCTCTCTTTCTGACAGATTGAATGCTCCAGTATATCAGAGTACTCGGAGAGGATCATCAAGTCCAACCACCTGGACAGCGGTAAGAGCTGCAGCTGTTGGTTCTCTCCCCAGAGTGATGACACAGCTCTGAATGAGGAGCAACACAGCATGTTTTTATATAATCACACGATGGCTGTGTTCCTTTGATGCAGAGCTCATGATGGGAGGTTAAAATGCTCTCATAAAGTCCCATTTCTGCGCTACAGGTTGCACTTAGAATGAATATCAGCTGTATGAAAATTGTCATAATTTTATGTGATCTTGCTGATGAGTTCTTAAAAGTCTGAAGCTTCCTTTACAGAGAGATTTAACAACACATCTTACTGCATAAAGTCATCTGGTTTAACACAGAGCTCCTCAGGGTTTAAATACTAGTGTCCCAGTGTTTGATTATGTAAAGTGTGACAATGATGTGTTTTAACAAAAAGTGTTAGCTCCACTTGTACCATAGTGATTTTTGCAGAATTAGTACAAAAATAACAGAAGCATCATAGTCCGGCCTTAACCTCCTGTAATAACTCAACCTCATGACTCAGACTTATTAATCATGGAAATATAAGATATATTATACAACTCATATCAGCTGTAACTCCTCAGCAACTTCTCAGAGTTTTATTAAAGTTTTGGAATAACATCATTCTCACACTAATGCCTCATCATGACTTACAAATACTGTAAGATTATCACCAACATGATTATGTCTTTATACCGAATTTTAGTGCCTGTGTTAAAGTCAGATTTTCTGTGAAAAAAGCAGATTGGATATTCCTTTCTCACCCTGAGGTGTTTTTGTTCGGAGCTTTGCTGGTAATGTTTGGCAGGAGGAGTAAATTATCAATCAGGAGGAGATACATTTCAGATAAATCTCTATCAACATAATGTTATGTCCTCACAATTGATGTTGGTGCAGGATTTGCTCGATATTTTCTGTTGTTGTTTTGTCTTAGACAGAGAAACTCTACAACCAAGGCCCTTATGAACATTCAGTCATTACACACAAACAGGACCATGATGGCCCTTTTCCACTATACAATTCCAGCCCTACTCAACTCCACTCGGCTCTCCTCTCCTCTACTCTACATGGTTTGGTTAGCTTTTCCATTAGCCCGACTACAGACTCACAGTGGGCGTGGATCTTATAACACAGCTGCGCTAAAGTGCTGCGCTAAAGTGCGTTCATGTCATCTGTAACACGACACACTATATAATTTTGTACCAACATATGTGCCACCGTGGTCTTTAAAGAAAAAAAAGCTTTCAAAAGATTTCATTAAAGTAATACAGCGGCTCAATGTCGGGCGTCATGACAACGGAGGTAAACAACAGTCTTGTGCTGCTGCACGTAGAGGAAAATGAAGGAGCTGCTTCCTGACTTCAATTCTTCCCTGGATCCAGTGAGATCGCTTTAATTTTTGATTTTGGGCCTGGTATACCAGAGATTTTTTGGGGATCAATCATTCTTCTTTGAACTGGTTTTCCTTTTTGGTTCCCTGTGGATTAATGGACTGATTGGTGCTTAAAGACTCTCGTGGCAGACAGATCGCTCCTGCGCCGACCAACTTTGATTTAATCAAAAAGACTCTTGGAACCGAATTAGCTTTGCTGTTAATTTCTTTTTTGTTTAAAAAGGACTTTAAACTTATTTAGGAATCATGAAGGTGTATTTTAGGGCTGTATTTTGTGTTCATTCAGTCTGGTTCTGTGCCGTCGGGTTTTAATGTCATTAAAAACCCGCCGCTGACTTATTCGTTTACCTCTTGTAAATGATTTGTACAGAGTCAGAAGCTTCGGTGACGACATTCTCTGACCAATGAGTGGCCGGCAGTCCGTCGACATCACCTTTTAGTATAGAGCAGGTACTAAAAACTGGCGTCTGACCCGTAGTACCGCGCCTGTCGAAATGCAACACAAACCGAGTAGAGGCGAGTAGAGTCGAGTCAGTGGAAAAGGGCCATTAGTCTTAATATATAATTACAGACTGGCCAATTTGCTTGTAGCTACTAACTGCACCATGAAAGCAAAGCAGGTGCTGATCCTCATATGTCTTAAAAAACTTCTACAAACCCGCTATGCAGCAAATTTGAGGTGCGCATGCCTCTAACACATTAAAAAATGGTAACAGTGTGGCTGAGAGAAGAATAAGAAAAAAATATTTTCCATTTTGTTACAAGAATACAGAATCAACGAACAGCTTTTCTCAGCTCCTCAATCATCAAAGGTAACAAAAAAAGAGAAAGAGAACGTTACAACATTCTGGTAAATCCAACCACCTGGACAGGAGTAAGAGCTGCAGCTTTACTTTCTCTCCCCAGAGGAAGAAAAAGGCCAAAGATCTTGACTAATGATCCTGACCAGGATAAATGAACAGCTGTCTCTGAGCTCCAAGTAGAGGACCTCAAAAATAAAAGAAGTGATTTGAAAGCTGCTTCTCCGAACGAGCGTTGCAGCAATGACCCAGTAATTTGATAAATTACTCTACAAGCTGTTGTTTGATAAACCTTTCACCACTCGCAGCTTGGAGGAACGCAGACTCATAAAAACTGAAGAGCCAAACAAACTTGCGTAACAAACACCAGGGAGCTTTTCCAGTTTGAAACTTTAATTGCCTCCTTTAACTCATCAGTCAATTGAAAAAATTTCATGTCTCTTTAATCAAAATGTGCTGTTTGGCTTCACATTGTCTCACACTTTTCCAAAGGATGTGTGATCTCTAAATATCCATTCACTTTGCATGTTTTATCTTAGAGGTCTAACGCCATTGAATTTAATACTCTGTTGAGATGTTAACTTGGCTCATGCAAACCCCTGATTGTTTTATGTATTTACAGTCATGGACAAAAGTATTGACACCCCAGGAAATACACCATTTCTCCCTGAAATTGATGCAATTACAAACATTTCTGGTCGGAATGTGTTTGTTGTTGCTAATTGTCCGGCCCAATTTTTGTGTTTTGTGCAAAATTGTGTCAATTGTAGCTTTTTTCTTCCGTTTTTTTTTTTTTGTGTGTGTTTTTCCAAGGAAATAAACAAAGGGGGGTTGCGTTAAATTGTGTGAATATTCATGTTGTTCAGACATTTATTGGGAGAACTTGTTTTCTTCAGTGGGTTGTGGTGCTCATGGGAAACGCAGTCTTCTTTGTAAAAAAAAAAGAAAAAGAAAAAAAAAGTCATCACTGACACATAACACAATATAAAAACTCCTATTAGTGTCTTAGAGCTTTAAAATCACCACAGACTGAGGCGAAGTACCCTGATATGTTCCTCTCAATCATATCTCACTGTTAGGAATCGTTCATCTCTGAGGACAGTTTTCATTTCTGACTCTCTTTCCCACTATTGGATTCATTGGAATTCACCTGAATGACTTGCATCCACCTGAAGAAACTTCACAGCATATGTATTTATTCTTAACAGAAGCCTCGTGCCACTTGTAAATCAAATTCCCTGACTGTGCATCAGCAGAATGAACATCCAGAGTCCCATCTGCTCACCTATGAATATCAAGTGAGCACATGCATTAAAAAAGAGTTAAAGCCGAATTCACTCGCAGCTTACCAAGTGAACAAGCAGGAAGCAATCACCAGCAGGAGTATGAAAGGTTCAAACGTTAGCCTTTCAGGGTCAGTTACATCATCGGGAAACTGTGCAGTAACTTCCAGACGACGCAGAACCACAAAGTCAGCTCATTTCAGACAGGTCAGACCAATCCACCGGAGACTGAAACTGAAACCTGCTGAGTTTGAGTCAGAAAATGAGAACAAACTGTGTAATGGACAGAAAAAACTCAGCATACTCTGAGTTTTATTTGTTTCCTTTGTTTCTCACATATGATTCTGTCTTTCTTTCTGTCTTTTTTGTTATGCTTTCATCTGTCTTTTTTTTCTTGATTCTCCTTTTTCTTTTTGTGTCACACTGTGCTACTTTCTTTATTCCTTCATTTGTTCATTTTTTTCCCAGTTTTATTTATTTTTCTTCCCTTCTTTACTTTTAATTAATTCTTTTCTTTCCATCTGCCTCAATTTTATTCATGTTCATTCATTCACGTTTCCTCCTTTCCCATTTTATTTTTTCCTTTGTTTCTTTTAAATACCATTCTCTTTCCTGCTTATTTTCTTTCTCTTTATTTTGTTTCTCCAATTCCCCATTTCTTTCTTCTTTATGATTTTTCTTTCTTTCTTACTTTTTCACCCTAAACCTATTGAACTGTCCTTCTTTCATTCTTCCTCTGCTTTTTCTTTATGTTTTTGAGCTTCTTAACTTTCTCCTTCTAACCCCTCCCCACCACCACCACCAAAACAAAAAAAATCTCTTGTCCAACCATTTTCTGTCCTTTAAAATTGTTTATATGCTTTGTTTCTTAAGTTTTCTTTGGTTTTTCTTTTCTTTTTTTGTTCATTTTTTTTAGCTTGTTTGTTGATTTGTGTTTTTTTTGTTTGTTTCTTTCTTTCTTTACGCTGGAACACAAAGAATTGAAGGGTATTTAATCCAGTCATGCTTAAGATCAGTTCACTTTTTGTTACTTATCCTTTTATTTGTTGTCCTTGTTATATTGTTTATTGTATCTTTAAGTTATTCTTCTTGAGACTCACAGACTTTCTGTTACTTATTATTCCTGCCCTGTGTTGCAGTGATCACCATCTTCAAAGGAAAGGTGGAGGAGGTGGAGCTTCCTGTGGAGAAAGTTGACATCATCATATCTGAGTGGATGGGTTACTGCCTCTTCTACGAGTCCATGCTCAACACTGTCATCTTCGCCAGGGACAAGTGGCTGGTAAGATACTGTGTGGAGTGTGTGTTTGTGTGTATGTGTAATGACACATCTGTAAACAGAGAATAGAGAGTAGCCCACCTTTGATACCAGCCATAAATAACACATATATGAACATAAATCTTTGCAGTGTTTGTGCTTGAAGTCATGGATGTTGGAGACTTCCTGGCAGATTGTTTTATAATCCTGCTAATGCTGTGCAGTATCTACAGACTGGGCTGACTATCTGCTTTTGGAGAATAAATTAAATGATAATCAGTCAAATTTAATTCCAATCTACTCTCCTTTCAAAATAAACCGCCTCCAGCCTCTTGGCTCATTATCCCTGAAAATGAAAGATGTTTTTTCTTCCAAATATGAATCTCTGGTTATTGTCTGTTTTATGTCTGTTTTTTATTAATTTATTTACTGCCATTTCTGAGCTGTATTAGAGGATTTCGAATATCAAATGATGCAACACTTGCAGAAAAGACATCAAAACAATTCTCCCTCCTGTCCTTTTGATGTTTGGTGTTTCTTAACCTTGAAACTTGTTTATATCTCAATTTATGTGTGTGATTGGACGTATTTTAAAGATTCCATTCCGGGGAAGATGTAGATAGATAACATTTCATATCATCAGTTATTATTTAGATGTAAATAAAATAAGTTTTTGTGTCAAACTTTCTCGACAGTATTCTGATCTGACGTCATTTTTTAAAGGAATAAACCCTGTTGCATTTCAGTTTTAATATCAACAACAACCTACAGTGTAAGATTTGAGCCACTTTTAGGATTAAGTCAAATGAGACTTTGATAATTATGTTGTAAATGTATGAGACTTTGGTTGTAAATCATGTTAACCTGATGCTAATGTGCTGAGTGACTGATTACAGATGTTCCCCTTTAAGTGCAGGCAGATGGCTGCTCTTTTGATCGTACCCAACAAAATAGTATTCAAGCCGATTAACCCATGTCTGTTTTTCTGACCGGGTAATTTTTGTGATTTAGCAACTTTATTAGATTTAAAGAGGCCGTGAGGACTTTCTAAGTGATCATGAAAAAGTCTGATATCCAGATATATGCCTGATCACAATCCATAATTGAAAATGAGATTATCAGCAATAAATAGGCCATTTCTAAATGCTAATTCCTGGTGACTTGATCAGGACTGGACAAGTCAGACTGGACCGACTTGATTTAGAGCACCCAAAGTCTTCATGATCTTTAGATCTGTGTTTTTCTTTACTGAATATGATTTCCATGCTTTATTTAGTGGTAATACTGAAAACAGGAGCTGGATTGTCTGACAAGAAGAGACAGAAGAGCATAAGAAAGCTAAACAGGAGAGTGATAGAGCACAAACCATGGGCTAACACACAGGTTAAAGGCTCAAACACAAGCAAAAGGCTAAAACACAGACTAAAGACTTAAACATGGACTAAAGGCTAAAACACAAGCTAAAGGCTAAAACAGAAGCTAAAGGCTCAAACAAAAACTTAAGGCTTAAACACAGGTTAAAGGTTAAAACACAAGTTCAATACAGAATCCGGTTAACCTGTATGTGAAAATGCCACATACAGCAGGTATACTACAGTGGTCTGCTCAAGCCTAAGAGTCTATTCATAAAATGAAGAGCCAGATTAAGTCATCCCTGCTTGGTAGATGGGCACTGGCAGGGCATAACTTGGATTCACTCATGTTTCATGATGCCAATACGTCTCAGGCTTAGTAGTGCTAAATGTAGCCAGCTCTTACGCTACAGTACAGTTTGCTTGTTGTCACATTTCAAATAGCAATGCTTTGTAACTGTTTAAAAAAACTGATAAATACATTACTTCTCTGCATTGTATCTGGTAAAAAGTGATCATGAACAAAGAAAAGTAGTGTTAAAAGATCTGCTCTGCATTTACTGTCACTTTAATTTTCAAAATAAATACACCACAACAGTTTTGGTAAGTCCTCCATTCAATTAGAGTCACTGCAATCCACTTTATACAGATTCTCCTCACAGTCACTTTCCACTTATTTAACACAAGCTATTACTTCACAGTTTTTAGTCTTGTAAATTTGTGACTTTATACCCCCTCTTTAATTTAGGATTTTAATCATGTGCTTTAATGACTTTAATCTAAGGAATTTACAACTCTACTCTTGTAAATTTGAGACCTCATTATGTAAATTTGTTACTTTAATCACCTCAATTCATAACTTTATCCCCTTAAAGTTGCAACTTTAATCTCGATCTCGTTTTTACTTCTCTTGGTTGGCCCTTATGCTTTGGTTAAACAACATTTACTGATTTTATGGCTGGCATGGACTTTCATATCAGAAGCTCTTTACTTTATGTCATAAACTTGGGTTTAAAATTTTTGCTTTTAAATACTTAACTAAAAACATGAGCTGCTATACCAAAACCCAGATATAAGATAATATTCTTGTAAGATATTAAAATGCTGGGTGCTTGATAATTAAAAAAAGTTACAGCTTCACATAAACCTGATGAAAAGTGTTCACATTCCAGTTCATTCACAGGGGAACACTTACTCCTCTATAACTCAGACTTGTTCTGAGCTGAGGGATGAAATGTCAGCGGTGCTGTAATGTAGACCTTTTATAATGTGTTCAGGATTAATTGCTGAATTATTCCCCCCCCTCGTTTGTCAAACAGAAACCCGGTGGATTAATGTTTCCTGACAGAGCATCTCTGTATGTGGTGGCCATAGAGGACAGGCAGTACAAGGACTTCAAAATACACTGTAAGTTCATTATGTGTGAATGTGTGTGTCACTAACAGGTACCCATCTATGTACGCCGTCCACTCCTCTGCATTGTGCTCACTCCAGTGTGGGCACATGCATGTACAACCTCTCCTGCTCTCCAAATGATCTTGAACTTCTCTGCGGGCACAACTCTGGAGGCGATAATTGATATTATGAGTCAACAAGCCTCTCCATCACTGTGTCATCCCACTCTGAAACCTACAAGGACGGCTGTGGGCGATGTTTGGCTGCTGGACGCAGAGCACCAGAGTCAGAGTTAGTCCAGGGCATAACCCTGATGACTAAAGGCACGCAAACATAACAATAGCCAACGAGCCTCCTCCTCACACGCCCTCGTACATCTGGGAAATCATCCAGCTGAGCTAAAATCACAGGGCTCACTGCGGCAAACGCTGCCACAGTGTTGGGATGGTAAAATTTAATCCTCCATTAGTCTGTGGGTAGCGGAGTACATACTGACCACAAACTTTCCTCCCCCAGCAGACGGCCTGAGCTGACCTATACCCTGAGTTAGAAGTGGCCTCCTGCAGCCCTCCAGTGTTTCACAGCATATTGTGGTCATTAGTGCTCCTCCGGGCTGCAAGCTGCCGTTGTAAAGTGGGCAGCAAGAAAATGCAAATCCAGCACATTACAAGTCCCGAGGGTGTGTGACCTGCTCATTATCACTCGCTCTCAGACTCACTCAAGTAGCTCTCTCTACTTTCAGGTCATGATAGAGATGTTTGCTCACACACTTACTTAAGGAGGCCCAATGAATTATGTATGGGAGGATTCAGCAAAAGCAGAGAGCGTATCTGAACAAGAGAAGAGGCTGCGTTCAGGAGGCATGTGTTAACAAATCAACCAAGATTACGAGCTGTTTCTCATTTGTCAAGATGGAAATTGTCACAGAATGACACAAGGTTTGACTCCGGGTGCATCAGATGCTATTTAACACTTTGTGAGAAAGACTTTATTGTGTGTTTGAAGTTTGTAAACCACCTAAAATGTGATAATGTCACTAAATAATGCTTTTTACAACCAGGGTGGGAGAACGTCTACGGCTTTGACATGACCTGTATAAGAAATGTGGCCATGAAGGAACCACTGGTGGATGTTGTGGACCCTAAACAGGTGGTGACCAACTCCTGCCTCATCAAGGTCAGTAAAACATTCATATCTGTGACCAGAGAGCTGTTTGTGAACAGATAATATTCTTTATTGTTTTAAGTGAAAGGGTCTATGTTTGTGAAATTAAAAATAAATAGATAAATTATTGTCAAAATTATGAAAATGCTATATCAATCACAAAAATATATTTTTCATCATAATTATGTTGAAATGCTGAGTGAACTGCTTGTTCACATTCAAATTAAAGAGGTGTATGATGTCATCAGTGGGAGGAGATGAAGGAGTTACTAAATAGGACTGATTGGTGTCACTTTGCTCAGCGGTGCTCTAATGGAGCAAAGGAGATGTTAAAGGATCCTTTCAACCTTAGGCATTTACTGATAGAAAGTGCTTAACATTGAAATAAAGCTCAGCATTTCAATACTGAGCTTTTCTTGCAATGAAAAGCAACAGTGTTGAAATGCGATACTCAGCATTTCAACATCCTGTATTTGCTGAAAGGAAACGCAGGCCCCCCTTCTTGTGATACTTATTCAACAGCACTCCACCGTGTACATTTTCTGCATCTTTTGCAGAGGAAACGTCAATTTTTTATAACAAATTTAAACTTCAAACAGGGTTGGCGTCTGTGTTTTTGATCCCTTAGTAAAAAGTCTTCAATCCAGTCAGTTTGAAATGTTTGATTCACTTCTTCTAAAAGTTTCTTTTTATGTCCACTGTGTGAGTCTGACTCAGAGTCGTGTCCAGGCTTCACTGACTGGGGGCACCTACGTAGGCGGGGGGTGACTGGCTGCTTTTTATGTCTTTGTGGAACACTTTAATGAGTTCTATATGAATATACTGCAACTTTTACACTCTCAGGCCGCTTTTTTAGATTCTCCTTGCTCATACCTAGTTGGACCCCTTTGCCTTCAGGGTTATCTTAACTTTTTGTGTCATATATTTAACAAAGAGCTTCACTGGACTGAGATCTCATGACTGTGGAGGCTGTTGAAGTACAGGGAACTCATGTTACGAATGCAGTTTGAGATTGTTTAGGCTTTGGACATGGAGAGTTTTTGTGCTGGAAATCTTGTTGAGGATTTCCTCGATGCAAAATGCAGAGATATGAACAACATGGAAACAGAGTCAACTTGCAGCCTCTTGCGGGTTTTATTGAAGTTACAGCACACAGCTCTCAACACCTCTCAAAAGACGGACAGGACGAACCCCTGTCACAAATTCTCCTCACTTTTTATTGTCTTTCGATGACATCATCATTTTAGTGATCAGCTCATATATCACCATGGAAATGACCTGTAGTCACAGTCCATTTGCAGACTTCTCTCTCGTATCCAGTCAACATATTTGTATAACCAGAACACGCATATCCATGCTCCTGTCATGGCAGAGTGACCTGATCAAGGGACCTGGTTTTGGGGATTGTGAACTCATGAAACCCTCTGATTGTTAGTTTGGGACACGCTGGACTTGGATATCTGATTTTGGCAAATTCAGACTAGTTTGACAAATTTGCCATGTCAGCCTCCGTAAGAAGATGCTCTTATGCTTTCATGGTTCTTACTCCAAATCCTGAGCTGAACATCTGAATGTGTGTCAGAAGATCTCCTTGTGGTTGTGCTCTTCTGCTTCAAGGTTGGATGTGTTTTGTGTTCAGAGTCTCTTCTGCAGACCTTGGTTTTAACCAGTGGTTCTTTGAGTTCTTGTTGTTTTTCTATCATCTCCAACCAGTCTGTCCATTCTCCTCTGACCTCTGACATCAACAAGACATTTAGTCCCAGAGAAACTGCTGCTCACTGGAGATTTTCTCTTATGGGACCATTTTCTGTAAACACTAGAGATGGCGATAGATTAAAATCCCAGTAGATCAGCAGTTTGTAAATATTCAGACCAACAACCATGTCACGCTCAAAGTCTCTTAAATCACTTTTCTTCTCCATCCTAATGCTCGACTTGAGTTCCAGCAGCTTGTCTAAATGCATCAAGTTTCTGCTAAGTAATTGGCTAATAATCAGATATTTGTTTTAACGAGCAGCTGAATAAGTTTATCTAATAAAGTCACCATTGAGTTTATTTTCCTGTTTTTAACCTTTTACTCATTAAAAAGGAACAATAGACTGGCAACATGTGAAATCTTTCATAGCTTCACTCTGTAAGAATTTGGAAAGAGGTTATTTGTTTGAAGTCAAACCTGGTGCTGTTGGAGCACAGATGTCCCTGTAGTTTAGGTGCTGTTCCATGACGTGTGTCCGCTTCAATCCAATTAAAGGCATGAAAAGCTCCATAAAACAACTTGAAACAAACTCAGCTGCTGTTAACGACAAATAAATAAGACATGGTTAACAAGACAAAACGGGAAATGAGATGACAACAAAACAAGGAAAAACTGAAAGTGCTTAAAATTTGACAGGAAAAAAAACAGCGACTGTGTAATGGGTGGGCCACATCTCAGTGACATCTGTTTCTAGTGTGGAGTTTTGAAGCTAAATGGCTGGTGTGACCTTATTGGAATAGGGCAAGTGACGAGTCTCCGCACTAACAGCTATAGGGTGTCCATTTGTCATGTGACCTGAGCTGAGCTTCTCATTGGGCGAGTTAGTGATCTTTATATCTCCTAAATTGGGAAAAAAAATGCAACCCACAGTGTATACCTTTAGCAAAATCAGCATAATTAGTGTAATTAGCAAAATTAGCTAAATCAGTGAAATTAGTAAAATTAGCAAAATTAGCAGAATTAGCAAAATTTGCAAAATTAGCAAAATTAGCAAAATCAGCGTAATTAGCAAAATTAGCGGCATTAGCGAAATTAAGAAATTAGGAAATTAAGGAATTAGGAAATTAGCGAAATTAGCGAAATTAGGAAATTAGCAAAATTTGCGAAATTAGCAAAATCAGCGAAATTAGCAAAATCAGCAAAATTTGCAAAATCAGCAAAATTTGCACAATTTGCAAAATCAGCGAAATTTGCAAAATTAGCGATTCAGATAGGAGACGGGGGTGTTTGTACCAGGTTTACTTCTGCTGTGAAAACACTTTTTCTTTTTTTTTGCTTGGTGTGTATGTAACCTCCAGTACTTCCAGAGTCAGTCTCAAGTGGACACTCAACAAACAGCAGATTTTCGCACTTCTGCATTGTCTCATATTTTCAGACCAGAGGTTGCAGCTTGAGAAAAACATGGTTATTCAAATAATTTAAAGCCCCACTTTATGGGCCCTATGATGATAGCTGTCATACCACAACCACTTTTTTTCCCTTTTTGTGATAATGATTTGCTACATATTTTTTTAGAGAGCACAAAAGGTACAGATAGATCACCATAATGAGGCAAGCAAACCAGACAACAAAATACATTTCTTGTTTTTTAACTCATTTTTCATTTACCTTGAGTTCTGCTTTTACTCGTCAGCTGAAAAAAAAACTTAAAGAGGAACGAGCTTGTTACTCTGTGCAATAATGAAGATTGATTGTACAAAACAAGTCCAACTTCAAACACAATCCCTCATATAAAATGCAAGGTGTGGAGGTTATTACTGCCCGTAATGAAGATATAAGGGTAACTGCAGCTGTAAATCACACACTCATATTCATTATAAGCTCTCACTGACATTTATTCACCAACTTGTATAAAATATGACATGCCTGTGGTGAGTATGACCTTGGTGTGTAAATGTGTGTGAGGATTAGATTGGATGTGCCATGCATGTCAATATCCACTGTCTAGTCTTTCTGATTGAGCTTCTTGTCATCCTGACCCCCCGGCTGGGATTGATTAGACCACTCTGCTTTGTCTCACCTCTGTCCCGCTGGAAGATTACCTTTAGATCATACCTCCACTTCATGTTGTCGACTGCTACGGACCTGGTTTCCTTTTTTGTTTTTCTCTGTGTCAGACAGACTCGCATTTGAAATAAACAGAAATTAGTCATGAATGGTTGATAAGAAAATCTGCATGAAACTGACGGGAACACTGCTAGATTTTGCAGAGAAAAACAGGCGGTGGTGATGAGTTTTATTGACTTTAAATGTGGTACAGGATGGCCTCATTAAAGGAGGCCAGCAAACACACAGGTGCTCATGTTATTAAACTGCTGCTCAGTGTGGATCATAACCAGAAATAATCCCTAAGAAAGTATTTAATGTAACATTATTAACCTGCATGATACTTCTACGGCCCGTGGAGGATTCATAACATTGCAGAGTGAGTTATACTGTGGTCTTAAACTTTCAAATATGACTTTAAGAAATTCATGAGCAGAGGAAGTATCGGGTGTTCATGGGAGTGATTATTTTCTAAAGACAGCCGGGGAATCTGGCGTTAATATTGGATCATTTTTACTGCCAGCAGACAAAAGGCTCCTTCCTCCTTCCACTGCAAATGTGGCATCTGGCGCCAAAGCCAGCAAGCTAGCAGTGAATATTTATTACCACCAGAGATACATGAAAGAAGATGATCACACTTTAGCCTCTGTGTTCGCCCTGCAGCGTACTTTCAGGTGAGCTGCAGCCCCTCTGCTCTTTGGTAATCACAGCTGACATGATATTTTGGCACGGTGCCGTTCACGGCACAGTAAACCAGGATGTGGAACAACATGTTCTGCTCTGAACACGGTCTAGCGGGACAAAGTGGTATCAGATACCCTTTAAACTGCCTGGGAGCGGGGGACATTTACAGCTTTGGGTTTGCTTTCTGAGAGCATGAACAACACCTGGAGCTTGACAACACTCAGAGCTCCCAGAAGACTCCTGGCCCCTTATCCTTGTCCTACTTACACAGAGGCTACGGCCTTTACTTATTCTGATTTGGCACAGTCCCAGTGCTGCCAAACTGTGACCCTCTGTGATTTTATGTGCTGGAAAAAGGAGCACAGTGCATCATCACATCATTTTTTGCTGCTTAATTGTTCCTTTTTATGCTTAAACTCACGTTTTTTTGTGTACACAACTAAATAATTAAACAAAAATCAATTATAATCTAATGTAACAAAGAACAAAAGCACAAATCCATTCAGAGAAGCTGAAGAAAAGCACCTCTGAAACCTTTCTGGTGAAGTCAGCACCTGGGGCTGTAAATGATCAAGACCAGGGCTGAAATCAGACACCACTCATTCTACCATACAGTCCAGAGGAAATTCACCATACAGTGGTGCTGTCTGATCAATGAGTAAGAAATATTACATCATAGATGCGTCTAGGTGCCGGATTTGCTCTGTTGAACGTTGACTGTGTGCTCTCTCATGCACCAACTCACATCATCTCTGTGTTCAGTCTGGCGTGTATCAAGGAGACAGAGGAATTCCCTGAATTCTCACCTCGATGATGATCCACTCCTTGTTCATGTTAGGCTGCAAAACCTCAAACTCTTGGCCTGGCTATACTCAATTTGTTGGTTGGTTGTAGTCATAAAAAAGATATGAGAGTACCTGAGTGTTTTGCCCCTTTATCACCTTCCATGCCAAGTCTGCCAGAGCATACACTGCAAAAACTGAAATCTACATAAGTCATTATGTCTTATTTGTTGTAAATATTGTGTTATTCTTCTTGATTTCAGCCACCAGACCAGTGCACAAAAATGTCTTCTTTCAAGTTATTTAAAATGAGGTCTGAATTGCTTGTAACAAGTAAAAAAATTCTGATAATAGGATAAGAAAAAATCACACGCGAACTTTCTTGAAATTAGAAAGATGTCTTAATACAAGAAACTTCATTCTTGTCCCATTGGCAGATTTCTTTCACTAGTTACAAGCAATCAGACCTAATTTTTGTCTTTAAATAGCTTGAAATAAGACATTTTCCTGGACTTATCAGTCAAATGTAGTTCACGTCAAGAATAATTAGACAATTCTTACTCAGAATGAGAAATAGTGACTTGCTCAGATTGCAGTTTTTGCAGTGTATCTCTACAGTTTTACTTGCTGCAGTATCCTCTTTTGTGTATCAACTTCTGAGATACATCAATACAGCCCTTTTATCGTAAACTTTAATATAATGTGAAGACTAATGTTCAGACTAACCAAAAATAACTAAAAGTGCATGAAACCATTAGAAAAAAGGAAAATTTGCATTCATTTTTCTAAATATGGAAATTTCATGACTGCATTCTCAAAAGTGAAAATGCAAAAAAGCATTATGAAGTGTTGCGGGTGCTCTGGATGTTGAATGTTGAAAATGCACTCCCAGATTATCCATGCAAAAAAGTTTTATCCATTTATCTTAACTGGTTTCAAATCCATCGAAACTTAATACACAAATTGTAGAGCTGGCACTTTACTGGGTCATAGAGGTTTTCCTGCATGACTTCATGCCCTGCTGTATCTGCTCTTTGTGAACAGATGCGCCAAAGCTCTGACAACCATCTAAAATTAGGAACCTTGCATATGATGTGAAGGGCTCAGAAAGCAGCTGGTGTGAGTTGACGCCTTGACTTGAATAGAAACTGATATTAAATCTGCTGTATCCCTCTGATTGGATGATACACGAAGACTATGGGCAGACCATGGTGTTTGAGGCCTGCTCCTCCAATATGTTATGAACCAGTTAGAAGATCCTTATGTGACAACTTCATCATTTCAGCAAGTGTCCTGATGATCCCGTCCTACTTTAAGGACAGTTTTGATAAGTTTACAGTCAGATTCAGGTCTTTCTACAACATTGAATATGTAGTAGTTTGACAATCTGCATGTTTAGCATTTACATACAGCATTTTGATTTTATATCCACGTTTAAAAAAAAGAAATACCTCATCTTTAACATCACTTATCTGCTTTAAAGACGCTGAAGATCCAAACCCTCCTGCAGTAGATTCTCAGATGTGACACTTGTAAAACTCCTGATTGCTTTTGAAGTGTATCCTTTCCTCTCATTTGACATCATCAAAGCTCCTAAAGCTGCTTGTAGATCGTAAAAAGACTTTGTGCTGACTTCCCACCACAAGCAATCAGGTGTTTTTTTTTCATTCCACCTGTTCAATTCGTCTTTGATGCTGTTTTACTTTTATTCTTTTTTGGATACTGAGCTCATTTAAATATAGATGTGTGAATGAGGGGTTACAACAAATAATGTAATAATACTGACTGAAGGAAAGTTGACTTTTTTGGGAGATGGCCAAACCATTTCCTTTTTCCTGAGAGTTGAATAAGAGCATAATTTGGCTCTGAGGTCTACACCACAGAAAAGTCCCATAAGCTCTGTTTAGTTCAGTGTTTGGAGCCAAACAGAAACAGCTCGCTCTGGTTCCTCAGAGCAGCAAAGTAAACCTCCCAGACAAGCTCATTAACATGTTATAGCCTAATCTAATTTATTTAATCCACAACATGTTGCTCTAAGTCTTTAAGTCTTTTTAATTCCTTTTAAGTCTTATTTTTGTGCATTTCTAATCAGTCTGGCTGTCTCTCTGTGTTCACTCATGGTGCTAAACTAACCTTTGGCATAAAGTGTACTCCGTTAAATACTTATTTAAAAAGAATAGAGCCTGGTTAACAGGGAGCACTTTATTTGACCTTTGACCTGCTGTGACAGAGTTTGTTTGTGCTTCTTGTTTCCCTCTTGCAGGAAGTGGATATCTACACAGTGAAGGTGGAAGACCTCAGTTTTACCTCAGCGTTCTGCCTGCAGATCCAGAGAAATGACTACATCCACGCTTTGGTTACGTACTTCCACATCGAGTTCACTAAGTGTCACAAAAAGACTGGTTTCTCCACCGGTGAGATGTTTCACTTTCTCACACTATATAGTGCAAAACAGGGTGTGTGTGAGAGTGTGTGTGAGTACAAGCTGCAGTAGATGCATGTATTATCTTGGTAGCAATGATATTACGATTCCTTCTTTATACAAGCCAAAGAAGTGAACCAGCACCCCCATGAGGCAAGATCTATTTATGCAACAGTTCAGCAGGAAAATGCATCCAACTGTCTTTAATGTTTATTGCATTTCCAGTTTGGGTTCACGTTAGGGGACCTAAGAGAGAAAATGCAGATTTCAAACCAAACTAGGGACCTTCTTCCTGTGAGGCAACAGCTCTAACCACTGCACCACCATGCAACCACTTCCAGTTTTGTAAAGGATTCGTCAATGAGAATTTGTGACTCTATAAACTTTGAACACATTGCTGAATCTCCTGATAAGGAAAGTCGTGTCTTCAACTTTAAATCTTTCTATTTATGTTTTATCTCACACTTTGTGTACAGAGGCAGTGGTCCACAAAGTGGCAGCAAACTTTAAATCTAACTTCCTTCTTTCTCCTCCCTCTATCTCTCTATAAAGGCACAGAGAGGCCAAAATTCAAGATTGCAATGTTCTTCTCTTAGTAATATCTGGTTTTCTTTGTCTTGGTTGGCCTTATTGGAGTAATGCTGTGTTGTAACCCTGTGTAGTCTGTATTAGTTTTTCAAACTCCAAAAAGTGACCTTATATGGACTTGTGCCTATATAGTGTTTTTCTAGTCTTTCTAACCAACCACTCAAAGTGTTTTTACATTGCGATTCACATTCACCCATTCACCAAACATGGTGGTATAGTGAGGGGTGTTCAGTTTGGTCCCTCTGTGTTTGGAAGGTGATTATCTCAGAGCAGATTCAGGTGTGTGTGTGTGTGTGTGTGTGTGTGTGTGTGTGTGTGTGTGTGTGTGTGCGCCTGATTGCTCCTCATTCAGAGCAGCTGAGGGAAGGTTATAAAAGTTCTGGGGCTCCTTCTCCTGGCACTGACTCACTGTTTCACCTTCAGAGGCAGTGAGCGGTTGCAAGATAGTTTCAGTGCTTCTCTGAGTTTTCCCAGAGCTTCCCAGTCTCGTGTTTGTCTCAAGCGCCCCACACCTTCAAGTTATTATGATCTCATGGCCTTGTTTTAGTGGCCAGCTCTTTGAGTTTAACGAATCTGGCAAACTTTTCTGTTCCCTTCATTGGGAGGTTCTCCTGTTTGGTTTCTCTTCAGCTGCTTGGTGGTTTGGTTCCCTTTTCTCTGAGCTTTGTTTTCTGCTTTAGAAGCCAGTTTGGCCTGGTTCAGCTTTCTTCATCTTCTTCCTTGTGATCACCCATGATCTTAGTGGTAACTTTCAGAACTCCTTGTTTTTTGGTTCACATTTGCGTCCATCTTCCCTGCCCTTGTGACAGATATAGGAAGAGATGATCAATACTTGCTTATATAATTCATCCACCACTGACTGGGGTAGTGTGGATTTTATTGGGCCTTCACTACTAAATACATAGAAATGTTCTGACTCTGTGTATAAAATAAGTGCATACGCAAAATCCCCAACTGATTCATGACACATACTAGCCAGTTATGTTCTGACCTCCTTGCGTATACTAGTGAATTAATGGGTGGTAGAGGTCATTTCACAGTGAGTATTATTGAATTCCATAACAGGCCTATTTATTTAGCTTATAGAGGATTAAATCTGTCATACATGTAGTTAAAGTTGTATGTGTTTAAATTTTCTGAGGAAGTTGGTCATCTTCATTTTGTGCCCTCTGCATAGTCTGAGGAAGTTCTTTTTTTGTTTGCAGTATGAGAAGAATAAATTCAAGTTAGAATATATTAACGAATCTCAGATTTGTGTTTCAATTACCTGCACATGCAGTTTAAGCACATTTATGTATACACACTGTTATTGAATAAGGCACATTGTCTTCAGGGCACTTTGGCATGTGACAGTAGGAGACTGGATCAAAGAGAGTGGCAACATGAACACTATATTTACATTGTAGAGTCATAATTCTAAAAACGAAAGTCCAAAGTCACAATTTAACATGGCAACAAAACCACAATCTGTTACTATCTAAAGACATCTTTTTACAAAGCTGTCCATATAGGTAATTGATTCCCAAATATCTCCATTTTGGGACAAATGAAGGAAGATTTAACCTTCTCTAAACTTGTTTTAAAGAATTGAAACGGTAGTCCTGCCTTGTTAGAGTCCGATTTATAGCAGTGATCCAAAATGCAACAACAACCCAAAATGTAATTGAAAAATTTTCATAAAGCTCAAAATGTAATAACTGGTCAATAAAGTAACTCTCAGCCACATTAAGGGACACTGCCAACATCATAACATTAAACCTATTTCAGTGAAAACCAGATTGTGGTAATGTCTGCAAAAGACTTTTACAGCAGCTCCTGGTGCAAAATAGAGAAGGATTCAAATTTTCTGGATTAAACCAATGTATTTGTGTGCACTAATACTGATAACTTGATAATAAAACAAATAACCAATAACTTCATTTACAAAGACTAAGTTTTGTTTTTATACTATTTGTTTTTACTCACCCCAAAGAGCAAGGAGAAATAAAACGTGCTTACAGGCCTCATAGACAAGAAGTTAAAGGAGAATTTGGGTTTTGTAGTATTAGGACCATCAGCAGGAGGGACTTCATTGAAAGAAAGTGGACTCAGTAGTAAGTCTAAAGTAATGTGTGACTGACCTCTAGTGGTCATGGCCAGTGTTGCATATTTAAAAAGTTCTGAAGCAGGATCCATTATGAAGGTTAGTAGGAATAAAAATAACAGCAAAAACATTTGCCACATGAAACTTTTTTTTTTTTTTTAGCACACTCATTGTAATCATCTTTTAACATAAACCACTGAATCAGCACTTTTAGCTCAGAGGCAGTCGGTCACCTCACTGTGAGAAGGTTTGGGGTTCAATTCTAGGACATGGAACCCTCATCCTGCTTGGGTGCTTTGCTGTTATCACTGGGATAATTTAAAAAAAATGGTTTAATATGAGGGTAGTGCAATGTACCATGTAATATGAACGCACTCAGTGACCTGCAGACCAGGAAAAAATCCACACATTTATCATGTAAGTAACCTTGACTCAGTCCATACCTCCACTCAGTCTCTGTTCATCCATGTCCTGTGAGTTTGTTTTCTGTGTCATATATGATATGAAAACGGATCATCTACGAAACCTTGAAGACACAAATCGAAACGCACACACAGAGGAGCGAAGCTTGACTTATGTCCCACAGAAACCCTCAGCCATGAAAATAACCCAAATTGATACTGAGATTCCCAAACCAAACAGAAGGCTGTCCTATCGGCTCATCAGCATGAGAAACATGGCTGGCTTGTTTTTTATTTAAGAGCTCCCAACAAAAAAACAAACAGAGAGCCGGGCCTGTGCAGCATCCATGCTGATTGGCAGACTCTTTTATCAATGGACTTACAAAGAGCTGGTCTATGAAGGCAGAGCTACTCCAGAGCTGCTCCAGGACAGCTGGCACACACTCCCTCTAAGCCCCATGGATCTCTCGAATGTCAGGCCAAGCGATCTGTGATGGTCAGAGCAACGGATGCTCACATTTGTTTTGGGGCCTGTGCTGCTTCCATCTGTGCACACGAGAGCACAGACGTGCTCACACACACATGGATGAACAGGGTAGCGCGGAAAATACCGAGCAGGAGGGTGATGAAAGAGCAGCTGAAGAGAGGTCAGCAGTGTAACCATACATCTCCTGTCTCTTTATCTGCTGCTGCTGCTTCTCATCCTGGGCTCAAGTGGAGGAGCCTGCTCTCTGTTTAGCATGGAGCCTTTTACTGCTGCTCTTTCTATAGGAGCTGTTTGTTTATTTACATCCACATCAGGCGCTAAAAGGAAGCCATTTATCTCTGTTAGTCCTCTGAAGGGCTGAGACCTTCTCTCAGGTGTCTCTTTGGTCAAACTGAAGAAGGTTGAGTGGATAGAAAAATGGCAGTTGTATTATTGACAAAGTAATATTTACAGTAGCTTCCAAGTGAGGCATTTTCTGTGTAACTGATTCAAACAGTCTTTAAAATACAGGCGTCCCCAATAATAATCTACATTTTTGAATTTATCGTGTGAATTAAGCGGCTAATAAATACATTTTAATGGACTCAAAATTAGAGAAAAATTTCCCCAGTTTGATCTCAAAACCTATGACATTTTGACAAGAATAAAAATCTGAGGAGGAATTTTAGGAATCTGAGGAATTTTAAGAACTGTATTGATCCTACAAGGAAACTACAAACTTTGCAGCGTTGTGTAAGTTCTTACATATTGCTTCATATTGTACCAAATTCTTACATTTTCTTTATGAAAACTGGAAAAGCCGCATTTTGTAATTACTGACGTAATATGTAGGAGCCAATTACATTACTTCTTACATAATGTGGCAAAATGTATTACATACTGCTTTCGAGAAATGTATTAAAAAGTGTGGCAGGTTATTACAAAATGCAGGGTTATTACATAATAAAATGTATAACATTCATACATAATGCAACATTTCTACAAATTGTAGCACTACAAGCTATAGAAAGAGAAAGCATACCAATTAAGTGCATTCATCAAATATGTTCCAGTGTAAGATATTTGCAAGGGATAAAATAAACCCTAATTTCTCCTTCAACAGAGCTATTTACAGTGTTTCAGCAGCAAAGTGCATAGTACTTTAGAGGGTTCACAAGCATCACTGTGACGCTTTCTCAATCGAAAAAGATGTAAAGCAACTCTTTTTCTTCGTCATTTAAGCCATAAGATGGATCACAACTTATCAAGGAAGTATACTAAACAGTCAAAACACAAAAAAATTAGGGTCACAGGGTCTGTAAGTGATCTGTAAAGACCTTTTTATTTGTTGAATGTGAATACTGTTAGCAGAGCTAGCACCACCAGCTTTCAGTCCTTGCAGGTTGGTGTCAACATACCTGTGCTACCTGAACAAAATGCGACAAAAAGGTATAAAATGACAACTCTCATCTGTGTTTGTTTACATCAGGGTAGTAAAGCACTTTAGCCTTATGGTGGTACCTTTCAACCAGATCTACAGGTTTAGCAAGTGTCGTCACTGTAGCTTGTACACAACACATGCCTGGTACTCCAATCTAAAGTAATACAAATATTTTCTAATCGGTCATCCCCAGTATTAGCATTTGAATAAGATGCTATTTCAGTGAGTAATAACTAAACAAATAGAAGATTTGAGGGAAATATGAATGCTACATGTTGAAGCCACTGTGAGGAATTTTTTGAATCTTGTATTTTGCACTTCCTGTGGACATGAGGGTAACTCTTCACTCTCCGGTGATTTTTTGCTTTTTGGCAGCATGATGATGATCATTTGTACTGAAAACTACCTTCAGTCTGTCTTTTATGCTGATAGTCTTGTTTTTGTTGAATAAAAAAAGCAGCTGTGAATCCACCTTGGAGCAGAAACATGAGTCATTACACCTTGAACATTTTATAAATGAAATAAAAGTGTGATTGTAGTGCACTTGTGTGACTGGTGAGACAGGTTTGATTAAGAATCAGAGATTTTTGCAGACGCACTTCAAACATCATTTTGTCTGCAGACATTGAACAGTTAATTATGACTTATCAGCCTGAGGACATTTTCACAACCTGGAAAGCAGCCAGCAGATGGTTTAAACACTATGATTAATCTATAAAGCATCAATAATTCATTGCAATGGAAGTAATTGCTGAAATATTTTAAACCTTTTCTAAATGCTGCATTAATTCAAAGTTGACATGTTGTAAGACTAAACAAAGTGTTTGTGTGTGTGTTTTTGTGTCCTTGTATGCTCCAGCACCAGATGCTCCATACACCCACTGGAAGCAGACGGTTTTTTATATGGAGGACTATTTAACGGTGCGGAGAGGAGAAGAGATTACAGGCACCATCATCATGAAGCCGAATGAGAAAAACACAGTGAGTGATGTGAAATACTGTACATGCTGTAATCTTGAATCATTAAAGTCATGGATGTCACATTTACTGGCTCTTCACTATAGACATACAGCATGTGTGAAACATAAAATCATATAAATGTGCATTTGTAAGGAATACAGCCGTAATCAAAGACAGCTTCTGTTCCCCGGTTGTATTTGAGCTTCATATATATTGTCTTTATGATATAATGTTTACATGTAAAGCTTAAAATGAGTCATTTCCTGCACTGGCAGCCTGCGGCAGATTGTTTTCTCCTCTGTATTGGATGACGGTCAAACATGCAGCCGCACTGCAGACAAACAACAACAGATTCTATTGTTGACCTTGTGAGCATCCTCTCCTCCCCCTCTGAGCCAGAGAGGCGAGACTCACTTCCTCCTGTTGTTTCACACCGACGGTCTGCGCTCCTTTAACACCGTGTACTGATGTCCGCTCCAAATGGAAACTCACACAGCGCTCTTTTGTCCTATTTTTATTCTCTGTGATGTTTTACATACAAATAACCTTTAGATGATAAACACTCATATGTCACTTTTCTAGGTAAACCTGTTCAACTGCCTGTCAACACAAATATCTAATCATGGCAGCAACTCAATGAATCTCTACTAGAGGTCTTCAACAGGAGGTCTGTGGCCCCTATGGGGTCCACGGAAGTACCGCATGGGGTCAATGTAATTTTTGGTTGACAAAGCTTGTTTTTGTTTTAATTTTCAAATATTTGATCATTTTTATGCACTGTAGAGGCTCTTAAGCCATCACTTTTGTTTTCACATTTTAAGTAAATAAATCTGAATAGCTTCTGTGCTTGATTGTCATATAATTAACAGACAGTGTTGATATTGGCATTGGTGTCAATTAACAAGGTATGTTTCTATTTGGCAGTGGCAAGGCTACCATACTCACTATATCCTCTCAATGGGTTGGGGCATTATTTGAATAGCTCAGTACTGAATACACAATAACAAGGTTCTTTAACCCCTTCACAATGGGTAATGTCTCAAAATCGATAAAGTAGCCTGTAATGGAGTGGTTAATTCATGGCTCTAGGCCGAGTTTTATTTAAAGCACATTACATATACAAAATGTGCATCCAGCAGTTTTTCCCAAACTTTTTTTCTGGTGACCCACTCTTTAGGAGGTACAGGCCATGGTGACCAAATCAGGAATATATTTAATATATAAATGGACACGTTTTTGTTAGGCTTACATTTTGGAAATTTAAAGACTGAAATAAATGCATTAACATTAACTCATTCAGCAAGACATCAAACATTAAAGAACAAAAAAATAATTTCACCACAGTTCCATTCCACAACACGTTACATGAAGCTTTTGGCATTTTTGATTATATCTATCTTTCTGGACCCACTCCAAATATCTTGCACTGAAGTTGTGCACCTATTTTTTTGAGGCGGCTACATGTAAAGTCCCACTTCACATTTCTATGTGGTTGAGACAAATACCACTACTAGCATCACTAACATTTATGCTGGACTGACACTGGTCTTCACCGGGAGCTATCAGGTTTATTTAATTTTTGGTATTTGATTCATTAATTTATTTATTTCAAAAATGGCAAAAGTAAAAGCAAGAAAAAAAAGAAAGGAAAGATAATAAATATAAATACAATAAGGGATCATCAAAAAAAATAATAATAATAATAACATAAAAACAAAACAAGACAATATCCTTAGTCTGCATTTTCTTCTGTTTCTGAGTTTACATGCTCGAAAGGGAGTAGGAAGAAGTACAAACTTATTTAATCCTACCCCCATTAAATTGTATCTATTTTTTTAAGTCATTGCACAAAATTAACCAATATTCAGCAACAAATTGAATGTACAATAGATCACAATTTCAATTTTCAAGCCGCATGGGGTAGCTCCACTCCACTTTTTTCACCACATGCTTGGCCCTGTAGGCCTTTGGTAACCTCCTGGTCTGGAACAACACTTATTTTATATGAGCCCAGCATCTATGGTGGTGACTTAATCAGCTCTGCCGTTGTGGCGAGCACAAGTGTGACATAGCAGAGCTCCCCCATGTGGCTCAAGTGTGTATCGCAGGCATAAATGTCATATTAAATGCTATAGTGCAAAGATTCTGAAATCTAATTTTGGGACCCATAAAAAATCTCTAACTTTGGGAAAAGACTGAGTACCTGCCTGTTCCATCTCTCCATTAGATATGGGGTATTGGGTCTGAAAATGTTGAAGAGCCCTGATCTAGACATGTAGACCTGATGAAGAGGACCTGCTGAAGTTTAAATTATCCTTGTTTCTCCCTCTTCTAACTCGCAGAGAGACTTGGACTTCACCTTCGAGCTGGACTTCAAAGGCCAGCTGTGTGAAGCGGCCATATCACACGACTACAAGATGCGTTAAGTGTGACCTCGACGACCTGCTGAGTGTGAACAGCTGAGCACCAGAGGGAGACAGAGGCACTCCCATGACTGCAGACGGAAACTCTGGGTGACGTGAGAGAGTCAGAGAAGAAGAAGAAAAGGCCAAAGCTGGAGCGGAGGAGGCCCTGCTGATAGTCTCACTACAGTCACCACAGCGCATGATGACGGCAGGAAGTTACTGAAACTGACTGTTAAAACAACCCTGAATGTAACACTGACAAAAAAACAGCCAGGAGTATTTTCTAACCCTGATGAATGTTACTGAGTATTGATGTGTGTTTACGTGAGATGGAGTGATGTACCTGTGTGTTTTGTTCAGTATTTGTTTTTCTGCAACCACCTGGATCTCACAGAGGGATCATTTTAAATCACAGTGAGGCTCATTAAACCCAAACTGTGTGGTCTTTATTCTGCTAAAAGTAGACAATACATTTAAAGTGTAATTCTTATGTTATATTACGTATCGTAGGGAATGATAAACATTTAAATACTTTAATTTCTAGTTGTTTAAATCGAGTAACGTTGGAAAACAAACAGCCAAGGACAAACCTGTGTAGGTACGTGTCTGTGCGTGATGTGAAAGGTAACGTGTTTGCGTTGTTGGTGTATTGTAGCTTCCTGTGAGTGTGTAGTAGAAGGTGTCAAAGCTCACACTGTTGCACAGCTTGGACTCCACGTGTGCCCCGTGATGTTGACATGCCAATGACATCCCGTCCTCGTCCCCAATGCCTTGACCAAGTGCCGAAGTGTACCTACTGCTTTTCTGCATTGCTGCATTTAGCTTTTTTCAATTATACCACAAATACAGACACTTTCCTTTAAAGAGGGGGCATTTTACTTTATAAATGCTTTATACTGTCCCTCTGGTGCCCCCATAATAGTCTTGCATGATTTACAACACGAAATAACCCCTGTTTTTGAAAAGAAAAGAAAAAAATATTTCAGCCTCTATCTACAGCTGCTGTCTCTTTAAGGCTTCCTGCTCCACAAACCCCCTTCCCTCTGATTGGTCAGTCCTTTGGAGGCCTGGTAGAGGTAAAGCAACTAACCATTGTGTCATAAATTAGTTACTAGATCCCTGTACGATGACCTCATCATTTCAGCAAGTCTAGTGAAGATCTTGTGCCAGTTTTGGAAGCGTTTGGAGCGTTTTGATTCGTTTACAGACAGATTCAGGGATTTCTATAACATATGAATATGTAGCACTTTGAAGTTCTGCACTTGTGTATGTATGAACATCCAGTAGTGTTACATTTTATTCATGTTTGAAATATGTCAAAGTAGAATACCCCCTCTTTAATGAGTTTGGAGATTCATACAAGCAGGTGGGTGGAAAGTAATCATAAAAATTCTCGACTTTTAGCTACTTTTATGGAAACATAAAGACTCTTAAAGATATAATCTGATCTAAGTCAGTTTTACATGTTCCTGCAAGGATGTTAAATGCTTCTGTAGCTTTTATTAATGGTATAAATTAATATATAAAAGAGGGGGCTAATAAAGAAATGGTTGAACCTGCTGTATTCCTACATTAATATTTAAAAATCCATCTTTCATGTAAGTTAACAATTCCCTAAATACTTTTGTCATGTTATGTTAGAGTTTGACTGAGTTTTACAGATTTGATGAAAAAGATCTTGTCACTTTATTTGTGCTCTTTCTGAGGTTGGACAAGAGTGAAGGGATTTCCTCAGGAGACATGGAACCAGGTGCAAACTATTTCAATATATTAACTCATATTTTACCAGTATCAAATGTTATTTTTGTGTTCTAGCATAATCCAAACAGCCAATGACCAGCCTCTTTACACCATTTAAATATTGTGCAGAGGCTGGAGTTAATTATTTTTAATTATTCTTCAGGCTGTAACTGAAATGTTCAGCACGAGCGCTTGGGAGCAATGCAGGAAACAATATTTATCAAGCATGCAGCTAAAGTTTGAAACAATCAACAGAGAGCTCACAGTTTCTCTGATCCTCTGGATTTCCCGTATCACTGAAGTTACAAACAAGCAATATTGTCATAGATCAATAAAGCTTCAAACAAACTCTGCACAGGAACAATTACTTCATGATAACACAGGAGGAATTTGTTCACTGTCACAGCTTTGAGGATAATGGCTCTGATGAAAACATGGCTCTGCTTGGTGAAACACAAACCCAGTTTTTCCATCAAGTGTGTAAGTCTAAAACTTGATAAATTGGCATGTTAGTTCCTCATGTATTCTTTAAAAATGTATGAAATAAAATGTTTCACATATTGTCATGTCAACTGCCGACACTGAATAAACAGCAATGTCCAAACTCAACCTCTGGAGAGGCTGAACGATTTCTTTAAATGAAGGTGTAAAATGACAAACTCAAACAAAACCATGTCTTTAATTGTGTTTCATGATATTAACATGTTTATATACATGAGAAAGTGAGAGACACTGATGGTAGTAATGTAATATTATAGCGCCATAATGTTAAAACAGATCTTCTTATCATGACAGGACGCAGTTATTCTTTCGTCAACATCAACATATATAACTACTTCTTGTCATGGATGGTGATACAATACATTAGTTGTGTTTTTTTTGCCTTGAAAAAATAACACCTGTTTCTGACAGTCTGAGGATCATAAAGGCTATAATGTGGCTGGGAAGTATTCAGGACAATCCAAGGACCTTTAAAAATGTGTTCTTGTTTACCTGGAACAAAACAAAAATCTATTTTTAATTAAAAACTACTGAGTGGCTCTGCAGGACAAATAACCTGATCTTTTTCCATCTTTTTTGTCTGGCTAAAAGCCTTTATGAGCTTGTTAGTGTGAGAAACCAGAATTTAAATACACCCTTTTTGTTTTAAGTTGGTTCAGTTCTCGAGATCTTCATGTGTATTTGACTCGTGTATTCCCATCATTTCTGACTTATAGGTACAATTTCAACTGGACTGCAGGAGGTAGGGTCTAAATTTAGCTCTGGAGTAACTGATCTATAAATTTAAAAAATCCCTGTGAGGAAGGTAGTGCTTTCTAGAGGCACAGAAACTGTGGATGCGAAGCCTGCAAGCTGATTTATTTTTTTTAATTGGTGGAGCTGTCAGTGTTTTTGATGTCACCCTCCTTCCACAATAAGATGGCACCCAGCTGTGACTGACTTGGTTTAATATCTCCTAAACAATGTTCTTCTTTGAGCTTGATCATGTGAATGTGTCTTTGTAGGCTCCTGGTGTTCTGGTTTTAAAAGTGACCCTGTAAACTGGAGACCTTCAGCTGAACGTGTCAGTGGATATTCAGTTAACAACAACTGATGAAAAACAGAAGAAGTCCTCAAGAATGCATCATAGTTTAGTTTTATCTGAGGATATAAGTGTCTCAAAAATGTTTATTTGATAATAATCTAAACCAGTTTGAGAGGGGTGCATCTAAATGAAAGTTGACAATAAACAGGTTGGTTTTGTAAGCCAAAACACCTGTCAATCCCAGTAATCTTAATGCTTGAGATGCTTGAACCAACACTGGCTGAACCTCTTCCATGCTACCACTGCAAAAACTGAAATCTAGGCAAGCCACTGTGTCTTATTTGAATTAAAAAAAGACAAAAATGAGGTCTGGATTGCTTGTAACAAGTCAAAAAAAAATTGGCCAATTGGATAAGAAAGATGTCTTAAGACAAGAAACTATTTTAAAATCCCATTTTAAACCCCATTTTTGTCTTTAAATAATTTCAAATAAGACATTGTCCTGGACTTATCAGTAGAATTTAGCTCATATCAAGAATAATAAGACAAGTTTGACAAAAATCAAGACAAAAATGACTTGCTTTTTTTGCAGTGCATGCCAAATACAGTGCTTGCTGCCCTCTGCTGGTCTGGTGGTGTGTTGCCAGTACTTTTATTTTGACTTCAAAGATCACTGACTGGGTTTACAAAATCTTCTCTGGACTGTAGGGCTTGATGGTAACAGAAAACAAAAGACCACGGGAACCGCTCAGCTCCCTCCTGGGCAGTTCTGACTCATTTTAGACGGTGTTGATTGTTTTTCTCTTCATACATGCTGCTTAGTTGAAATTCAGTCACTCTGAGACAACCATACTAAGTACAGGAACCTTCATTAGCTCAAGGCTCTTCACTGACCTTCCAACTTTTTGGGCAACGCACACAAAATTCCTGCTGGAGCTTAAACTACAGTAAACCACTGCATCACACATCCCTACTCATGACCAAAAGTTTACAGCTCTGCGTACCTGTGCTTATGAATAACAACTTTGCAAACAAAAAAATGTCTAAACCACATTTTGACAGATACTACTCCTTCTATCTAGGGAAATTTACATAGTTATGTTTAGCTCTCTCAATAGAAAACATTATCAAGTGGTTTTACAGTGTGATAAATAAGCAACTTACAGACAACAAATCATAGAAACACCTGCAGGATAAACACAACTTTCAAATCTAACAGCTCTTTAAGACAAAAGTTTGTTTTAACTCCAGGTGAATAAATCAAAACACCAAAACAGTATCCTGATATACAACAAAAACTACATCTGACAGTTAAATAATCAAATAATGAACACCAAAAGATCAACAAACTTGTGAGCACTAAGTTCATTAAGTTTGACATCTACTCATGTTTTAGTGTTCATGATACTGAAATAAAATAAAACAGGTAGAAAATGGCACATAACACAGAACCAGAATAAAGATATACAGAATAAAAAGCCCATATGTGGTTTAAGGGGTTTAAGAGGTTACAGATAATCGTAGAGTTCCATTTAGACATGAAAAATAAAAATTCAAAGTTTGGCTCAAAGACTCTCAGTTTGACCTCGATTTGATCAGATATATTATTATGAAATCTCTTCATACAGGAACAATTACAGTGTTCCTTGAGCTGTAAATAACCTGTTTACAAAAGTGCAAAAACATCTGTGACACACAACAACACACACACATACAGTGTTGATCCTGGAGTGGGTTTTTCCACGGTGCTACATGCTGGAAGACTGTGTGAGAAGCGGTCGCAGTAATGTGTCCTCTGTGGCACGTGCTCCACTATCACAGTGGGTTTGTCTGTAAAGGGTAGTGCTACTTTACATGTGTGAGTGTGAGTCTGCATGTGTGTGTGTTAGCCGTTAGCAGCAGGATTTCTTCTTCTCCGAGGGGCTAACAAGCTGCACCGTCTTCTCCTTCTCTCTGTCTTCTTGCTCTTTCAGGATCCTGAGAGAAATAAAAATGACATAAACAGATTAACCTCAGATTGAACTCATGTTCCCTCTGAAAACATGAAAAAGAAGCCGACCTGCACTTGTTTCAGTATTAGTCACAACCCTCTGTGCTCCTTCTTCATGTCACTGTGTGTTCAGCGCTCTTTGTCATCGTCACAGCATGGAGCATCCCCAGGAATAAATTCATAATGTCACATCAAACTCTAATGCTGTTTACATTTGTAACAGTGCATTATGGGTATTACAGGCAGATATAATAACTCATGACAACAGCTGGCAGCTTTATTGGTTCTAAGCCCCAGGAGTATTAATGAGATTTAACACTTGTTCAGCCAACTGACGCAGAAACATGAACATATTTACAGTCCCATCCTAACATGAAATAATAACAAAATATGGCATCCTCATACTAGGAAAAAAAAAGCCTCCAACGTAATCCTCATGTTTGGTTGTGTAATCTGATGTTTTAAGTGCACTGGCAGAAAAGGGGGAGAGAGCAGTGGAGCTGTCTGCAGTGGTGCCTTTCATCCATTATGCATGCAAACAAGTGCAGAGGGACAGACATGAAACATTTGCTGAAGCAGTCGATAATGACATACTCTTACACTGGTCACTGACAAAACAAAAATGAGCTATCGCATGAAAATGATGCAATTATGTGTTGAGTTTTAATGGCATTGTCTTAACTGGCCCAAGCGGGACAGTGGAGTGCACAGTCAGCTAGCCCAGAGCCTTTCATCTGGGCCAGGTGGCCACTGACAGCCTTGCAAGCCCATGTGTAATGATGCCAATAGCAGCAAGTGCGTCTCTCTATGGAACAAGTTTTTGCATGAAACTTTGTTTTTTTTTTTGATTGAAGTCAGGCGATGGCACAAGCTGATTTAGAAAAATAAATTAACAACTTTGTTTCTCATCACCCAGGTGTTGTCAATGTAGACAATATTCTGGGGGCTGGATGGATGGAAAGCTCTGGTCGGCTGGATTTGGTTTGCTAGTTGACATTAATTGCACTAGGTCACCCTAGCACTCAAATTCAATGGAAATTTCAACCAGAAAAAAGGGATGGGGTCTTAAAAATGTGAGAAAAACTGTTAAAATGTTTTTATTCTGCAAAGCTCATACTGTGTTGTGGTTGGTTTCTGCTTCGTTTTTATTTTATTCTGTTTGGCATCATTTTCTCTGTATTGATATCAGAAAGCAAACATTTTGTCACATTGTCAACAGGTAGAAAAGAAATCACAGACATTTTCAAAATGTTTTAACCTATCAGGATGGTATATTTAACACAGCTGGAAGATTTGTGTAGAGCAGGGTAATCAAGCAGGATTAATCTGACTTTTGCAGCTTATTCATATCCAGATTTACAGTTTCCAATAGTAGGTTGTTGTTTGGGAACATAAAATTTATAGCCCTGCTCACCTGGCTAAATGAACCATGGACTCCAATACATTATGACCCGAGCAGGCGCTGCACTCAAAGAAGCTCATCTGGCAGTCCTGAAAAACAGGGAAGACAAGATGATGAGGATGACAGTGAGACCAAAAAAGTGAGGACCTTACCACTTTTAAAGAGGGGGTGTTATATATTTTTTTTGAAGTCTTTACACACACTCTCTCTCTGTCTCTCTTTGGTACTTTATAGTAGCTTTACATGATTTACTGCCTCTCAAAAAATTTTCTTACTCTGGTGGTTTAGAAAACCCTGATTTCAGCTTCGGTCCAAAACCATTTGTTTGCTCATGTGCTGTCTCTTTAAGGCCACAAATCCCCTACCCACTGATTGCCCCCCCCCCCCGGAGGCCTGTTGAGGGCAGAACTATGGGCAGATCTTAGTGTTTGAGGTCCACGGCTTAGACATATCATGAACCAGTTAGGAGATGACCTCATCATTTCTGTAAATCTCATTCAAATCTTGTGCTATTTTTAGAACAAAACATTTTGAGCAGTTTACAGATTTAGGGGTGTTGTGACATATGGATATGAAGAGATTTGGAAACCTGCACACATTTAGTCTGAACATCCAGGGTTATTACTTCATATCAATGATTAAAATATTTACAGGTACACTCCCTTACTGATCTCCCTTCAACTGTGAAGAGAAAATTATTTATTATTATCCCTCATGTAACACATTTTAATTCACACAGTAACCATAGAAACTACTCCATACACCAGAGACGTATGTAACACCAAATAAATTCTGCCTCGACATGTCTTTCTGGTAGACTGATAATAACTGACACTGATTGAACATATAAACCAGAACAGACCTTGGCGAGTCTTTCACCAACTCTTCTTTGAACTTGTCTTTCTGCCTCCTTGTCCGTTTTGTTTGCCAAGAGCATGATGGGAATGTCTTCACCTGCGCTCTCCTGTGACAGAGTAAAGCAACGTAAAATCAATCCTGCGAGTTCTTAACAGCTTTAAAAAAGAGCTTTTCCATTATCATGGCTTTGTACATTCATAATGATCCCACAGTGAATTTGTCAGCAGTATGTTCGTGAAGATAGCAGAGCTTCATTAACACAAACACAAAAACAAAACCTATTTCCTCTCTTTTTGTAGAAAGTTGAGGATCCAATTCAAAAAGGATTCAAAATTCGCCTTCTGGGATCAACAAAGTATTTTTTTTATTTGTGTGAAATAACATGAAACAAGCTTGGACTCCTGTTTGTGTTGTGAACATGTGCAGCTCAGAGTGACTCTTCCTGCTGTACCTTCACACTCGTCAGCCACTGCCTGACGGCCGTGAAGCTCTGCTCGGCTGTGATGTCATACATCACCGCCACGCCATCTGCTTTACGGAAGAACTGCTTTGTGATGCTTCGATACCTGCAGCAGGAAGAGGAGGAGGGAATAAACAGAAAGACCAAGAGTTCACTGATGCCTCAGTCATCTTGACACTCAGTGATTATTCATGACAGAGAAAAAAAACTAAAGGTTAGTGGGACAAAAGATGTAACTAAAATGCTACTGACTGGACAAATAAAACTTCTAAAAGAAAGAGTGAAATAAGTAGAATCTTCATGAAAATGATCAAAATGAGAAACAGTGTGGTGGACAGTGCTGTAACAGGATATAAATGAGTAGATATCTCACCTCTCCTGTCCTGCTGTATCCCACATCTGCAGCGCCACCTGGCTGCCATCCACAGTTATTGTCTTTACACTGTAATCTATACCTGCACATACAGAGAACATAATGCAAACAATCAGTTTTATATCCAATTATTGCATTATGTTTAGACAACACTGGACATTTTACTGTGACCTTAAACTCTATGAACACACTCTGCCTTAATTTGTAACAGGATTTTAGTTTCAAAATTTATGACTTAAAACTTCCTCAACTAATTCATCTGTGCTCTGCCTCATGTAGATTCATGTGTGTATGTGTGCTTGTGCAGAAGTGTGTGTGTGTTTGTGTGTTTGTGTGTGAGGGTCTTGGTGAGACTGTGTGTGCGACTGACGACTGTGCGATTGTTTTTAATTGTGCAGCACTTTATGCTACATTTATTGTATGAAAAGTGCTTTATGATTAAAGTTTTTTATTGATTTTTGATGTCTATTATTATGGATGGGGCCTGGTAGTCTGCAGGTTTCCTTTGACTTCCTGAGCTCCTAACAAGCCCATCATTCAGATCACCTGTCCTCATCACACCTGTCCTCGTCACACCTGTGCTCATTAGCCAGGCAAACTTTTAAAAGGGGTTTTCTTTCCCTCACTCAGTGTGTGACACACTGACAGCCAACACCATCAGTTGGTTGCTCAGTGTATGTGTGAGTGATCATATGAGAGTTTGTGTGACGTGTGGGGGAAAAGACAGGGTGTCCAGAGTTTTGTTAGGGAGTTTGAATCGCAGAGATTGTTTGTGTTCGTTCCTTTTCCATATCAAGTGGACTTGGACTTTTGTTTTGAGGCCTGTTTTTAATTAGTCTACTTTTGGTAGAGTCATTTCCTTGTGTTTGATCACTGTCATTAATATTAAACCTTGCAGCTACGTAATACTATTGTTTTCATTTGGATTGCAATGTTCTGTATAATTCAAACCTACCAGACAATTCAAATATTTCAGTCCCACATCAATAGCATCACCCGGTCTGCCTACTTTCATCAACCGTCTCCGCCCCTCCCTCACTCCCCACACTGCCGCCATCCTTGACCACAGCCTCGTCACTTCCCGCCTCGATTACTGCAACTCTCTTCTCTTCGGCCTTCCACATAAATCCCTCCATAAACTCCAGCTGGTTCAGAACTCTGCCGCCCCTATTATCACCAAAACTCCGTCCTAGCACCACATCACCCACATCCTTCAACAACTTCACTGGCTCCCAATAAAACAAAGGATCACCTACAAAATCTTCCTGTACACCTTCAAATCCATCCATAACCTGGCTCCTCCATACCTGTCTGACCTCCTTCATGTCCACACCCCCTCTCGCTCCCTCAGATCCTCCTCCTCCTTCAGTCGCTTTGCTCCCCAGCTCTGGAACTCACTGCCCCCGGATCTCCGTAACTCTGCTACCCTCCCCATCTTCAAATCAAAACTCATCTGTATCACAATACATACTGTTTTTAACTGCTGTTTTAATATTGTCTCTTATTCTATTGCTTTTATGTTGCTGTTTTTAACTTTATTTTGTTTTTGTGCTTTTTACCCTTTGTAAGGCGACCTTGGGTGGCGTGAAAGGCGCCTTGAAATAAAATGCATTATTATTATTATTATTATTATTATTATTATTATTAAATAAGTTCAAAGCACTTCACACTGAATTAAAATAAATGCAAATAAAATTACAAAAAAAGGGACAAAACATTAAAAAGAAGGATTTTAGTCTTTTCTTTGGTTATTTTTTTGGGGGGGACTTTTTGCTGGTTAAGGTTGGAGATGAATAAAAGCACTAAAATATCAGTATGTTAAATAAACATACTAAAGGTTATCAAGAGTTTTGCATTTTGTTTCTTGGTTTTTATAATTGGGACTTTTATGGTTATGTGTTTGTTTTGAAAAATAATAGCTAAAACTGTGAAAAAAATTTATATTTCGAAAAATTTACACAAGCACACACCGCAACAGTATCTTGACTAAAAATATTTCTAATGGCTGAGCTGAAGATCCCTAACAAAAAGTGTCAGCGCTTTGCTTTTCCAGCTGTGCAGATATCCCCAATGAAATCTCAGGAATGCTCAAGAAGAATGAATCTCAATACTGGAATGAAATAATTTACTCCTATGAGGTTTACAGAGTGAAACTGTGTTTCACTGTTTGACATCCAGTTAAGTTTTTTTCCTATAAAACAGCTTGAAGGGTCAGTATTTGAAGACAGCTGGTAAACTGATTCCTTTAAGTGTCCCAGTTTAGAACCAAACATACAAATTATATGCTTTTACATATTAGTATATGATATAATTTCCAGTATTCTTAGCCTGTACATTAAAAGGAGAGTCTACACACAATTACCTGAACTAAGGTGCTAAAGGTCAGCTGCAGCAAAAAACTATTCACACTCCTTTAGCCACAGCTGACTCTTCTATGTAGGGGGAGTGTTAAAAACTTCTCACGTTTCATCGTTCACACACACAGAGCCTGAGGTGAACCACACTGCTGGGTGTGTAATGTAGCTACCTTTTCTTACAGGAAATGAAGTGTGTGTGTTTGTGTGATACTTGTACTTCTTACATACCAACAGTGGCTGAAGTGCCGGGGTGGAAGCAGTCATCGCAGAAGCGTCGGAGGAGTGAAGTCTTTCCTACGCTGGAGTTTCCCACCAGGACAATTTTGAAGAGGCGGTCAGGTGGTAATGGACCTCCCTCCTCCTGCAGGGGGAGAGATAGAAAAGAGAAACAGGAGGAAATGTTACTGTTGACAGAGATTAATGTCAGCCTAATAAAACGGCTTCATGGACTATGAGGTATAAAACTCTCATGCTTCCCCTGATATTAACTCACTTTAATGCTGGTCTCTTTCCCAACAGGCTGACCTCTCGGAGAGCTCGGGGTTTCACTTTCCTCCACCTTCGCCTTCTGCTGCTTAGAGCTGGAGGCAGGCGGGTAGATATCGCTCATCACTAAGTCTATGTTCTCCTCTTCCTCCTCTGAGGCCTCCTCTCCTTCACTGCACTCCTGAAGCGGGCTCTGGACCAAACCGTCAGTCTGGAGTAAATGTGGGAGGTGATCCTCTTCGATGGAGATGATCCTCTGGAGGTGTCCTCTCGTCTGACACGAGCCGTTGGCCAGGTTGTGCCTGAGAGCGCTCACTGTCGGATCCTCCTCATCCCCACTGCAGATAGAAGGCGACATAAAAGCTCACACCTGACAAAGGCTGATGGTCACTGTATTTAGCATATCACACTGGGAGGGTTTAAGTTTTACCTTTTAAAAATACTTGAGTGTTTCATAGCTCCGAGCGAAGGCCTCTGCTTCAAACCTGGTGTCTGTGTGGAGTTCAGTGGCTTCTGCAAAAACAAAACACACTTTTACAGATACAACTCAGAACTAGAATATCTTTAAAAAGTCAATAATTACAAAATGTGAAATATTATATGCTCATTATGGCTCATTGCCTAAAGGAGTCAGGGTATGATAACATGTCATGTCTAAAGTCAGCTGACAGATAAACGGCGCCAAAAGTGTTGCTACATGGTTCCCTTAGCACAATAATACTGCACATGAATTCCTGCTGCTTTTAACTGCTTTGTCTATGTTTGTTTCATGGCTGGACCAAAAACCTACCAATTAGTTAGCAAAAAGCTAATTGCCATTAAGCTTTCTTGCACTATTATTATTGATGCCCTATATGCACTTTCACTCTTGGCACTTTCCTGCATTTACTTGTATGTTACTTTCCATTTTTGGCTTGAGCTCTGGTCTGAACATGGTTAGCGCTTTTATATATGTATGGTGTTTCCTATCCTACCTCTTATTAGGCATTGTGTTGTGTATGATTTCTGTATTTTAGACTTTCAACCGGGTCTAATTGTCATTGTCTATCTTGTCTTTTGTGTTTTCCGGCTACAACACTAATTTCCCTTGACGGGACAATAAAGTGATTCTGATTCTGGATGTTGTCAATGCCTTTTCAACCTCTCCTATATCCTTTCCCTTCCCTGAAGAAAATGTGCGCCCTCTACCAGTCCAAAAATTGTAAATCAGGATTCTTTCTTAATGATGTGCCTCGTTAAACAACAGTTATTTGAACAGTTATGGTTTATTGGTTTATGGTTTGAGAATCTGTGGGATATTCAACCTAAACACCACTTTGATATAGACATTTAAAGACTAGGATCCAAAACCACAAAGTACTGAGGGTGTTATCTCCAGAAAATTGGACATTATTAAGTTTCAAATCATTGTTTTATTAATAATGGGAAGATAATAATATAACTGGAACACTGGAATTAACTTAAGTTACCTTTTGATCTTTGTGAGCTATGAGCAAAATCATCAAGTTAACTTAAACGCTAGATTCATTTAATGAAACTAGAATTATCAAATATGGTTTTTGTGAATCAATTTTGTCAGAAAAAAAATCACAATATACTTTTGTGGGCTGCAGCTGTATTTACAATATTATAGTCAGACAACTCACGTTAGAAATGTTTATTTTAGCATAAAATTTAATGTTGTATGTTGGCAGCCAAGCAGATAAGTTTACATGGAGACATTGAGGAGTGATGAGCAAAACCCATTGAACACAACCTCTTGGAGCCTGCATGTAAACTCTGGGGTGGCAGTGGAGACAAAACAAACCATACAACAGTATGATTGCAGCGCAGCAGAGGCATTGACGTCAAAGAAAAAGATGGGAGATTTGCTCAGTTTGAATGCAGCGCCAAATTGAGAGGCAGAGGACATGATTGGAGGCTAATGTTGCAGTTATTTGTAACTGTGTCAAATGATCCATAATTATGTACAAAGATTTACAGCTCCCTACATTCGTCCAGGAATATGCATAAACTGATCAAAAAGTATGTGAGAGCACATAAACAGAACTGACAGTGTGTTTAATAATTCCAAGTACATACACAAAACCACTGACGTGTGAATGTTGAAAGCAATAAGCAAATGCATACATACTTATTATTGTTTTAAAAGGCCATGTGTTTTTACTTCACGACATGTGAGGTGATGGTTTTAATGCCCTGACTTCAGGCTCATGGGCACAGGCTGCCAGGCCACATCCTGCTTTGCTCACTTTGTGCCTCAGTAACTATGGAGCTGTTATTGCGGCAGCTTAATTTCCAGTTCAATTAGCCTGTTCACTGAGCTACTACACTTGCAACACATAATGTCTGAGTTTACTTTGTGACAAATTGCTGGGCGAGCGTAACTTGTTCATATTTGCAGACGATTATGTTGTGGGAACGATCACTTAGCAGTCTGCTCCTCCTCCTGTGAGTCTGAGTTTGGAGCATTAACACAGTTGCCTAAAATCTTTCCCTTAGTATCCCTGGATCTCACACACAGCAGAACTGAAGCAAAAATCCTGTGTGATTGGATATGATAGAATAGAAAATCCTTTATTGATTCTTTATTGAATGGACAGCCAAACGAGAGTCCCACCTCAGTTTAAAGTTATGACTTGTGTGTGTTGTATCAAAACAGTTAACCCAGTAATAACTAAGTACACATCTGCCGATTGGCCGAAACATTTACACATATGTTCACATTTTTTGTGGTTAATATACATACTCTTTAAATCTTCCAAATATTGTCAGATATCTTTATGTATTTGCAGTCCAAATCACACAAATGTGTATCTAGGTACACGGTTAAGAATCTTTCCATGCATTTGATACTCATTTTGTATAGATAAGAAAAGTTATACTACAATGATACTCAATAACAATATACAATTTATACTGTTGCTATAGTAAATGGTCCATACCTGGTAACCCATGTCTCTTTCATCCCGTAAATGTTTGTTCATTTCCCTTCAACAGAACAGAAATAAAAACATAGTGAGAAGTGAGGGTCATGTCATACAAGTAAATCTTTGAACAGTTTTTACACAGATATTCCCAGCTAAAGATACTGACTGATGTGTTACAGTAAATGTGTGTTTGGGTCAATGACTTGACGCCTACTCTTTCTATCCAACTGAACCAGTTCAAAGTCACTTTCAATCAATTTAAATATATCCATTGCCCTATTTGGCATAATTTCTAACATGTTTTGCATTCACTGAAAAAAACTATGAAGCATTTGTATTCATACTTCCATCACAATATAAAAACAAATGTTGTCCAAATGCATTCATTATATGAAATATCATCTGGGGTGACACAATTTTGGGACTTTAACTTTAAAACCACCTCAATCATCAACCACACACATCTGAGGAACGCAATATAACACCTGGAAGGTTCTTAAGTCCTTCTCATGTTTGCAAATAAATCTATGTATTGGCCACTTTTGGGTGTCATCATGTGAGGTGACCACCACAAAACTGTGAATAAGTTTTATCTGCAAATCTATAAAGCCTGTCCTTCTTAAACTGTTTATTTAATTACTGATACTTGTTAAACGACTGGTAATGTTAAAGAAATTTATCAACTTTGAGACAAATTCCAGTCGCCCCTAACACTAAAATCTCTTCTCTGAGTTTTTTTTTGCATAAACACCTGTATACACCACATTCCAAATGTTTGAACAATGGACGGTTGTCATTTTTTTTTAGTATTTTAAAAATGTACCACACAAAAGTTGTATTCGTCAATGACCTGTTTACATTTAACAGAGCAAATTCAGTTTGCTTATTTCAGCTCCACACTAGTTATATTATCCTGAAACCAAAGTATAACAACATATAAAAAAACACATTTTGTGTCCACAACTATACAAGATGAAACTCATTGGACTCAAACTTTAAAGGCCAGAGAATGAATTTACAGAAGAGATGCATTCAAATCAAGATTTTGGAATCAGGGATGTTTTTTTTTTCTTCTCCTGATTCATACCTCAAAAGGTCCAGCTGTTTGAGGAGACTTGCTCGCTCTCGCTGAAGTCCTTCAGTCAGTCTGTAAATCTCTCTGTGAAGAAAAGCAGGAGGTGGTTAGATGATTGGAAATGATCCGTGAAAACAACCAGCTCTGATTCACGCTGGTTATCAAAGAAACCTGATAGAAACTGTTTAGGCTCACATCTCTTTGTCCTCGTGCAGCCGTGTGGACTGTTCCTGCAGCAGACTGAGCTGGTCCTGAGCTAACAGCAGCTCCTGGGTGGTTTGATCCAGCTCTCGAGTTAACTCATCGTTGTTCTGCTTCAGCTTCACGTTCTCCACCATCGCCTCGTGTTGTTCGCTGTGAAGCTCGTTACACTGAAGCTCCAACTGGAGACAGAGAGGTGGATGGAAAAATAAAAAAGCAAGATAAAGAGCTTTCATTTGAGCATTCAAGTGTGATTTTGGCAACTCTGGGTGTTACACTTTCACTCGAACTATTCCAACAAAATTGTTTCATTTCATAAATTCAACCACAGGAAATGCATTAAGACCAAACAGGAGACTTGTCTAATGGCTGACATGACAATCACAGGTGTTAAGAGGTGTGTGGAAAAGTCTCTGTTGCCATTGAATTAATTTCTGTTCACTGATTAGCATTAAAAGCCTGAGTGTCTGTAAATGAAGGTGCACAGGAACCTTTTAACATCTATCACACAACTCATCATCAACACAAGCTCCTTCTGCAGAGAGAGAAGAAATTCACTGAAGAAACACTGATTACAAAGACCTGACCATTAATGGGAATCAGAGACCTAATTAACCTGAGTTAAAAGAGGGTTAATGCCGTCGTGGATATCTGCTTTTCAGTCAGACTCTGGTGTCAAGTTTCAATTACAGAATACACAAGCTCAGGGGGAATAAACCACAGCTGTGTTTGATGTAGTTCAGACAATGTGCAATGATGTACTCATGTAACTCAACAATTCAGTTTATGATGCTTGATTTACAGTCTTATTTTTATAATATATTTAAAAATTAGTAACTCAAAGTTTAAGATTGCATTTTAACACTGACGTTTGTTACACTTTTATTTAACCTTGAGTGCTGTTTTACATCAAGGTTACTTTATTGCCTGTTCTTATGACAAAAATGCTTTTATTTTGTAGAGAGCACGAAATGTTTTGTTTTTTTCCCCAAATACCAAGGAGAAACTCAAATCATAAAAGTAAGCCAAATCAACTTGAAGAGCAATCAACAGTAGGGATGCACAATACTATCAGCATGTTATCAGTATTGGCGCATAATGCCTTTGAAATGAACTATTGGTTATCAGTCAGCCGATTATATGCTGACGTAAGGCTGCTACTTGTTTGATCAAGCCTTGGTACCATGTCCCCTGGGCCAGTACAAAGAAGAGAAAGATCTTAAAGTTGACAGAACTCAAGAAAATCCATGATTTTGACAAACAGCCAGCAGCATAATTAACCCTGTAAAGCCCAACCTATCAAAAAATACTCAGATAATTCAAATGTTTTTGGAACTGAGAGGTTTATCAGCCCCTTTTAACAAAATCCAAAAAATACATTGCTTTATCATTTCATTCATGATATATTTCTTGTATCACAATTGACATGCTGGGTTATTTTGCATACTATTTTATCTGTTTTAATACATTTTTTTAGTAAATATGTATTTATTTCATGCAGAAAATACTTTAAAAAAAACTATTATTTCCATGTTATTCTTGCTGCAACTTCTTAAAAATCAAGCAATGATTTTCCTGAAAATGTGTGAGTGGATGATTTCATGGAAGCAGACGTTTTGAAAAGGGCCAAAATACAACTTCAGCTGACTGTAGTGATATAACAATCCTCAAGGTGGTTGAATGTTTTTTTTAAATATTTTTAACAGGTTTTTAAAGAAACACGTTATCATGTTGATGAGATAGAGGTCTTTGAACTCATGTATCAAATATGATACGTTTGGTTTTATTGGATTAAATGTTATTTAGTTTTCTAATGTTTCAGGCCTACCATGTAGCTCATATTTTGGGTGTGGGTTTAATAAGGTATTACTGATTCTGATTGGAGCACTGAGTAACCATCACAGGTAGATGGAAGCTAATTAGCCAGGAGGACTGAAGGCAGGTGGAGCTAACAGTTGCAACACTTTTCAAACCAATTTGATTAATTTTGCCTAGCTGTGATTCTGTGTTGAGCCATGTTAAAAAGTTCTGCTAGATTTTGAAAGCTTTTCTGTTTCTGTTTCCTAAGACTAGTTGGTTTGAATCTCTAATCAAAAAAGACAGTAAACTTATTCTGATAGAGGGTAAACATTCAACAGTAAGTAAACACGTTTGGTGGACTGCCCAGGTTGAACAACAAAGAAATCAGAAAGAGAGGATTTTTAGAGGAATCTCATTTATTTCACTCTATAAAGATTTTTAATTGATTCCCATGAAAAAAATCAGAGTCACTGAATTCATGTCTGTAATATGTTTGACAAATTGTCAATTTAAAGAAATGTCTTTGATGGACTCATTAATCCGTCATGTGTTAGTAGATGGTGATGATACATTATGGGTGTGTTGGTTAAGTTATACTTGATTGTTTTATGAACTTCTTTACAGCTTTGTGTTATCTTGTTTGATGTTTCCACCACTGTTTGCTCCTCTAACAGACCATTTTCCCCTGAGGACCAGCTGAAGAAATGATCATGTGAATGAGTAAATTCTCCATCATCATCTGTTCATTACAGCACAGCACTCACCCTCTTCTGTTTCTGAAAGATCTGCTCCAGCTCCCTCTCTTTTCTGGACAGCTGCAGCTCCAGATCCTGACTGCGAGACAGATAACGCTCATAGTCCTTTGAGATAAAAGTAAAGAGACAGGGATTAAAAAGGACAGAAGTGGCTTTAAATGAGAGGATGTCTAATAAATGGACCTGTCTGGTTTCAGAAACATGTCAGTACCTGCAGAACGATTCTGTCCTTTTCACTTTTGATTTGCTGCTCCATTTCCTCGTAAAGCCGTTTGATCTCATCATCATGTGTCGCTGCCTTCCTGTACAAATAAAATTCAGGTGTGACAAACTTTGTGTAAACACCTGCTTGAAATAACATTATCTTACAAACAGGATCACACACATCAGAATGATAGCAGCTCAAATGAATCAGTCATTAAGAAGTTTTATTGAGCCTTTCTTCAACTGTTTTTAAATAAGGAGAAATCATTCCCAGCCCAGAGCCCCTCATTGTAAAAATGTCAGACCCTTAACAGTGACTTTAAATAAAGAGCAGGAACATGTTTCCTCTGACCTTTTCAGAGCACTCTCCATCTCCGTCTTCTCCTGGTTGGCCTCTTTGATCTGAGTCGTCACTCGGGCCAAAAAGTCCTCGAAATTGGACAGAAGGTGTGGTTCGTCTCGTCGCAGCTGGGCCCATAAACTACGCACCTCAGCAGGACTGATGGGAGAGAAAAAGGCTTTTATTACAGAAGTCAAAGAGAATCACACTGACTGAGAGACCAGCAGCTTTTTTTCAAGGAGCAGCAGCATCAGTTATAACTACATTAAGATCAGTATTGGGGATGTGTCTGGTGTACTGAAGACGACTGTAGGTAATCTCAAGTTAAGTGACTATTCTCCAGGAAATGAGGAATAATTAATGCCATCTATTTCTATTTTTTCATCATGTTTAAAGAGCATCCTCACACAGCTCTCTGACAGCTAAATAATCCTCCGCAGCTTCCCCTTGTTCCAAATCTAACACAACTACACCTGTTTTAGCAACACCTGGCATAAACGCTCTTTTTTTCTTCTGTTAACAAGTAGAAATACAAAAACAGCTTTCGGATGAGCTACAGCTAATACATTAAAGCCAAATGTCTACGGAAAAAAACTTGGTAACCAAAAAAAAAGTGTAAACATGTAAAAATGAGAAAGTCGTATTAACTTTTTCATTCATATTTAATCTAAGGACTCCACCTCTAAAGATCTTATTATTAGTATTTTTTCTGCCTATATAGTAACAACTCTTTTAATCACTCATCTCCTCTGCATTCAAACTATGAAATGATGTTTACATTGTCTCTTTCTTGGAAGACTGACACTTTTTTGTATGATCTTTGTATATTTTCCATTTATCAGGATTCAGGATAAGTTCTGGTTAGTGTTATTGCAGTTATATTCAAGCCCCCTCTGTTTTTAAAGGGAAACCCGACTGTAAGGACTAATAGGCATGAATATGCTTAAATGTTTGTCTCAAATTAGAATTTGTTGTTATAAGATAAAACGAATCGGTTTTTCTTTAAAAAAAAATACAGTTTAAAACACAGTTTCTATCCTTCAGGCGCAGCCATTGTTTTACTGCCCCAATGCATTCTGGGTTGATGACGTACATTGGTTGCTTGGTGCCGAACATCTGGATTTGGCCGTTTACTCACTACTAGTCGCCGTAAGTCACTAGGTTTCAGGAGGGAAAAAAACATAATAATGCCACATGTGGCTGCTTTTGGGTGAACTTTTCAGTCCAAAGGAAACAAGGAGACTGATGTTAGTCTGCACAGCTTCCCAAAAGACAAGAAAAGAAGGAAGTTGTGGGAAATCGCTTGTGGGCGTAAACAACTTCCGATGGACCCGCAGCTATGTTCTGGCCACTTCTCCCCAGAAGCATTTGCTGCATTTAGCCGGCCCATGCTGATGAAAGAGCTGACAGGTGTGGGTAATTATAAACGGAGACTAAAGCCAAATGCTGTGCCGACTATTTTCCAACACAAACCCACAAAATTTCCTCGGGAAACCACTGAAGTCCTCATATAGGATCATTTAAGTCCTCGAGCGATCAGCCTGGTTCAACCATATAACGTCACTACCCAGACCTTATTGCGTCGTAAACAACAATGGCGGCCTAAAGGTGAATTTTTTTTTTAAATTTTATACAAACTAAGATATTTTGAGAGATTTTATTATCATTCTTATGTAGCTGGTAAAAACACTGATCATTTAGGAAAGTTACGTTCTGGTGGTTCCTTTTAAAAAAATCAAAATCAGGATCAGAATCAGAAATACTTTGATCCACTAGGGGAAATAGCTTTTTGTTTACAGCTACTCCCATTCAAAGACAGTATTAAAAATGTAGGCAAGTACAAATATAAGCATAAGTGTCTTAAAAAAATAATCAACCCATCTCATTTCTCCTTATTTCTTCTCATCTCATGAAATCCCATGTCGTATCTTATCATTGAATTTTCCTTTTTTTATGTTAGACGCTTGTTCGCTGGTTTGGAGTGTACGGAAATGTTAACTATTATAAGTCAGTTTCTGTTCGCCTGCTAACCTTAAAAACCTAAAACATATTTCCTCTAATACTGGAACAATATCCATCCATCCATCAACTCGCTCTTGATTCCTTTAATGCTGCCTTGTGTATAATCATCTGTTTTGCCTTTTTCATTGCTACACCACATTTTTTCGATGGAATGAGACATCACAATTGTGGTAGAGCATTAATTTTTCTTCAATGTGAAGTAACAATTGATAAAACTAAGTTCAATTCTAACAGTTTGATTTAATGTCTTCTCACTGATGGTGGATTTTGAGAAAATCTAATGCAGCCAATACACCGGCTCTAAATCAGGGCCATATTCAGAGAAACAAGACAACATCCACTGCAGCCACTTTGAGTGTTTCTCCATCATCCTCCTGCGATTTATGTTCTCCACAAACATTAGGACTGATTTTCAAGTGCTTTGCAACCAATGCACTGACAAACCACTGAACACAAACATTGATATAAGGAATTACATTTGCATCAAAATCAGCCGTGATGACAGGATGAATTAATCACCCATGTTTTCTTAAAGCCTTGAAAAGGTCAAACAAATCCCTGTTGAGACTTTTCAACAGTTGCAGGTACTTCAGCTCAGGTCAACATGTGTCAGTGCTGCACAAACATTTCTGATCTATAACGTCACCCTGAGCCAACCCGCTGAGCAGAGAGCAGACGGATGTGTAAATCTGGCATCCACCTCCTCTGCTGTTTACCTCCATTGACCTGGAGTTGTTTGTTAAAGGTGAGTCTAGTCATGCATTTCAGGAGATCCTGTCATCAAATGTCTGTCCGTCTCACAAAACAAAGTCCACACAGACCTCAAGTAGACGCACTATTGATCAGTGCGCAGTGAGGAAAAAAGTCTCAAGAGACAGAAACTAAAAATCAGTCAGATAAGTATATGAACGTTTTTAAAAGTGCAACTACGGGACAACTAAACAACTACTTAAATTATTGTCAGTCTTTTTCAGTGTGGAGAGTAGGGCTGAAACTATTTGGGATTATTTTTCCCTATATTGCAATTAATTTTACCTACACTTTTAGCTTCACCACCTTATGTGTTGTTGATATCAATTGCTATATTGGAGGGGATGATTTCTTTTCATTATTGTTATCCCCATTTTGAATACGGAAAACACTTACATGAGGGAGATTAGTAGGATTTTTGCGAAAATAATAAATAAATAAAAATTAACCCTATGGTGCATAGTGGTCTCTACAGTGGACACCTATTTTAAAGTTATTTACTCCTAAATTTAATGTTTCTTGTGGTGGAAATTCATATTAGCCTGTGTCAGGATAGTTTAATTCTCTTTAGGGCCTGAAAAAATGTTTTCACTTCTTTTTCCAAATATATAAATATTTTTTAAAAAAGTTATAGACAAACATTTGAGGGTGAAAAAGCTTATAAACTATAAATTATTCAGTGTCAAAATGGATGAAAGGGAGTCAAAATGTTTCGCAAAGCAATAAAAAATGATTATTCATCAAATCACCAAAAAAAAAAAAGAAGTCAAACAAACAAAAAAAAGTCATATTTACATTAAGTTTACACTGTTTTATATTGAATGCTCAGTTACAAAAATTTGAGGGAAAAAAATGGAAAACTTTTTTTTCATGCTTTAAGACAACACTCAAGGGAAAAATCCTGACACTGATTTTCATAATTCATGCATCAGAGGGTTAAATAAAAAATCCATGAAAGAAGCACTGTTTGCATATACAAGTACTTCTCAAAAAAGTTAGAATATCATGAAAAAGTGAGAAAAAAATTGGGCATTCATTCATTTCAGAGGGTAAAATCCAGGTATTATACAGACTCACTATACATGAAATGAATTATTTCGAGCCTTTTGTTCTTGAAATGTTGATGATTTTAGCTCAAAGATAATAAAATCCCCAAATTTAGTGTCTCAGAAAATTATAATATTACATAATACTAATAAAAAAGATACTTAAGGGACAGTGACAAATAAGGATTTTGTTTAAATGTGTAGTTTGCATTTCTGTTAGTCTCACTGTATTTTATACAACACATTTGCCATTTTCAACCAATTAACGAATCAGTCTCATTAAATTGTCAAATGGTATAACCACAAAAGCATGACATGTATTAAATATTAAATAATTCAACTTCCGAGATGTTGTGCAGGTGTATTGATGGAATAAGTTTTGTTGTGAAAAATCATTTCAAAGTACATATAAAACATTTCATTTCAGAGGTTGATATTATTATTTGTTGGTTTAAATTTCATTTCTACAGTGTAGTAGGCTGATAAAATTATAGTAATTCTTTCGCAATATCAGATTTTTTTATAAGAAACATTGGATATACCAATTGACATTTATCAGTTACACCAGCTCATCACGTCTTTTACCCAAAAACTGAAATGTCAGGCCTTTGGAAAATTTTCCTACCTTCTGACATTTTGAAAGGTTTTTTTCCAAGGTTTTTAAAGCTTTATAACCATTGTTGCTACCTCAAACTCACTCTTATTGCTACTTCTTGCTATTTTTGCGACTTTTCACCACTTAGATTGTTGCTCCTATAAAGGCAGTTTTCAACAATTTGGCTCTTTGGTTGAGCAGAGTTGAGTAACACTGATGCTGAACATAAAATAACTACTGCAAAAAATGTACCTGGCATTCTGACACATTTGAGGTTAGAAAAATATTGTGCTGTCTAAGATTAGAGTATTCCAACAGACCATATTGTGATTTATTTGGGATCAGTTGCACAGCCCTAACAGAGAGGGAGCACAGGACAACTTTCACTCGTCAGTGGAAACTTTAAATTCTCCTCTGGTTTGCACAGCTGTTCACTGTCACAGGGGCAGTCAACGATAGCGTACTCCAGTCAGATATTTTCAGAGAGAGAAAGATATGAAGCACTGAAATCACTGACACAGTACTCACTCCTCAAAAACACTGTTGGCGCCCAGGCTCTCCATGAGCATGCTGAAGTGTTTCTCCTCTTCATCTTCTCCTGCTCCCACCAACCTCTCCTCCCACTGGCTCTGGTACAGGACCTCAGGATTTTCACCTGTGATTTTCTCCCCCATGTCCTCTTCTACGGAAACCCTCTGACCAAAAAGAAACTGACCTGGAAAAATTGAAAGCTTTGGTGAAAAATCAGATCAAAAGGCAGCACCCACTGAAGGAGCAGTCCACACTGTTTTATCAGTCAAAGAACGTACTGAAGCCAGAGGAGAACTCGTCCAGGGTGAGGTATCCGTTTCCATCAGAATCGAGGGTATCAAACACGTTCTCCAACTCCTCGGCGCTGAGAGGAAGCCCTCCGTTCAGCCTCTGTTTAACAAGACACAAAACACAGCTGCCACTACTGAAAGAACAAAGCCTCAAGGACGTTAACCATCCTGTAGCTATAACAACTGCTGCGGCTGCTGGAGGACAGTCATCATCGCACAGCGGTCCCTTCAAAGGGAACAAAAATCAGCATTCAATAGAGGACATTATCACTAATAGCACAGGATGTGAAAAACAACCTGAACAAGCTCTTTCTCACACTTATGTTCACATTGACACACTCAGATGGTCGTAACAGTCATTTTGAGGACAGAACATTCAATATGAAGCCTGGACTATTGAATACATCAGTAATATTGAGATACATTATGAATGTATGCCTCAGAGGCGATAACACAAGCACAACATTTATATCCACATGCATGACAATTAATCTACAAACAACAAAGAACATGAGGTCCATCTACATCAGGTAGATCAGGTGAAACTGCAGCTCAATCTGTTTGTCAAAGAGGAACCATTTTATTCTGCTTTGAATCTTTTAGCTCGTGAAAATCCTCACCAACAAGGGATGTATCGAAATTAAACTCCTTGGCTGAAACCGAAAACCAAAAATGAGGAAACCAAGGCTGAAAAACTAAATTATTATGCCAATTATTAGTACCATTCCACGCCTCAGAGAGACGCAGAGTTTTGTTTTTTGGTTGTGTCATCACAACATGCTGTTTCAGCCATGTTGTTGAAAAACCACTTTTGAGCCATTTTCAGTCAGAATTGTTCAGTTGCTGAATATTCGGTGCATCCCTATCAGAAATAGGAGTCTTGATTTTAGAATATTTCAGTAACCACTTAATAATAAAAATTCAAATAGATCATAAGGCTTTTATTTCATCCTAGAGTATTCAATGTTTTTTTTTCTACAAATCCCTAGTTGTAATCATAAACTGTAAAAATAAATAGACATGTCACTCAGTTCAAAGTGAGGTCACCACAAAAACTGCTCCCTCTAGTGACTTGCAGTCAAAAACTCTGCCTCCTCATTCATTCAAATGGGGCTGCGGTCAAACTTAAAAGAAAAGAAAAAAACTTGAAGAAATGCTCTCACATCTTTATACTGTGGTGATTTGAAGTTATCATTGGGTTGCATCATGTTTGAGTCCTCTTTCTTTCTGAAAAGTGTCTTATTTATTAGTTAGTGGATGTTAAAAATAAGGTTTGCACCATGTATTTCAATAATTGACTGCTGCAGTTATTTTGTAGTTCTTTCAGGGATATTAAGATACATAGTGGCCAAGAAAAAAATGATACCTTCAGAAAAAAATAACCTTTACTTTGATAACTGCTTCCACACTTCTACACATACTTTACGGGACAGACTTTGGCTGTGTGAGGGATCTGAAAACTGTCTTCTTTTTTGCTTTTAAATCACAAAAACCTTCCATGAGGACATAAAAACAATCCAGATGAAGTAGTATTAGCATGCTCCAGGTGTTGGTAAATAAATAGAAGGAAATTACATCGCTGCAGAAAGGCAAAGAGATTTTGATTTAAAGATGAAAAAAATTAGGTTAAGCAGATGTTTACTACACTAAAAATGTTGGTCAATTATACTTAAGATGTCAGGCTTAAATATACAAGAAAGGTCAAAAAAACTTCTGGAAGAAAAAAAAAAATCCCAAAAAACTTTTCATTGTGACAATGACGAATATACATAACATATTTACACATCAAAAGAGGGAGAAGGAGTGGACTCAATGATAATGGAAGGTATTAAAATTTGGAAGGCTGTGTCATCTCTCAATCTGAAGGTCATGGGTCTGATTCCAGCCCCTCTAGTCACAGTTGAGCAAGGCGCTGAACCCTAAGATGCTCCAGCTGTCGTCCAGTGGTGTATATTCAGTGGTGTATATCCCTTTATGTATCAGTCTTTGCCAAGTTTGGGTGGGTGAAAGAGACTAGAAGTGCTTTGAGTGGTCAGAAAAAGTAGAAAAGTGCTTCATAAGTACAAATCCCAGTTGCATTTAACTGCTGTCAGTCACTATGAATGTCAAAGCCCTTCAGGCTTAAAATACTCTGAACTCTTTTTCTGATCATAAAACAAAAAAATAGAAATATTGGAAAAGAATATTCACTTATTCACAGTCAAGGTCTCATCGTTGCATAAGTTACACTCTTACAAAGGTGGCTTTCAAAGAACTAACCTTGTACGCTTAAACAGCTGAGGTTTGAGAGAAAAACACTCAGCAGATGTGTGTTATCATCATCTACAAAGTTCATCTCACTCATACACCCAAACACATTAACAGCTGACGTTTCTCCAGTGCAGCTGCAGCTCTTAGTGTTCTTACTCTGCTCAGCTTCACTCAAACAGATGTTTACTCAAATTTTATTGTCAAGAGTCTTTTCAGTGAGTGTTTTAAGCACACTTTATATTCTAATGAGGGAGAAGTGATGGGGAGTTCTTCAAAAAGAGATACTTGCATCGGTTTGGGATGAGCTGCTCTTGTGTTGGTGTTGTAGAAACTTCGGTGCTTAACTCTGACAATAGTACTCTTGACTTTATAGTGCTACTTTGTACTTGCCTCTTATGAGGAAACTGTGGTTAAAGAAAAAATAAAACGGCTAGAGGTATGACTGATCCTATTTATAGTTTATTTTCTGGTGTGTCAATCTTCTTTCTCTTAAAAATGAGCTCCACATTGAAAAAAACAGAGTTGTCAGACAGAGAAACAATGCAGGTATAGATGCCTACGAAAATAAAGTAAATTAAATGTTACCATTTTGATATCAGTATAAGACTAAGAACCATAAATGGAGCTCTAATGAAGATGAGGTTTATATGCACAGTGAATTTGTTGTCATGTTTCCGATGCATTTACATTTGATTTACTGGCAACAAAACTGAACACATGAAATGCATGAATATTGCAGAGTTTTGTATCAAATATTAAAAAGCATCTCTGATGTATAAGAATGAGCTGTCTGTACAGAAATGTGCAGTACAGCACCAGGAGAGTGTGCAGAAGTTTGCTGTGTAAAACTAATGTGCACTCTCTCAAAAATGATTTGAAGGGTTTGAATTCATAACTGTGGAGACATCGTGTGATAATCTGACAGCTGAGAGTCTTTGACAATCCACCACTGTTAGACTGAAAGCATGCTCAGGATGTTTGTGTGTGCAGTGTCAAATTATCACTCTCTGTACACACAACCATGCCTCATTTGAGCAAACCACCTTTTTTATTCTTTACATTAATGATTTTATGTTTTAATCTGTCATAAAACTGCACTTACTGCACTGTGTACGTGGGTTGTTTCCTTTTTATTTATATACTATGTTCCCTTATATTCTCTTATTTAAAACGTTAAAATTTCTTACGCTTAAATGTCTGGTTTATATTTACATTTCATAGTTTTTTATCTGTACTGATGGAGGAGAGGAACAGTATTTGCATTTTTATGTAGAACACTGACAATAAAAACCTTTAAATTCTTGAATCTTTGAATCCTTTTATCATCCTCTACACCTGGCCTGGTTGTGATTGGTTAGTTCTCCAATTTATTCGTGTGCTATTCTTCAACAAGATAACGTCGTAGGTTATAAACTGGTCCTGTTCATCCCATCAAATTAATCCAGCACATTTCATCTCTGCACACTTTTCGCATCAGCATCTGTAAATGATACGTGGATAATTATTATGCCTTCTTACAGATTCGATTCCTCTAAAAATTTCAGTTCACTGCTTTAACACTCGGGAAAAAGTGGAACAATGATGGTGTCTCAGGACTATATCAGGAGTCATAGTTTCTTAAAAAAAAATCACATCACATGTGAGTCCGTTTTTAAGATTTATTAAGGAGTAATATATTTGAACCAGCTGTTTATACTCTCTTTTCAAAAGCCTGACTTGAAGAGAAAAATAAACCAATTTTTGACCAAAACTCGATATGCAAATTGTAAAACAAAAAATCCTGATACTTCAGTGAATCGTTTTGTTGTTTTTTTTCTCCCAAAGCTCGAAATTACAACGGCTGACCGGTCGGCAGCAGAGCAAAAGAGGAGAAGAGGAAACAGTGTGGTAATAGTGAGGGAAGCTAAAGAGAGAAGGAGCTGAATGAAAGAGACGTCAAATTGTAATTATGAAACACAAAGTAAACACAGAAAAGAAAACAGGTTAGGGTGGTGTCGAGGACTGGTTGGGTGACTCTAAAAGTTATTAGATAGAGGACTTGTATCATTTCCCTATGAATGAATGAATGAAATGTCCAGGTTTCTTTTACTTGACCTGAAGAAGGCAAACAAAAATGTACTGATGAAAGATTAGCGCTACCAACTGTTGAACTCTAAGGATTTTTTTATTTAGTTGTCAAAAAGACCCATTTAAAACAATATTTATAGCGATGTAGTGATAATGTATAGTGCATTTTTCAGTGGGTTGTAACTCATTCAGGCTCCTGTTAAATGTTTGGGTTGGTTTTCAGTGAAATCTTTCTGGGTCATGTTTGTGTGGCCTCTCCAACGTTTAACAATAGATTTAATCCAAAAGGGACATGACTGAGTAGGAACCAGCTAACTCATCCCTCCAACCCCAGCAGAGACTCAGAAAGTGCTGGACAATTTTAAAGAAAAGCCAACACAGCCACACCTCTGTTAGCAGCAGTTTTATGTGTGTTTACACTGCTTCACATGTTGACCAAGGCCACCCAGACAATCCAGGGGCGGGACGGTACCTCTCAGCTGTTCTTGTAAAGTGTTATCTGGTCACACCATATCCCTCATGTCAGCAAATACAAGAACTGTAAAGCCAGCGTGTTTGTGGTTATGGTGAGAAATGAACGCTTTGAGTGTGAAGATCAGGAGGAAAAAAAACTCAGATGTTTGGAAAGTTTAGAACAAATAAGCAAAGATTTCAAGATTTTTGTTGAGAAAGTAACAGGCAGGTTTGAACCTCTGTGCTTCCACTCATCTAAATTCTAATCTATTACCACAAACAGCAGATCAAAGTGTGTTTATGCTCATCCTCAGAGAGCCTACAAGTGCTTCATCAAAGGGTTACTCATGGCAGGGACGCACATCTGAGGACGAGTGAATCTGCACAATAATGTGAGTGAAGGAGCTGAAAGACAAAGCTCCTGCATGTTTCTCTGTGCCACAGTCTCTTTCATGCTGCCTTGAATGATGTCCTGACCATCCTGCTGAGAATCATTAATGAGCACACACACACACACACACAGTCCCCACGTCATACACTCGGTACAGTGAGGAGCTGTTTTCTCTGAGCGTAATGAAAATGTAAAAAGAGAAGAAAATTGGCTCAAATAGCAAGGCCACTTTGTTCATTAGGTGTTCTTAGGAGTTATTCAAGTTATTCACTGTTTCTTTGTGTTTTTCAGGGACACAGAGTCACTGAAGGTAATCAGATTAAACAAGTGAAGAGTTGTTACTTCACAACTTTCGCTCACACACAAAGTTCAGCTGCCTCACCTGCATGTCACGGCGAGAGATGAAGCCCTTGTTCTCGATGTCACACATTTGAAAGAACTCGTGGGTTTTCTCCAGAACAGTTCTGCGTCCCAAGTCTTCATCCTCACATTTACCCTCCTCATCTCCGTTCTCCGCTCTCTGCCAAGCTGTCCGGTCCACTTTGGTGGTCAAGCTGTCAGGGATGGCACACGGAGCGGTAAAAGCTGCCATGGTTTGCTGTGAGAAGTCTCTTGGTATCTGCTGTGCGGTTCACATAGATGTGGAGGAAACAGATCCTGGAGAAGTGAAGCTTCAGACTGCTCCACAACACACGCTCTCACACATGTTGCCGATTGTCATCTCTTAGCAACCAGCTCTTTAATAAGTCGATGAAACCTGTGGGAGAGACAGGAGGAGAGTCTTCAGGTTGAATGCCGCACAGCCTCTAGCCAGATTTAAAAAAAAGTTTGAAAGATTATTTTAAATGTGTTTCAAAAGCATTTCAATGTCCAAAAGCTACAAAAGAAAAATCTCTGAATGGCTTCAGAGATCAGAAAATAGAGAATGAATGGTTGTACTACATCATGCCTCAGTAACACACGAGCACTGGAGACGTGTGAGAACCAAAAGAATTTAATCAAATTCAACTCAAGTGGTGCACATTTCATAAGAGACAAATTTAAATTCATTTTTAAGACTTTTTCATGCTGTGTTAAATCATAATGAAGTGGTTGGAGTTGTTAAAGGAGAGTGGGGAATGACGCACAGAAAGGGGCTGGTGATGAGAGTCCAATTCTGGGATGCACATTTAATTTCATAGGTAGTGGCCTCTAAACACGAGTGTCGTAAGGCACTGAATTTAACTGGATATCCTCTTAAAAGAGTAATTTCACTTTTCATTCATGGGTAACATTTTGCAACAGAGACTGTAGCATATCAGAAATAAAAAATAAAAACACTTAAGGCGTTAAAAACACACAGGAGGAGACTGTCACTGGAAACAATGACCATATTCTGACAGGTTTGAAACCCTCATGAGAGAATTTTAACTGGATTTGACACTGAAAATGATGAGGATGATATGACCTGTCATATTCACAGCACGACTGATTCATAGTTTTGTACTTTATGGTCTTAATATTTAAATTAATCTTTATTATTAGCACCATGGGCCCTTGGGTATCTGATTTCAATAATCTGTATGTGTTACTCATACTTCAGAATTTACAATAGGGCTGGGCAATTAATTGTAAATTAGAATAAATCTTAATGTGCCCTGCTGCAATTTATCTGATCACAGACTGCAACATTTCTTTAACCTGAAATGTGTCAGAATACAAAATATATATTTTTTCTTTGTAAATGTTTTGTTCTAAACCACAGTGTTGAAAACTACCTTTGCAAGAGCAACTATATAAGTCGTGAAAACTGTCAACAGCAGCAAGAAGTATCAATAAAAATAAGTTTAAGGTGGCAAAAATGCCCAAAAAGCAGAAAAAATGGGTGATGGGGCAAAAAATGTGAAAAAACTTGGAAAATGGTCAAAAAGTGGCAAAACTGAGACCTGACATACCCGTTTCAAATTTTCTTTTTAATCACCTTATGTAATATATAAGTTTTCTGAGACACTTAATTTGGAGTTTTCATTGTGCAAACTATAACCATAAACATTTCAAGATATGAAGGCTTGAAAAAAAATCACTCTATCCATATGTACCCTTTATAATACATGGGTTTCACTTTCTGAAACAAGTGAATATAAATGTTTAACTTTTTCATGGTATTCTCATTTTATGAGAAGCACCTGACCTGTATATGCAAACAGTTTTTGTGGATTTTTTTTTTCACAATTAACCAACTTTTCTCCCTCATTTTCTTCTTCAAAACAAGAACAATTATAGGAAAAAAAATATCACCTTTAATATAGCGATGGATATCAACAATGCATAAGATGGAGGACCTAAAATTAACAATTGTAATTATTTTTGCAAATTATTCATCTTAAAAAAATCGAGCTTCCTTGAACTTTGACCTTAAATTTTTTTTCACTGTCACAGAGTAGCTGTCTGTGTAGTGAGTGACAGCACACTGCCAAACCAGCTGTTTGTTTCTTTTTCTACAACATTTTTCATGACAAAGATTCCTAGTGTGTGATAAATGTGAATGTCAAAGAAAGCTTTTTTTTTTTTTCTGAAAACACACAACATAAAATCAAGGAGACAAAAGCTTCAAGGAGATGTTCTAACACGACAACAACACAACTGAAGTGTAGCACACTGTCTGCTCTTGGAGAGATAAAGTCCAGAAAAGGTATTGATAAACTAAAGATGAACAACCACAATCCTCCACATGAACTGCAACCAAAAAAAATATATCAGTCATGATGTATGCATTCAAAATGTGAAAATTTTTGATTTTCAGAATTTTCTTTGTAGTTTAATGAGCAAAAAACAAAAATGCAGTGTGCTGTGATATACTCATGTGATATGTTTGGTTACACAGCACTTTTTCTGAAGCCTATATCCAAGAAATAAGCTCAAATACATGATCAAACAACATGAAACAAGAACTAAAAATTAAAACTAAGATAAGATCCATTGCGGGCAAATTACTTCAGGGATGTTTGAGCTTTATTTGATTTAGGCATCTACATTAATTAAGCAACATAAAATTGTATTTTCTTTATGAATAAAAAGACTATAAAAATCAAAATTGAGCAGAAGAATATCCTTTTCCATCTCATCCTTTCCCGCACACTCTTAGTGAGATTCAGGCTCATCCCAAACATAAAATTAATGTGAAATTTTCTTTTTGAGTTTCTCACTTTGTTGTTTTCTTTCTTAAATGCCCCCCCTGATTAAAAGAGACGTATGAAGTAAGACATGGCCTTCTGTGAGCAGCACAACCAGAGCAGCTGCAGCTCCTCTTTGCTCAGAGACTAATTTCACCTGACAACTTGTCCCAGCACTGAGGAGAAAGTTGAGCGAGGATGAGGGAAGAGTTCGGCCCAGAAATATTGACTTTGACTCACTCAGAGGAGGTTTCTTACACACTATACTTTTTATGTGCACTGGTTTGGAAGACTGCTCATCAGAGTTGTTGTGCATCATGAGTCGGATCAGTCGATTCATGAACAAGAGCAGAGGTTGTGTGTAAGTGTGTGTGCATGTGTGTTTTGACCCATGCAAGTGTAGATATCAGAGGGTGGTGGATAACACACTGGTAGGAAACTTGAAAATACATGTAGGCAGATAGAAGGTCAGAGGAGTCAGACGTATTACTCACACATAACACCACTACACCACTTTTGGTTTTGCTCATTAAACGGTGAGAATGTTGTGAAATTCTAAAACTGTGACCACTCTTAATTTCATACAAACTGACTAACACATTTACTTTATCATTTCACTTCGTAAAGTGCTGTGGTTGTACAGCCTTTGTATTTGAATAAAACTTCTAAAAAGTATTATGATTAGATATTTGATTAAACAGCACATTTTCTGGCCCCTGATCTTGATGTGAGTCCTGACATGTATCCGATACATCCCAAAGTGAGCTAACAAAAAATTAATATAAACAGTGTTTTCAAGAACTGACAAACCAAAGAAACACTTAAAAATAAAAACACAACTGAAACTTTGGAAGAAAAAACATTTCACTGCAAAAACTGAAATCTTACTAAGTGTTTATGCCTTTAGGGACTTAGGCAACTTAATATGAGCAACATTCACCTGACAACTCAGAAAATGTTTTATTTTAAGTCACTTAAAGACAAAATAAGGCCTGAATTGTTTGTAATGAGTGAAAAAAACTACCAATGGGCTGAGAAAATGTTGCTTTGTGTGTTAGAAAGCTACACATCTTTAGTGTTTGCCAGTCAAATGTGACCAGGTGATAAAGCCTGTCACAATAATCAATAAATCAGTTAATTGCACGATAACTAAAGATGAGCTCGATACGTTTGCCAGGCTCAATAATTTTTTATTCACCAAAAACACTGGACAATGAGTTGACTTTACTGTATCACCATTATTTTTATAACAGTTGAAAATGGTATCAAAATGGCAATGTTATCATATATCCCAATAATTTCTGGGACAATTTATTGTCCAGCAAAATTTGTTGTGGTGACACGCTTGCGGGTGATTTAACTCATCCTGAAAATACTAAAAAGACAACAGTTATCATCTGATATTGATTTTGATTTCATAAAGTATGTATTTGTTTCCATGTAAACACCACGCTAAATGTTATTTTTGGCTCCACAGACCTTTGATATTACAAAATACCAATTGTTTTTCGTTAAATAAACTGTAATAATAATTCATTTTCTACAGTATAGATAATAAGTATAGTATCTTAGCCTAACAGCAACAGAACTACCTAAAAATGTGCTTCTGTGGATTTTTTTTTTCCCAACTTAACATTATCAACAATAGTGACACCTGTGGAGTTCAAGGTCAAACTGACCCTTAGATTTATATCAGGAAAATAGAAAAAAGTTATTCCCTCCACATAAATCTGACTTTATTTTACTCAGGATATCAGGTGAAAATCAAACCATCTAAAAAATCAAAATTGAAAATTGTAAAAAAAAAATTAAAAAAATACAGTGTCTATGGAGGTGTATGTGTGACAGTTTCAGCGTGCTCCTTGAAGATGTGCTTCTTTCTTCTGTGGCAAGTGGAGCTAGTTTTTTCTGTTCAGTATTCTCTGCTCGATCACATTTGACCCAATGTCACTTTTTTATTTGAGACCTTCAGAATTTACTTGAATGGGGAAAAAATCATTTGTTGGGTTACAATAGTTGTGTTCTGAGGATGAGTTGAAGTCTTGGTCCCATAACAAAATATAAAATAGGACATAGCTAAACTTGAAAACATAATGTAATGGTTAAAATTAGAAAAAAACATCTCATACAAAAACCCTATTGACAGATTTTCACAAGCAATTCTACCAGAAATTCTCTTTGAATATCTTGAAATAAGACATTTCTCTGGACCTTTCAGCAGCTCAGGTAAAGTTTAATTTGACCATTTTTTACTGAAAACAGGAAATAAACACTTGCTTGGATTTTAATATTTTACAGTGGGTGAAACAAATGACTTAAAACTCTTGACACACACTCCAGTTTTTGAACATGTCAATCTTGAAGCCTAAACTTTGTGCAACCCACAGTCGTGCAAGCATGACAAACCTCACGGGGAAACCCATGAAACCACAGCGAGCAACAGACAAAACAGACGACTCAGAGGAAACAAGAGAAGGAAGTAAAGTGAATAGTTGTTTGGGAAGAATGATGTAGTGCTTTTGACTTCATGCTAAAGGTAATCCATAACAGTCTGATCTTTACAGACCGTCCTGTTGGACACAAGCCACAGACAGTTTAACGACTCTTTTGTTAAAACTTGGAGAGAGTTCAAACAGATGGACAGTGTCGTACAGGAACCGATTATAAAATCATTTGGCTCATGATGACTAACTGCTTTAGTGTGACTTCAATAAATTGTGATCAATAGGTCAGAGGAGTAAATATACTTAAGCTTACTGCTTTGCATGCAGTTACCTTATCAGCTTTAGTGTCAGGCAGGTAACAGCTGTTTGAGTTCCAGCACTGAGGAAGAACTTAGTGTACAAAACTTAAAGCTGAGACTTACTTAAAGCAATAAAAATGACTAAAATATACAAATTTAAATTCAAATCCATTAAAATGCAGACAAAAACTGTTACTCTAAGTCATTCACAGAGCGTTCTGTTTGGAAGATGTGCATGAGCAAAGAAGGAAGATGCTTTTAGTTTGTGGTCTGAGGTTCTGACTGAAACTGGAAAGTGCATGTCACTTTTTTAAAGTTACAGAGTCACCAACATTATTCTCATGAGACACAAAATACATTATCACAAGTAAAATTTAGGCAAGAATAATCAGATAAAAGAGAAGGAAATTAGCAAGAGATACAAAATTCTGTCGAACATAGTTTTAACAACTCTGTAAACTTACATGTTACATAAGAATTTTCACAAAATCAAAATTGAAGTATGAAGTCACATCTGGCTTCAAGTGTGTGTGATGCTGGATGACAGGGCCACTCAAGAGACAAACTTTGTGGAATGACACAAGTTTCTGTGCTTAGTTTATTAATCTCCAAGTAATTTAACCCTCATGATGTCTTTGTTTTCAAAGTTATTTTGTCCTAACTTTGGGTTTTCTTTCATAGTATTGCCTGAAAATTACATTGTTACATTGTTACATGCTATGCTCTTATTATATATTTGCATGTAAAAATAGTTATGATTGTAAAGTAAGTAAAATTAAATGTGCTTTTAGACAATTTATAGCATCTTGCTGCTATTAAATAATTGAAATGATTGCAAAACAACAGCCTGCCTACACTTTGACATATTGCTGTCTGTGACACATCAACATGTACCTCTGATAATGACCTTAGTGTAAAAAAAAAAAAATCAAAATTGCTTCTTTTTCCGACTCAAAGATATGTGAATAAGGTTTATCATACCATAAATTACAAAAGTAATTGTAAAATATATGTGAATATGAAAAAATCTTCGCTAAAAAAGGAGAAACAAAATATTTAGAGAAAATTTCACACCTTGTACTGTATTAGCACTCAGGACAGATGGTGCAGAGTAAATCTGCAGACAATACTTTAACAATGAATGAATAAAAATAAATAAATATAATAAAATAATGTAAAATAACTTAAAATAACTTGTGAATAAGGTTTGTCTGCCATCTGGCCTCAATGTTGGTATAAGGATCTGTTTTAAAGTTTTAAAGCTGATCACTTCCTGCAAAGTTCAGTGACAACATCTGCAGAAACTCAGTCTGCAGCAGCTGTGGGAACACTGTTCATTGGCAAAACACCTGTCAAACAGTCTTTGTTATTGTTATATCAGTGAAGTAATAAAGAAGATATCGAACAAAAACTATTATTTTCAAATGAAGAAATTCAGAGTGGAGACAGATCTATATTTAGTTTCCTCCAAACACGTGTTTGCTTCCTCCACCAGTGAACACACTCTTTTATTGTGAAACATCCTGAGACACACCAAGCCTCAGTGACTTCTGCTGTGACTGTTAAACTTACGCTTTCACTTCATTCAAATAAAGATCTTATGAACTCGCCTCACCGGGTGATAGTCTGTAGATATGGAGGCTAAAAGCAGCAATAAAGTGCAGGTTGTTATCGCTGTGAACAGGTGCAGTTAAGGAGGAAAAGTGAGTCACATACCGGAGAAAGAAAAGTCAGAGTCACGTTGGAGTTCATCCTTTTCTTCAGCATCACTTATAATCCGTAGGAAGTTGATATATGTGTGTTTAAAAGCCCGTGCAGTGTGAGTGCGGGAATGAGCTCGAGAGCTGACGGGACAAACTTTGAGGAGTGACGTCACTGAAGTCATCAGTGACCATAGCAACACTAACAAGGAAGTGCACAACCAGGAAGTAAACAGTCTTAAAGCATTTTCTGATAACAATGCAAGAAATAGACACCAAAAATAGACAGATTTGAGACTAGTTTTTATTCAAGGCTCTCAAGGAGGATCAATTTCTCTCTCTCTCTCTCTCTCTCTCTCTCTCTCTCTCTTTTTCTTTTTTTTTTTTGTCTATTCTAGTGGGTGAAAGAAGTGTGGATTCAATTTATTCATCATTAGATTTGTCATAGAGAACTAGTATTTAACCTTCTCTTACCTGAGCTACTGTCTCCTATACTTTTCTGTTGTTGTTGTTTTTTGTTTTTTTTTTTGTTTTTTTTTAATGCCACCTATCTTTTTGGGATAAGTAATAAAATGGGTATAAAACATAAACTCAGTCTTTTCACAGGAAATCATGTTTTTAGTGTTACTTATTCTTTTTTGGTTTTAAGCGTTATTGTACACAACTACACTGTTTCAATTTTTTTGTTTGTTTGTTTGTTTGTTTTTCATTTTTTCGCTAAAATTGGTGGAGAGTTGTGATATCACCAAAAGATGACATGTGCAGTGTCTCCAATGTAGCTCCGTAAAAATTAAAGTATCATTTTTTCCATGCTCACTGTAGTGTAGAATAAATATCAGAAAAATCTCCAAGTCATTGTGCTTTTCATAAACTACCCCCTTGTGCGTTCTTATTCTCTTCCTCATTCTTTTTCTTTATGCAACTGGTCATGTGTGTTGTGTTCCCTCTTTGCTGTTTTAATTTTTTTCCCCCTTTTTTAAAAGATCTTCAGTAGTAAGTAGGAAAAATAAAAATACAAATCATTGCACACTCATAAGATATTTAGCATTGACATTGACAGGAAAAAAAGTTTATGGGTGATATTAAAAAACCTAATCTAAAAAAGTCTGACCACAGCTGGAATAAAACACCTGTGGTATTTCTTGATGAGTCACCACAGGTGAAGGAGCATCACTCCATGTCAGTGATGCTAGAGTCTCCTGTAAGGACTGAGACATGTTGTCCATCAGAGACGACAGCTTGGCCATCATTCACACGTCAGCCACCACCTTCACAGGCCAAGAGGGAAACCCAGGACAGAGCTGCTTTTGTTTTGGAAATAACAAGTTTGCCTTGCATTCCTATTTGAACCAATGTCAAACAGCATTTTAGTGAAAAGGCATTTATATTTGCTGTTGTTTTTACTTGAAATGAATTATAGCAACAGCTGAAGCTAAAGGAATGGAAAGGGATTTAGAGGTGATGTTTAACAATATAGAGCTGCATAGACAGTAGACTTAGGCTTTTCTGCTTGATGAGCTAGTCTTAATGTATGTTGTTGAGTCATATAATGCTTTGAGGGCATTTATTGTGTAATGTGCTTGTATGTATGGCTGTTCTTTGTCCATTTGAAACTATGTTAACTGTGCTTCTGTCTAACTTGAGCAGAACACTCTTGGAAAGAGGTTTTAATTTTCAAATTTTTTTTATCCCTATTGAAAAAAGGCTAATAAATCAAAACTTACAAGTTAACACATTTCATTCATCAAAATCCAGATAAGATAAACAGTGCTTAGAAATTAATTTAACCCACAGTTCAGTGTTAGGTGTTTGCTACCGAGACTGTAAATGAAAATTTTTATAATTGATGATCAATTTATTCTTGTGTTTCTGAATAAGTGATATTATATTATTATCATATTATGCGCAAGCTCTTTAATTAAAAAAAAAGATATTTATAGTGTTTAGATACAATTAAATTATCTGACTTCTTAAAGAATTGCAAATATAGTTGTAAATATATTAATTCAGTTTGTTTTAATTCATGTTTGTTTTCTCAATTTTATAACAGGTGGCTTCAAATTATTATTTATCAATAGGTTTTACAAAGCAGGATTCCGCAATACTTCTAGTTTACAGCACACTGTATTATGATAACCAAAGAAAATATTTTTTTTAAGCTTTAGGAGTTTGCATGTTTTCATCTGTAATACTGTTGACTGACAGATGGGGGCAGTGTGGGATTGCTCATGGATTCTTTAAATTGAATGACTGTCCTCTAAAACCAGATTTTTCCTTCATAAACCAGATATTTTATGTTGCATCAGCTGCTTTTCATGCAAATATTGTTCTTTTTTTACAGTCCAGCACACAGTTGTTGGATTTACATGGTCCATCTGGACAGATATGGTCCAATAAAAAGTGGGTCTTCTTTACAGGGGTCAGGTCTGATGTCTCCCATGAAAACGTGTGTGCTTCACCGCACAGCAGTCAAACAGGTGTAATAACTCTCCCAGGCCCTGTCTGCTGCCCTGTACTCCTTCACAGGCTGAGTCTGTGTGGACGTTCCACATGTGTGGCGTTGATGAGGACCCTCGAGCTTTGACTGTCTCCTCTTCAAGTTGTTTTTGAAAAGCTGAACAGATGCAGACGCGGCGAGGGTCCAGCTGAGATTTCAGAGCCAGATGTGTTTACACTCGGAGACACTGAGTAATGATCTGTGGAATAGCACTCACTCTGGACATAAATCAAAGCAGACAATCGCGAGAAAATTGTTGTGAAGATTCCTGGTTTGCTTTTTTTCATTGAAGATGTATCTCTTAATTTTACAGTACTTACACACGGTGTAGAGCACTTCTTGTCTTAGTTTGACTTACTTTTTAAAGCTCGACCTGCTGTCTTCAAGAACGTCTGAGTTTTTCACGAACCACACAGGAGGATCAGACCCTTCAGCCTCACTCTGGAGCTGGGCAGAGTTCTTCTACCACAGCACTTTAAGCCATGTCATCCAGCAGAGAGCTGAGCCAGAGCAGAGTGATGGTCCACAGCCAGTGTCACCACTCTGCTCTGGTTTAAGGCTCTGGAAGGACTGACATCACACTTGGAGACTTTCATTCAAAGTATCGGGGCTTGTGAGGTTGGGGTCTTGTCATCTGTGGCTGTGCTTTAAAGGTCTTACGCTGCCTCGAGGATCACGCTATGTGGCTCTGATCCGAGATATGCCAGTGGTCGGGAATGTGGCTTTGCATATGCACAGTTCTTCCATTCATGGAGTTTGCTGTATCATTGTGCAGCTCTGCGGCTTCGGGATCAGGTTTTTGTTGTGCTCTTTTTGTGCCGTGACCTCGTGTTGAGTGCCAAAGGAAGAACTCATTCACATTTTTGTTCTGCAGAAAAGGCTCTGTAGAAGTCTCCTTGATCTTGTGTCATCGCCCGGGTAAACAATCGAAACCTTCATGTAGGTCAGATCTACAAGGCCCCTAAATTTAGATTATGGCTTATGGCAATAATTCACGCTTCTGCTTTTATTTTCACCTACAGATTCTCTCCTGACGCTCAGGCTTCATTAACTTCAGTGCCCATTTCATCAAGGTTCATTGACTCTTCTTCAGCTATACATGCACGACTTCTCCCTATCGCCTCCAAGTAAAATGCATCAAACATTTATTTTAACATTTATTTCCTTCCTGCATATTTTTCTTCTCTTGGCCCCAGATTCTCCACTGGAGTTTGACTTTCCCACTTTTACCTCTGGGCAGCACTCTTTAAGGACACCATGAAACCTGAAATCTAAAATAATTAGGGTCCAAATAACAAGGACAGGAACCCCAAAGGTTTTTATTATTCTTTCTTTCTTTCAGGTTTTAGATGTTTGAATCACAACATGCACCAAAACTCTCAAATTAGACACATGCAGAAACTAGTCTTGGGTAATAAGACCAGAGCAGAAGTGCTGAAAACTGCAGTGTTTTTTAACCTTGGGGTCCAGTCCCCATGTGGGGTCGCCTCAAATGCTGCGTAATTTAGAAAGAGCTTTATGTGTATGTATATAAATGAATTAACTTAGCATTATTCTTTGTAAAATCAAAACACCACACACAGTCTTCAACAATTGTGGCTGTAATTGAATGTAGACCAAGCACAAGTAAAATACAGCATAAAAAACTATCTGAGCTGGTGCATCTTGTTTGATTGATGACGCGCAGTTACTGCTACTTGAGTTCCTTTGCTTCAATCTGTAATAAGACAAACTTGCAGCCAGTAGGGAAAAACAGAAACAAATGGAAAAGATTTCACCACCCACCTTGCTTCATAAAGACAGTTCCAAGAGGAACCAAAACACAATGGCAGCGTCTTAGGACAAAATGGGGAAACAAAAAATAATAATATGAAGGGAAAAAAATTGAAAGGGGGAACAGTTGATGAAAAACATGCGCTAAAGTGCCCTCTTTGGAGACAAAATGTGCACTTAAGTGACCTCTTAGGAGCCAAAACACATGCAAAAGTGCATGCTTAGGGCCAAAAAGTGTGCTAAAGTGACTTCTAGGGAAAACACAAGCTGTAGTTGCTTTTTTTTTTTCTTTCACCTCTGCTCTTCAGAATCTCTTTGCACACCACTGGTTATGACAATTAGAGAACGGGCAATGAAAGTGTCCTTGGAGGTGAGCTTTGACACTGCCAGGTCAATGAAGCAGCGTACGATTGCTGAGCCATTAAACAAAAAAGAAACTGTCTTCAGGGTCACCTGAAAATTGTGATGTAAAAATGGGGTCACAGCACGGTCATTAGATACTGACATCCAGTCATTCATGACACATTGGAGGGGTGGGCTTCAAACACTGAGATCTGCCCATAACTGGGCCCCTGGCAAGCCAATCAGAAGGAAGACAGTTATGGAAGGGGAGCCTTAAAGAGACATTATTGTTAAAGTGGAATGTTTTAGTCAGATGCTGAACTAGGCTTTTCTGAAACACCAGTGAAAGGAAAAGAGTGTTTTTTGCTGCAAATTATGTAAAGCTACCACAGGATACCAGTGGGACAGTTGAAAACCTAAATGCACAATACACCTCTTTAATGTTGTGTTAAGTGTGGTAACATGGACAGCTCAAACACTCACACTGGTGAGGTCTGCATGGAGAGAAAATATGTCATCAGTGGTGGATGTGGATCTTTATTGAGATAATGCATTCTGTTCTTTTACTGCACCCCCAAAATGAAAGTAAAAGACTCCATTGTGACTGCTTTTTATGAAACCACATGTGAAAAGCTCAATTTCAAAAAAAAAAAAAAGGCGAATGCTGAAACACTACTTAACTTCATGAGCAAATTTGAAGTGGAAATTGTGAACTGAATTTAAAGTTGTTGTTCTCCTGAAGCTATTTTTTGATCCTGTTCAGTAAAATACCACAAGTGTCACAAACAGCTCCATCCCTCATAGTCTCTCCCCTCATTTCTGCAGAGGAGCGATGACAGATCCGACCAATCTGGCTCACTTTCCACGGATGTGGTGTCGGTTGGTGAGCTCTCATGTTACAACCAACCTGGCTCCTGACTGCTGCCAAGTTGGAAGAACGGCGGTGTGCATGTGAAGCCAGCATCCTGCCGCTTTCGCTTCTTATCACACATCAGGAGTTATTGTGCAAGACGAGTTCTTACACGCTCCATTTACAGGACGGCTGCTGATACGCAGAGAGTCAGGACATTTTCACTGCTGTGTGACACGCTACAAAGCATCCAAAAGTATGATCACTGCATTCTGAATCTATCGAAAACAGGCTCTATGGGTTCAATTAAAGTGACCTCACTGTCTGCCTTTGAGCAGTGAAGCTGCAAAGGCCACATGGGGATAGATATCATCTCTTAACTTCACTGGACATTTTCATTGAGGGTTGCCACTCCCTCTTAACTGACTTCATTTCATTTAAGGACCACTTGCCATAAGCCTCCTCCCATGGGAACATGGGAACATGTGTTTTCCATTATGTTATTGGTTTCTTCATACATCCACACTAACATGAACATTATCTCACTGTGCCTGTGTACGTCACCAGATATAAGAAAGTAGGAGCTGAAATGATTACAGCTGGAGTGTTGAGCCTATATGATAACAAAAACATGTGTGACAGTTTTTCATATTGGGAAACACAGATAAAGATACTAAGAAATCCCTCAGGAATCATGAGCTGAAAGTAATCCTTTATAGAATGTGTCATACTTGAATTGCACCACAAAGACATGAGATGTACCTGAACTAGTGGAGCCTGTGGGGCTAAGCTGGTCTAAATATCATTTCTGCTTCATGATGATGGAGTTGGTAGCCTGTAGACCTCCTGTGACCTTCAGAGCTCCTAACGAGTCTGTCATGGAGAGCAGCTGTCTTCACTGCACCCAGCTTGTGCTCATCAGCTTGGCTGCTCTATAAAAGCAGCTTCTTGCCCTCAGTGAGGTGTGTGACACACGGTCAACACCTTCAGTTGGCTGCTCTGTGTTTGTGGGAAGAATGTTTTTTTGAAAGTGTGAGTGTGAATATGTGGAGGGAAGAAAAGGTGGAGAGAGATTTCTTGGAGGGTTGATCTCTTAAGAGATTTTTGAGCTTGGTTTCTTCTCCCTGCCAAACGAATCACTTTTTGTTTGAGGCCTATTTCTTTAGTTTGTCTTCTGCCATTAGCCCTTTGTTGCCAAACATATCGTAGTTGATACAAGAGTTCAAAGACCTCTATCTCATGAAAATGATAAACAGTTTCTTTAAAATCCTATGAAAATATTTTAAAAAACATATTCTACCGCCTTGAGGATTGTCATATCACTACAGTCAACTGTAGTTGTACTTTAGCCCTTTTCAAAATGTTGGCTCCCATGAAATCATCCACTAACACATTTTCAGGATTATCATTGCTTGATTTTTCAAGAAGTTGCAGCAAGAATAACATCAAAATAGTGCCTTTTTTTAAGAAATAAGTGTTTTCTGCATCAAATGAATGCATACTTACAAAAAACTCTAATAAAATAGATCGCAAAACTGCTCAATGTGTCAAATGTGATACAAGAATTATATCATAAATGAAATGAAAACACAATATTTTTTGTGGATTTTGTCAAAACTGTTACTAAACATCTCAGTTCCAAAAAACTGGAATTTTCGGAATATTTTTTGATGGGTCAGGCTCTACAGGGTTAGGTAGAATTAGAGGCCATTTGCTGCAGAACGGTTTTAGGGTGAAACACAAAAGTATTGTGTTTCAGCCGCCTGTTTACACAGAAACAGCATTTCAGCCGACCTGAAACGCAAACTTCTAAAAACGCCCTCCAGAGTAGAATTTTTTTTGAAACGCACAAACCAAAAACCATAACAAAAGCAACCTACTGTTTTGTTCTTGTGCTGCTGAATCTACTGACTGCCTTCTAACAAATTGAGCATTTATTGCACTTTTTCTGCAATTAGAGAAAACGTTCATAAACTCAAGATGATCGGCTAAACTCTTCTTCAGCCTCTAAACCTTTGTTGTATATACAGCTCCCACAGTTATATCACCATCTACAGTCCTGACATGCATACTACAACGTTTTCAGTCCCTCAGCGTTTCTGTGTCAACACAGACTTTTTTGACTTTTTCATTCCTTTTTATGCGTTTTAGGGTGAAATGCTGTGCAGCGTTGTCGTGTCAACAGGACTGTAGTGGGGGGCTGTGGGAACTTCCACTTCACCTTTTCGTCCCCAAAGGCCTAATTTTCTATTTTTATTTATTTTTTTATTTTTTTATTGAGGTGCAAATTCCTTTTGTGCATTTCACCTCTCATTGTCTCTGTCTCTCAGATCATTTTTATTTAATCAAACTGTTTTTTAACCAGATAAAGAGCCCATTGAGGTCAAGACCTCTCTCACAAGGGTGACCGTGCAAAGAGGCAGCAGCTTCATCTTTAAAAAAGACATCCAACAATAACAAAAACATTAAAGTGTAAATACAAGCAATTTGATAAATAAGATGCAGGAGTTATTTTCATAGTAGCAATTTTAAGAACACAGGTGCTATTTGATGAATTTCTGTTGTCAGTTTCTGAAGCTGGAGCAGGAGGCTTCCAATGAAACAAACTGAGACTTGCTGAAATGTAGCAGTGTCCAATAACTAAAAATCAATTTGTGGGGTGTTTGTTGTGCTGCTTCTCATGCCTGATTGCCACCAAACAGGAAAATATTTGCAAAACGCTGCTGTTCACTCCAGATAACTAACCAGCAGCTATGCCATACAGGAGTTAAGCTAAGCCTCTGATTGGACAAACTCGTGATTCTAATATCTTCTAAACTGCTGAGAAAGAAAAGAAAAATCACCCCCTGTACAGTGTGTGCCAATAGAGGAATTAGCGTCTCAGAAACCGGGCTGTATATATGTTTTTAAATGCCATAACAGTCCATTTTTTTCTGGCTCGGTACATGGTTAACAGTCTTTCTGCAACCAGCCTTAAGTAGATACCTCAATGAACAGCATCTTTTAGCACTTCTGCACAGGCTTCATTTATTTTAACTAGATGTTGCCCCTTAGTTTGGTTTGTCTACTGAGGTTTGGTTGTCCCAGGACAACTACGCCCCCTGTTGAGAGACAATCTGAGAAAATATCCCAGGTTTTTGATAGAATCCTGATCCTGATCACCATAGCCTCCAGGATCCTGCACTTTCAGTTGCTCTGTGAGTGGATGACCTTGGACTTTTCCCACTTCATGATATGGTTTTCTCTCTTGTAGTTATCTAAGACGAGTGATTTTAAGTTTTCCTGGTCTTCTACGGAAAACTGTAAGAAAGTTTGCAGTGGAAACATGTCAAGGTAAAATGATAAATTACACTGGTCTAGTTTCAAGAACTGTTGAACTTAAATTAGTGGTGAAATTGCCAACCACAACATATGCTAATAAGGAAACTGAGAGAATATGTCTTCACATGGAAAACGAAAAAAGGGTTAAAAACTAAAGTCATTTTACATTTCTGAAGAATAAAGTGGGGCTCATGCTCTGTTTTCAGCTATATCAGACAATACATCCAGTAGTGTTAATAAATATAGAGCTAATGTATTCTTTAGCTTTATATTTACTTCCTTTTGTTAAATAAATGGGGGAAAAAAATATTTCTGTCTTGTGAACCTTAAAATGGGCTTTGTCTATTATAAAACACTTCTCTCACTCATAAACAGACAGTTGCGAACTCATTCCCTTGGTTCCTCCCTGAACGTGATCGTATCCAAGCTGCTGTATTTTCTGCAAGTTGTGCAAGTGAATACATTTTACATTCAGCTCCAGCTTTAACAAGTCTCTTTCCAAATCCCACAGGAGTCATTCTCAGGACTCGTAGTAGGAAAAAGGCCCGTTTTCTGTTCTGTAGACTTTAAAGATAAATGCAGAAATAAGCTGTGGATGTTATATCAATCATGTCACAGCTTTTTTTAGGATAAGTTGTTGTTTTGCTGAAAATGGCTGAAAATGTATATTTCTGCCAAAGCAGAGGTCTGGATAAAACGTCCAAGAGTTAAAGGTCAGAGTTGATTTGAAGAGCTTTGCTGAACTATGAAGAACTTAAAGTTACTGCACTGCACAAAGAGAGAGGAGGAGTTAATTTTTCTGTTATGACTTTTGAGTTTGCTTTCTTCTCACTGACAGTATAATTAGCATAATAAGCTGAAGATACAGATTTCCATGCTTTGCTTTCAAAGAGAAGCAAAGTAAGGGACAGTAAGTGGTGGGATTGACTCTCACATCAAAATGTTCCCTCCCTATTAAAGCAATTATCCAGTCATTAATGACTCATTTACTGTGATCACTCGTACCCTGTGTCCAGTATGTTTCCACCCGCCCCCCTTCATCTCTGCTGCTCTGTGTGGTTGTAATTGAAGGTGGTGGTTTGGGCTGCGGAGTGACATGACGTCAGAGGTTTTTCTTCTTGTAAAATGGAAATCTGTCAGGTCTTTGCACAGATTTCTATTAACTCTGGTGACTACTGAAATAAAACATGCAGTAGTTGGAAAAGGCAGATGTATCTAGTAATACAACAGATCCCATAACCTTATCTGAATACAATGTTGTAATAAAACAATAAAATAAGCTTTTACAGCTATGAAAGCTCTTAATTTTATGTGTATCCGCTAATAAAACTGAGCTCTATGTCTTACATTGTTTTAGCACCGTGGGCTAACCTTAAACTCTGACCTCTCAGGGAAAAGCCGTTCTCCCATGAGGCACCTAAACTGTTCAGTTCAGTTTATTTCAGGGTTATAAAGCAAGATATGGAAGATGCATATGTTAAAATGCATTTCCATCTCTGTCCTGATCTTTACAGGCCTGAACATAAAGACATGATTGATTTATGAGGCTGATAACATGTGAGAGGGAATGATCCCCGTCTGTCGGTGATGCATGTGTATCCTCTGTCTGCTTTTTAAACCAGCTGTGAGGAGTTTCGAGAAAGTTCGAGTTAGCACTGGAGATTGGGATTCCCCTTCCCATAAGCCTTTGCTCCCCGCTGAGCCAAGTCATGTGTTAGTTTCAGTTTCAGTTTGTTTTGGACAAAAGAATGTAGAGTAAATCTTGTAAATCTCTGATGTTTTATTTTCTCCTTGTCTTGATTTTCAACGACTTAACTTTTGAATGTTACCTTTAAGTAGACATATTTTTTGGGTGTGTTTTTTATTAACTCTTCTTCGTCATGATGGTTTTGAGTCTTGAGGAAAGCATGTTGAATTCTTTGTTGCAGTTTTTTCTTCATTTAGATTGAGAGATTTTCTGCTTACTGATTGGCTTGTTTATTTTAGTGAAAGAAAATTTCAAGACTACACAGTTATTTAGTTTGACCTCTTAGCCTTGGAGCTTTTGGAATGTCTCCCTCTCTTGTACTCAAAGGAAACGGGATGCAACATATTGTGGGCGATAAAGTTCTGGGTAAACATTACATAACAAATACAGTCAAATCGGATATTTAACGCCTGTCAACCTGTGAATGAAATGGGAGTTGTCACAACTCTATGCCTCAAACCCAAAAAACACTGCTACAATTCCAGTCTGACTAAAATAAATCAAAGTGTGGTGCCTTTTCAAGCCCACATCCTGGAGCTGCTGCAGATGTTTCCATGAATAGACTGAAATGAAATATTCTTCTGCTTGTCAGGGATGATTTGAATCGATTATTATTTTGACATTTGCTGCTAGTTTTAGATTACGTGTCACAGTTATCTTATAGAAGTGTTTGTTTAAAGCTTGTGAATGTGATCTGTTTTCTTCTGAAGGGAGCAACACAGGAGATAATCTGTTCGCTGGAATGAGCTTTTCTCCAAACATTAGCAGAGCATGAACATGATGTAACACCAAAAAAGCAGCCACTTTACAAATAATGAGGCTGTTAGATTTTCTCAGAACTAAAATTATTGAAGCTTTTATTCTTAACTCAAATCTTCAACACTGTTTATATTTCATTGATATCATCCATGAAGCTGCAGTGAAAATCTTTGGACACAGGCTTTGATTAGATGTATAGGTTACGATGTAATTGAAAGACAAATACAACCCTTGGACTTGAGTTTGTCTTTCTGGTAGGATGAAGTAGTCTGTTTCCTTTAGGGCTGTTTTTGTGCAGATCCTTGTTAGTCCAGCTCAAATGTGTCCAGAACTATTAAAACTCCATGAAATGATTGAGGTCGATGCAAAGCCGCAGAACAGAAATCACCTGTTGTTAATTTGTAGTTCATGATTCTCGGCGCTCAGGTTTCACCCCCAGAAACCTGTTACATTCCTTAATTCAGACTTTGAACCTGCTCCAAAATATCACATGACTTATTTCAAACACACTGCACATCTGACCTGAAATACAGCAGATGAGATGAACGTAACGAACGTCAGAGGGAGAGAGAAATATGTGCAGCCATACAGAGCACATACACACAACACCCTCCAAAATAATCACCTACAATGAAGTCATTTTAAACCCATGATGGATGACTTGTTCCTGACTGCAGTTTCTGCTCCTAGCTTTTCTTAATGGCAGGGTTGTTCTGGCTCCTCTCAGCGTATTCATCATCTCTGAGTGTTGCTAGTATACGGAGCACTTGTGAGCTGGCTTTAAACAGGCTCTGATTTGGCAGAAAATGTACAAACGCTGTGTGGAAATAAACTGCAAGGAATGATAATCTGCTGTTGGTGAATAGTTTTGGCTTCAGTGATCAGCTCTTCTATCCCTCTGGTGTCCAGTAGTGTCTTAAAATAAACAAAAAAAAATCCATGAATAAAATAGAAGCTGAAATCTGAGACTTTGCCGTGACTCGTCTCCAGCATTACCACATTTACAGACAATTTGAATTTGTAGTTACAACCTCAAAGTGCAAACTGCAGCTCTCATATTTTCTCTGCCCTCTGCAGCTCATTGTTTCATTGGGTCATCCTTTTTCTATTTAGTTATGTGCTAATGGATAACCATACTTCCCTTATTTGTTGCCAACTTCTTTCAATGAAAATCCTTTTTGCAGTTTGAACACATTTGTCCTTTCTATCATACACAGTACACATGGCACTCACAAAAAAGCAACTGAAATCTGAGTAAGTGTTTATCTTATTTTTGTTAATAATTGTCTTCTTAGACTGAATGGTAAAGTATGCAGGATTTTCCTAAAAAAAATAAATGTTAATCCCCCTCCCTTGTCTGTTTTGTTGATGCTTTGGTTTCACTCTGGAAGTTTCTGGGCAGAGAGTAGGAGCTGTTATGGGTGGTGACCAGTCAATCAGCGTGGCTAGTGCACAAGTGACTTTGTGTGTTGATGATAGTGAGTAGGAGAAGCTACAACTACGATAGCAGCTATAACACAGAGAAAGAATGATGCTATATTTGCAGCGTATCTCATTTACCTGCAGGAAGTCAGGTGTACGGCTGTTAAGTTTCTCTCACGCGATGCTGAAGGTGCTTGCAGGGCTGTTTTTTTTACCGTCTATGGTGTGTTTACGAAGCTATGACTGTTAGCCATGCTATTAACTTAGGTCAGTGGCAGTGAGCATGTGCAGCCGCTGACACTGAGCCATGGAGAGGGGGCCCAGTTTGGATGTCGTGTGTGAACAAACAAATGAAACTTATCAAAAATTCCTGCATACTCTGCCTCTAATACGAGCCAAATTCAACTACCAGTGCAGAAAAATGTCTTTTTCTCAACAAATGAATGGATAAAAATGATGCTTGAATTGCTCAGAAGAGTAAAGAGAAAACATAAATAGAGAGGGAACAAAATGCTTATCATGTCTCTAACAATAAGTGAAGTCATCGAAATACAAAAAAAAAAAAAAACTAAACAAGGCATTTTTTTTTTACACCATTGGCAGATTTCATTTTACTCTTATAAGCTATTTAGGTGTCATCTTTTGTCTTGCTGTGAGTCATTCCTACTTCGGTTTTATTAACACAAACTGCAGCAAATTCGTCACAAAGTTCTTCATCATCGTAACAGCTACTGCCTTTCCAATGACTCACCATTATCTTCAGTCTGCAACTATCTTTAAAGTTCAACTTAAGTTACAGCAGAGTTGATAAAACTATAAAATGTTGACAAAAGCAGGTTCTGATGGTTTCCAAATTATTTAGAATCAAAATTTAATTGGAAAAAAAAATTCAAAGGTAGCCATTCGTCACAGACTGTCTGGTGAGGGATCATTTTTAAATGTGGAACACTTTTTGTACAACTCTCTGAAGAGGCCAAAAATTCTGCACTTATATGCAGAATTTATGAAAACCAATGTATGTATGTATGTTTCTGTGGATGAGGTAAAGTCATTCCTTTTTCCTTGTGTTTCAGTTGTTTTTCCTCCCACGTGTGTTTGCTTGTATCCCCTGTTTTGTGATCTGTGCTACAACATATCTTTTTGTCTTAGACCCTTGGATTACTATGGCTTAGGTTTAAATTCCCTGTCTCTTCCTGTTTCTCAAGATCTCTTCTTATCCCTGATTTCTGGCCTCAAACTCTCAAAAGATAAATTCTGATTTCACTCAAACTGAATTTTTGGGCCTTAAAACACCTGACAGTGCATCACTGTGGCCAAGCCCTGTCCCACCTTTTAACACCAAAGCAAGCATGTAACTCACTGACTGAATGTCAAAGATCCTCCAGCTGAGAATGCTTCACAGTAAAACAGGTTCTTGTCTGAAGAAGAAACGCTCGGCTCTGTAAAGTTCAAAAACTTGATGACCTCAACTGAAAGTAGTCACCAGGGTAGGTTCGGAAAACTTTGGCTTCACTTTGAAAGAGCTGTTGCGGTTTTATACAATCTTGAGTAACGACAGATTGCATCAACACCCAGAGATGATGGAAAAATAAGAGGATTGATTCTTGATATTAAAAGACGGATATTTTCTGCTCTGAAACCCTTTAATTTTGAGACACTTCTGCACAACATGACAGCACTAATCCTGATCAATCACCCTTCCCCTGAGGTAAATCTAAAGGCAGCCAAGACGCAGTGATATTTAGTGTTAAAATAATGTTTTGAGCACTTTAAAAGAAACTCCCCACAGGTTTTAATAACTGTAGCTGTGTTTGTTTTTTTCCATTTGTTCCTTCTGGGGTGTATATTTACTATGTGAGTTTCCTCCTGAGACACAATAAGGAGATGAGGAAATGATTACGACTGAACCTCTACAAGAATAAAACATTTTTTATCTTCATTTTGTATTTTTAGCAGTGACTTGATGACTTAATGACCCAGAAAATTGATGTCATCCTGACTTATGAAAGCTGATTTATAAGAGCAAGTTGGACTGGTTGCAGAAAGTAAGAGACATGTCTTACTTAAGTCCTCTGAGACTGATGATAAGAGAGATTTTTCTCCTCTAGAATATCTTCCTTCCTTATTTTGCCTTAAAATCGACCACTAATCAAATTTTTCTTCCAACCCTTAAACAGATTCCTCCATCAATAACTTTACAAGCTTAACTGTGTTGTTAAACAGTGAAGCATCTGTCTCAAGTCGGGGATGACCTCAACACACACTGAACACACTGATTCAATAAATGAATTAAAAAGGAATCTGGAAACAAATGCTCTCTCAGGCTGAGAAATGAGAGCGAAGAAGGTCAGTCTGGTTTTCTTCCATCTCCGCATATGTTTTCAGTTTTTATTGTTTTGGTTTGAAAAAAAAAAAGACAAAAGCTGCTGTCAAAAAAGATAAGAGCCATCAAGCTGAGCAGAGAGCTGTGAATCAAACCTCCTCCTCTCCAGCACACGATGAAGCATTGTTTAAGTCTGCGCAACACATGGTCGATAAATTCTCCTGACCTGTACCTGTAAGGAAACGCTGGGCTGTGCTCTGCATGCAAACCCTCATTCTTTTGGTGCAGAGCCAGAGGGGTCAGTGAGAGGAGGCTTCAGGATAAAGTTGGGTTTTAGACTTTTGAGTTAACTCAACGCTGTAGCTGGTGTCTATGCTGCTCTGCAATCTTCTGCTTCAGTGTCAGTTCATAGTATAATTTCTGTGCTCATCCTTTTGTCAATTCTCACCTCTGCTTGAGTGACCATAATCTTAAAACCCCAAAAGAGGACCCATTTCCTGACCTCTTGGTGATACTGCAAAAATATCCAAAGATATTCAAAGACGACAAAGTAGTTTCATAACTATAGGATGAGATCTGTGCTACGAGAAACTGAATTTGAATTTCTGTAGTGGATTTAAAACAATGGACGTAATTGATGACACTCTCTGTGGACTTGTGCTCGATTTGTCTCTCTTGGCTCAGACTATGTAACAACGGGCGTGCTGTTCTGTATTAAAATTGAATCTTGAAACTTAATCTGAATTCTGCAAACTGAAACAGAATTTTGTTTTTTAATTGAATTTATACAGAGTTGAATTTTCAAGTAGGCAAAATATAATTTCAAAACAGACAATTTCAATTTTAAAACATTGAATTCAATTTCAAAACATGCTTTCCAAATTCAAAACAAAAGTTCAAATTCAGTTTCTAGTGGCACAAATCTCATTACGTAAATAACCCTTACATTAATTCAAAAAACTCCTTTTCTAATGAAAGTGAACTTTTTTTTAAAATCTTAACACAAATAGAGTATTAAAGCTCATTTCCGTCAGTTGAAATTATAGAAATAACAAACTGGCTTTGTTGAGGTATTTTTTTTCTTCTTTTTTTTTTACCTTCATAAAGTTGGGAACAGCAAAAGAATAATTTATTTTGGCATTATGTACATAGACCTTTTTCAAGCAAATGAAAAAAAAAATTGGAGAAAAAAAAGTATAAATTTCATCTCAGTTTCTAATTTTTTTATTCCAAACTTTTGACTTTTACCCCAAAAAACAAACTTATCATGACATTTTGACCTCTTGGGAGAGGAAGAGTAGACACAAAGGGGTACGAGGAAAGAGGAGGGCTAAGGGGTACAATTATTGGCCCTTAATGTATGTTAGTTGAATCAGTGAAGCTCATAGTGGCAAATAATGAAAAATACATGTGATACAATGCCACCCAGAGACAAATGACATGGATTTTGTTTTGTGTTGTTCAGCGTTGAGGCTCCCACCTGAGGACAAAATTGTTGTCCCATCAACCATGCACTCTCTAAATGACACCCTTGTCATAACATGTCAGCTCCATCACTTGGTGTTTTGGCGTAATAAGAACACTTTGAAGAGTTGGGAATATGTAATCTATTTGTATGGTCTATAATCTTCACCATTCCAGTCTGTTTATCACATAAGCAGAGGCAGGACCACACTAAAACATCAATCATTATGGAGTTCACAGCAGGGAAAGAATGAGCTGAATTTGCCAGACCCAACATGTTCATTCTTTCTGTATTATGAAAAATCAAGTCCATTTGGAGCCAGACGTCTGTCATACTGGAATGGTGCTCGTGTTCTGTTAGCAGGGATGCTCAAAGCAACATAAGCTTGACATAACAGTCTTCATATTGATATTTTCCAGACCAACCATCCCTGCAGACACATAATTTAAGGCCTAACTTTGGTTAGTGGGAGCTCTGAAGAAAGAACATGTTCAAAAAGACCTTTCTCTGCTATAATAGAAACATTAGCTCTTATTAAGAGACAAACTCTTTGAGTATGGTGTAAATCATTTCTCAAAGCAGGATATTTTGTTACGGCTGTCACGCATGAGATGACCACTTTAAGACAAAATCTGAGCGGCTTTAAAGATGTCAGTCACTGACTCTGAAACCTCTGTCAGTTGAAAGGGAATGACTTTCAGATGGAAACACTAACACGATGTGGCTTTTTGTGAAGTCGCAGGAGAAAAGACTGTTTGGGTTCTCTGTAAAGCTCATGTGGGCTCAGTGTACACACGACAAGTGGTTTCAGTCTAACTCAAGGCTGTCATTACCATCTGAGTGGATCATTATAAGTCTGAATGCACTTTGTTATGACAGATTGTAAATGTGTCAGCGTTAAATACTCCCTGCTCCAGACATGAAGATTAGAGAGAGACGCTTCATTTTAAATTCAAAGATTCCTCCATTAGAGAAAAGACGAAAGACACATTTCAAAGACTTGCAAATAGCAGTCAGTATTCTGGTATTGCAGAATTTTGACACTTGTTGACATTTAGTTGTATTCTAATTGCATGTTTAGAATGAAACATTTCTACATTTCAAAACAGCTTTGAATTGATATAAACAATGTGAAGCAATTATCACCACTGTCTTTATCCAGGAATCAAATAAATATAATAAAATCTAAATTAAAGCCATACATTTTGGAATTATTAACCAAATAAATGCTGCACTTCTTCACCAGTGTGCTCTAAATATATGCAGGACTTAAAGGCAGAAGACAGCTTTAAAAAAAAAGGGTTTATTGTTATTCTCATCTTTTCAGAGACTTAAACTTTTACACAATGATACTTAGCAGGAGTGTATATATATGTAATACATCCATTTAGTGTCAAAATATGGTGTGAGTTATTCAAAGCTAACTCAATAGAGTCCAGTGATTTAGTCAAAGTGACAGCATTTACACTCTTCAGGAGTTCCTGTTTGGGTTTTTTTGTCTTTAAGGGCCTCCTGTGCCAGAAACTATTGTTCCATTTCAGAGCAAAACTGAGACTCCAGTGGAAAGGAAAGTCCAGGACACAGAGTTTAGTCCAGAAGGCAGAGTTTGTCTGTAAATCACTTCAGGTGGTTGTACACAGTAAGTCGATCCACTCACTGAGGTAAACAAATCCAGAAAGGTCTAATCCAAATCCAAGATCCAATCCAAAGGTCACAAAGGAGAAAAACAAACACAGGATTTAACAAGCTGGCACAACACAACAATCTGGTAGAGAGCTGGTGGGAGCACTAGGGCACTGCTACTATATGGGCCAGCTGGCTGTTGGGAAAGGAGGCACAGGTGTGGGATTATTAAAGCGGGGACACAGAACAATGGAAAGAAGACTTGAAATAATTAAAACAAACAAAAAAAGCAAAACGGATGTATTCTTCAAAATATTGGGGGTGACCCCTCAGACAGCTGACTAAACCCCTCATTGTTATGATAATGGAAATTTCAAAGTAACATATACAGACATGGTAGAATAGTTGTTTTGACTTCTGAAGAAGATGTCGGTGGATGCCTGGTAATGTCAAACTTGATCCAATACTCATGACAGCACTGATAAAGTTTAGGGCCCATATGCACACTCAGCCATCAGTAGTGATGGGTGGATCCATCTAAAATATCCATATATTGGTGCTAACGTTGTTATCAGTACTTATTAATACTTACCTGATGAGCCACTTAAAATGATCAGTAAACTGCTGATTTCCTAAATATCATTATGTTGTTTTATTTTATATCATTATAATAGTAAGTCTACCAGTATGTGCAAGCTGTTTGAAAGAAAAATGATACCTTTAATGCTAAAATATGATACTTGATGTTATATGTAAATACACAAATTCACTGTTTCACAATAAAGTAGAAAAGTCTTGGAGCACATGATTAGATTCTGGTTGAAAAATTAGTTGGGTTTTTTAAAAAATTTTATTCTATTTTTATTATTATTATTTTTATTCATGAACAGAAACATTACTTCCAGTAGTTTTGTGTTGTTCTGGAATAATTTTGACCAGCTGCTTTTCTATGTAAGAAGCATCAGTATTGATATTGGCAATACTGGCGCTTTATGTAATTGGTATCAGATCAATACTACATTTTGCTGTATTGCACACCACCAGCCATCAGTGATGAAAACAGACTGTAATAATGCATGGCATCAATAATATAGTGAGAAAAAATCCATTAGCAGTATGCATGAGCCAGGTTAATGCCTCACCAGATTATTAACTTTAATGGTAGCAGAACCGACCATTACAGACGCTAACAGCTGGATGACCACACCTGTTTGGTTTATCATGCTAATGCATCACTGTTTAAGACGGATATTTAGGGATCAGATAAATCTTTTGGAAAATTATGATAATATCACACAAATACCGGTAAGGCTCACTGCTGTCAGTTTTGCAAGTTTGATTGACTGTTCTCCCATCTGGGTCCTTCCACGATGTGTGAAATGATGAGATTCATCAAACGGCTGCTTGTAGAGTTATTCATTACTGGGCATTGCTGCGGTGCATGTTCAGCTTTCTCATTTCTTGTTTTATTTTTGAGGTCTTCTACTGTGCACTCGGGAACACCACAAACATTTACTCCGTTCAAGATTTTCAAGATCCAACTTCCCCTTTTCTCTTTGTTTATCTTTGATGATCAACTCAAACAACTGTTTTCATTTATCTTGTAATATTGACAGTGTTACCACTCGCCATGTGGATTGCTGTTTGTGTGTATTTGGATAAAGGTTCCCGACAAATGACGTAACCTTCACTTACCTCGCTTTCATGGTGCAATTAATTAACAGGCTGATCATTTGCAGTCGTGCATGTAGGTAATGCTGCGGCCAAACAGGCTGTTCCATAACAGTACATTAGGACTAATGGTCATGACTGGAGGTGCATACAGGCCCAGGACAATACAACACCCTCCCCCACCCCCACAAAAAGCCACACCATTCACCACCACCTGATGATAAACCTTTGCAGCAAGTCCTGTCTGCTAAAAGCACTCTTCTAGTGTTGAAATCTGTGTAAAAATAGATGAGACAAAAACTGGTTAGTTTACCAAAGGAGGTGACATAAGCATGTGTTCACGACTGAGTCAGTAAAATGACTCAGAGGTAAACACTCAAAGGTAAACACAGAGTCACCATGAAACACAGCAGTAGTTTAGTAAAAAGCTTCAGTACAAAAGTAAACAAACCTGCTGCTGTTTGATGTCCTGAGATTTTGACTAAAGAGAGGTTGAGCTTTTGTGGATGCAGCTCACCACTTGAGCTTTCGGGACAGATTTTCTCTTCACTGAGGATCTGCTCGGTCATTTGCTTTTTTTTTTTTCAAGTCTCTGCTGAAATCCCTTGTGTGATTTTATTCTCTTTATGTTTTTATGACTCCTTTTATTCCTTTTTTTAATATGCTATTGTGAACTGATAATCACATGCATGCTTTCAGTCTGTGTTTTCATGTCAATTTACTCCAGATCTACTTTAATCAACACCAGGTTCCTTTTTGTTTTGTTTACTTTGTGTTACTTTTTAAACATCTGTAAACAGAAACTTGGCTTGATGAAAGAGATTTTTGTGATTTCATTTGCAATTGTATCTGTTGCATTAATAAGGGCAAGTCCTATTGTCTGAATATACATTTTGTGAAACTAAAGAATCAAATCTTTAAGGAGCATCAGCTGCATATCTGAAGAATTAAAGGGTGAGGAAGTTTCACATGGTTTTATCAATGCTGTTGCTGATTTTTTTTCCTGTGTATGTTTTAATTTGTGTTATTTGAAATAAACAAGGCTCCTGCTCTATTTCACCAGTCGCTAACTTTGCCATGATGACATTATTTCCTATTGGCAACTTAAGCAGTGAAGATAAATGATGATAACCATTCCTCTGCTTGTTAATGATTTGTTTTATTTAGGCTATAAAGACACAACAGTTTTTCCCTCAGTCTGTCTCATATGCAGCTAAAATCTCCTCACAGAAGTTGTTGATAAGTTTCATCTTTCCAAATGTGTTTTTTTTCACTGGAAGAATTGCGACAAAGGAGGAAATCAGGGTTTTTTAAGTGTAGGTGTGTGATCTGTTCAATCTCAGAGCTGCAGCCAAAGTGCAACACAATAATGGATAACATGTGTACTGTTTCTTTATGTTTTATTGCTGAAGTTTATGATAGGAGGAGTTTTCAGTGTAAACACGATGATAAATGAGCGGCGTGTCCGATACGTCTCACATCTGTGTGTGCAGTAAAACAAAAAACTTGGCTCGGGAGAAGTTCATCTGTTGAGTTCAGACAGTTGCACCGGGTGAGAAGGTAAATCAGGTCTTAGTCTCTGCTTCATGTTTTTGATAGTTCACATTACTATCATGTTCAAGACGTCACAATAGAGCTGCGCAAAAGCAAATCAAAACAACATGACCTAAAAATCCTCTCACAGACTTTTTTCAGCTACACGTGGACGCTTAGTTAAAGGTTTTCTAACTTATGTGTTGTGAAGTTTTCTCCCCGCCTTCAGTCAGGCTTTGAATCAAAGACTAACCACTCTTTACACACTCCGCTCCAACAGAGGAGCCTTACAGGAAAATATAAGAAACACACAGAAAGGACATATTAAAACCCTCACGGCTCTTTTTTTGCTGAGATATTCTGTGAAATTGAATTTTCCGTAACACAGGAAATTGCACCATTTGAGCTGGATTAAATATATACACGGCTTTTCTTCTGATGTACGACATAAACAGCTAATGAGCGCGGGGGCTGCTGATTATAAGGCTTTGCCGTCTCTCCACATGTGCAATCATCTGAGCTCTGATCTGTTTGTCAGACACAGCGCTGCCGCCCACTTCTCACAGATTTTTATTGCTCTGACAAATATAAAGTGACTGGCTGCACAAAGAGTCCTCTGCTGTGGGCTGGATCTGAAAGTATCTTGTAGCGTGCAGGGACTGTTGCTTATTATTTAATAATTCTAGTCATTATAAATATTTGAGGCTCAGTTTTATCTATTATCAAAGTCAACACATGTTTGATTTTGCCTTTGAAAAAGTGTTTAATTTGGTTTGAAACCAATAAATAGGAAGAAAAATCTGTCTCAGCTCCATTTCTAGATGGTTGGCAAAGGTAACTGATCTGTAATTGTTGAAATGTTTCCCGAAAGGATAAAGTGCTGCAGATTCAGACAAAAAAGCAAGAGTGGAATGCAACAACAAAAACATGCCACGATGAAATATCACAGCACAGGTGGACAATAAAACAGCAGCCAACATACTGCAAATATACAAAAATACAAATGGAAAAAAAACATGGTCAGAAAAGTCCTGCAGAAAAGCTGTGAATCAAGATACAGCCATAAACTGTTTGATGTCATTCATATGCATCAGTATTGCCACGTCCTCAGTAATGAAAGTTGCTATTGGCTGTCCTAAAAGTCCAAGAATAATGGTATGGCATAATTTGCAAAGTTGACCATTAGCATGCAACACTTGAGGAGAGAGGAATAACATAACAGGCAGGACAAAAAGCAACTAAAACACGCTATAAATATGTTTAGAACAACAAATGAACTTTCTTTTGTTGATTCCATTTTTTTTTATGTAAGAATAATGGCCCTTTTCCTTTACCTGGGCTTGGAAATGCTGCACGAGGGTGAAGAACTTGTCCACCTGTGGTTTGGAGTAGTGAGGTCACTAAGACCATGTCAAGTCTGCCAGAGCAAATCTTTACATTTTTACATTTTTACATGTGTCATTTTTTGCATCAAAGTTTGACATACAGTGCCTATTAAAAGTGTTCACCCCCTTGGATGTTTTACCATTATATTGCTTTTGAAAAAGAGTCACAAAAGAGTCATTATTATGTTTCTGTGATGGTTTATCTACCAGTAAGCATAAACTGCTCAATCAAAGTGATACATTAAATGTGCAAATATGATAATTGTTGAGATCCCTAAACATTCAAAGTCACTGTTTTACAACAAAGTAGAAAAAACCCGAAGCAGCGAATTGTTGTCTGGTTGAAAAATCGGGGGGGTTCACTTCCATTCATGAACAGAAAGATTGATTTTAGTGGTTGTGTGTTATCCTTGATGAATTTTGACACACTTCGTATCTATGTACAAAGTATTGGGATCGGTATTGATATTGTTGATACTTGGCCTATGTATACTTGGTATCGGATCAATACCAAATTTTGCTGCATTGCTCAACACTATCTGGAAGACACTAAATATTGTGAAAAAGTCACTAAGTTGGCAACACTGATCTGTTTTCTAAAGACTGGAGGTTGCTGCTTGGACACAGCTTTGCAGGAGCTCTAGGCCTGAAGGGGGCGTGGTGTAAAATAGCTTACAACATTTTATCATTGACTGAAGAGCGGCTTGTCGAGCTTATCAGCTGCAGGCCAAAAAATTCCCTAGATGTCCTACTGATCCTGAAAAAATTCCTAGTGTGCAACGGTTTTGTCTGCCTGACATACTGTTTCCCACATAGCGCTAATGATGTTATATTTCAGTTTATGATGGGTGGAAGGAGCAGTACTGCCACCATAACCCACACAATAATACATCAGCACCAATGTTTAATAGTCCATTGGATTAACAGTGCAAAAGAAATGCTAGAGATTCATGTCAATTCTTAGGGTTATTGAAGTTATATCATCTGACAGGTAACTGCTCATTTCTATAAAAGTTATTTAAGTCCAAACAAACCATGCATTTACATTTTTCAAATCATTCGTTCATAGGGAAGCATTTTGAAGCCATAGAAACAGACCCAACTAAACATTTTCACTCTTTATAATACAATATTTGAGAATGTAGCATGACGACAAAGCTGTTGCTGTTTTCAAAACTGCCTACTATATACTGCTTATAGAAATAAACGTCTCTATTTTGTTGTAACAACAGCAGAGTGCCATCATTTGTTTGCGTCCTTGAACCCTCCTATTACGTTCCAGGTCAAATTGACCCATATTGAATTTCGAAAATCAAGGAAAATAGTAAAGAGTGTTTTTTTCAGAATATAACTTTCTCTGCTTGGCTTATTTAGTGGAATAAACATGTAAAAAAAATACAGTCCATCTCAAATATTTGCATCTACCCCTCACGTTTATATCACATAGATACTGCATGGGTCAATTTGACCCAGGAACACAATGTTACCAACAGATGAACAAATAGGAGGGTAAATACAGAAGGAAACAAAAATTTGATGTCTTCCTCTCAAAGTGAAGGGTTTTTTTTCTAATGAAACGTCATAAAAAATGGTCCTGTTTGGTAAACGATCATCAGTTTGATTCTAAATAACACAAACAGAGCAGACGTTTCCACTGTTCTGACATTTTGCCAATAAGAGATAAAGAAGTGTCTCTTTGGAGGTCGTTTTTCACGCTGACATGATTGCTGCTGTCTTTGTTGTGGGCTGAGTGTCTTCCATAAAAGAGCTCGATTCAGTGCAAATCTTGAAAAGCCTTTAACACACTGACAGCTCAGACTTATGAGTAAATGATGCAAAGAATTACACGTCTCTGGTTCTGCCGGTGGTTGAGAGCTTCGGCTTATTTTTCATGCTGAGGTCGAAGAGGATTTGTCTTCAGCAGATCCACTCTGACATCCTCTCTCTGTGGTTAACAGCACATCAGACATGTGGTTCTCAAAAGTTTCCCAGAAATTAAACTCCTCAAAAACAACTGCTCTCTGCTCGTATCGCTCACTACAGCTTAATGTCACGGTGTAAGATGAAACTTCTGGCAACAGCTCATTTATTCTACCGCTCTTTACATCACTGGCTCTCCATACTGTGTGGTCAGCGTGGAGCAGGAGTTCAGCTTGGTGTTTACGACAGCGGTTATGAAAGCGAGCATCTCGTTTTAAAGGAGATATACCTGCCTATAAAATCCATGAGATGGGTCAAAACTGGTCTGTGAGGTTCTTTATTTCAATTTATTCTTTGGATTGTTGCATAATGTCCCATTATTTCCATTAGACAACCAGTTTTGCATTTATTGTGACACTTGAGACCAGAATCTGAAGTGCTTTTCTGTGAGTGAGATGACGTTTCTTTGCGTGAGACAACTTTTCCCAGGATGCAAAGCAACAAGGTAATTTGTTGTGACTATTGTTTGAAATGTGACTCCAAACAAACTTTGTAAACTTACTTTGTTGTGTAGTTAAGTGTCCAGAAGGTGAACGTACTCCCTTTGGTAGCTCACAGCTCAGTGCTCTAAGCTGTGTCAGGCTAAATTCATAAGCAGAGGTGGGAAGTAACAAAGTACAAAGTACAAATACTTTGTTACTGCACTTGAGTAGATTTTTCAGGTATCTGTACTTTACTTTAGTATTTCTATTTTTGAAGACTTGCCTTTACTTCCTACATTTGAACACAAATATCTGTACTTTCTACTTCTTATATTCTCAAAACTGGCTTGTTACTTGTTTCTACCTTTGAGGATGACGACCTAACGTGAAAGACGTAACAACACAGAGAGGGATAGTCAGAAGTGGAGAGAGGGTGTTGAGAGTACGGTTTGTGATAGAGAGAAAAACACCAGCAACAGAAACATGGATGAAGAACACGAACCAGGGAACATTGCCGCCATGGCTTTATTTAAGAGAATCCTGTCAGCTCAAAAGTTTAGTCGTTATTATTCTGTTAGTTTGGCTTGCAGCAAAACTAGACTGTGTGCAGTGATTTTTTTTTTTTTTAAATCTCCAGGTTGTTGCCAAAGGAGGAAAACAATCTTATTTTTTATGCTTAGAAATTTGTTTTTATTTTGCAGTGTTAACAAAAAAGGCATTGTGTATCATTGAAGTTAAAAAATCATTTTTACTTTTGTACTTAAGTAAATTTCAGAACGTGTACTTTCTTACTTTACTTAAGTAGGGAACTTGAATTAGTACTTTTACGCAAGTTTTTTTTTTTTACACAAGTGTCTGTACTTCTACTTAAGTAAAGAATGTGGGTACTTTTGCCATCTCTGTCCATTAAATGCACCACCGGTCCGACTCTGTTCTGTTGCATGTTGACTGTGTGCTCTCTAATCCTACAGCTGACACCATCTGTGTGTCTAGGATGGCACGACACAAGACTGGCACACAGCTGGAGTCACGACACCAAGTAGTTTCCCCAGTTCCCACTTCCGTAGCCACGTTAACACGCAGACTTTTTTCATTCCGATTGAAGATCTCAGGTCAACTGTTCACATGCGACGTGACCTTTTCCAAAGTGGTGCTTGCATTTACAACGACATTTAAACGGAACAGACGTTTTACAGACATGTGACACGCACAGATCGATCACGAGTTTAAAAAAATGGAGGTCTATCGTCTGTTTTGCGCAGCAGTTGTGATTTTTTTTACACTTTTATTCAAGCAACACTTACTGGATGCGCCAAAGAGGAGGAGGAAGCCCCCATGTTTTCGCGTGGAGTAAACATCACTGCACATCTATGTCAAGACAGGGCATGCGCAGACAAAACGTGTACATGAAGAAACTTTCCTTTCGATCGATTTGGGAGAAGGAATATTCTACCCCTGTGCAACTGAATGAATTTCCATTCAGTTTTGGCCTGTTTATTCAGATTGAAGTGTTTAGATGAAGCATTTTCATTCGGTTTGAGCTTCTAAATGAATTCCAATCGGAATATAAGGCTCCAATATAAACCCAGCTACTGATGAGTCTTTCTGTTGGGGGTGTTCAGTTTGGTTTCCCTGTGAGAGGTGATCATCTCAGAACAGTTTCAGGTGTGTGTGTGTGTGTGTGTGTGTGTGTGTGCCTGATTGCTCCTCATTCAGAGCAGCTGTGGGGAGGTTATAAAGGTGCTGGGGCTCCTGCTCTTTGCACTGACTCATTGTTTCACCTTCAGAGGCAGTGAGCAGTTGCAAGATATTTCCAGCACTTCCCTGAGCTTCCCCCAGTCTTGAGTATTTCCCAAAGTGCCCCACAACATTTAATGAATGTTATCTCTGGGCCTTCTTTTGGTCACCAGCTCTTTGAGTTAAAGTCACCTGGCCAACTTTTCTGTTCTTCTTATCAGGAGGTTTCCCTGTTTGGTTCCTTTTCAGCTGCTTGGCAGTGGTGGTTTCATGACCTTTTTTCTGAGCTTGTTTTCTGTTTTAGGAGCCTGTTTGTCCTGCCTCAACCTTCTTTTTCTTCTTCCCCCTTCTCTTTGATCACTTGTGATATTAGTGGTTACCTCTTGGGGTAACTTGCAGAACCCCTTGGGTTTTTTGGGTCCGTATTTGTGTCCATCTTCCCCGACCTTGTGACAGTGTTGATACCGTTTTTCCCCAAACTCTGGTAAAGAATGAAATAAAGACTTCTGCCGGCCGACAATAGTTTTATTTTCTTTGCAAAGAAAAGGTCAGTTAACACACAAGCAGCATGGATGCCAAATGACCACGAGTGATGAAAGTCTGAAAAACTTAGTCGTGAGACCACTCCCCTGGGCTTTGTTTCACACCTTATCCGTCTGAGGTACATTTGGGGACAAAGGATCTTAAAATCAAAAGGCTCTGAGAGGGGGGTTCAGGATGTATTTTAAGGTGTGATCTTTGGGAGGACACAAAAGGTAAGGTGTGGGGAAGTGTGAAAACAAAAGTTTATGCATTTGGAGGATGTAAGAACAGGGGTGGTTTTACAGATCAAAATCAATCACAGGTTCTGCAGTATGGACATCAAATTCAATCACAACAGTCTCCTCATTCATGATGGGTAGTAAAACCTTAAACCTGTTGACTCCTGGTCTGCCTCCGCTTATTATGTTTACTTGTTGATGTAGTCCAGCTAAATAAAATCTGATTTTGACACTGTTTGTTTTGTTCTGAAAGTCAACAAGCACTTCACTGTTGATTGTGCATCAACAGAAACCTCAGGTATGAAAATATGGGGCTATATGGAAATGCTAAAAATCTGTTGTGAATCAAGTGTCAGCTTGAGGCTGGCTCTGAAAGTACTTGAAGTGACATACGCACCAAGCCAAAAGGGGCAGTTTTCATAACAGAAATTAACATGTTTACAGCCTGGTACAAAAATGTCTCCCATCTGAACCATTGAATTTGCTAATGGCACACAAAGTACAGTGGGTGAGTTCTTTTTTTACATTTTTTTTAACTTGGCAGTTTAAAAGGAATCAGACTGCCCAATCAGAGGCACAGCTCAGATCACGTGACCGACAGGCTCACTATCTGTTAGTGTGGAGACTCATCCCATTTCTAATATTGCTGCACCAGCCTTTTCTCTTCAAAACTCTGTTTCAGGAGCATATTGGTGACATCATGGAGATTATGTTCATCTATTATATATTCTATCTCCTGTCCCTCTCAAGCTTCTCAGTGCAAATTGAGGCACCGCTGCTCTGCCATGTGGCAAAAACAAAGGCCTTGCATTACGGATCCAGAGGGCTCCAACCTGCTGGAGGTTGGATGGAAATGAAACTAAATGAAGTGGATCCAGTTTGTTGACAAAGTCACCTAAATAGTAGCCTTTCTGATCTGATGCTGTGATGGAGCAGAACTGGACCGAGGAGGCATCTGGTATATTTCAGCGGTGAGTGAATCCTGGTTTTGTCCTACCGGTGCTCATCTACCAATTCCAACCTTACCGAGCAGAGCAAACGTAACCTGGCTCTTCATTTTATTGGTTGACTCCCGGGTTTGAACAGATCACTGCATTAAAACTGCTGCATGTGGGTTGAAATGAACAGTTTTACAAACAGATTAACTTGTGCTTTAGCCCGTGCTCTATCACTCTCCCCTTTAGCGTTCCTTTGCTCTTCTTCCCTTTTAGAGAGTTCAGCTCCAGTGTCCACTATTACTACAAAATAAATCAAAGAGATATTTTTCTAATAGCATAGCCAGAGACTTTACATGATGTTTCGTGACTTTTAATACCTCTCTGGTGACTCTTTTTCAGAAACGCAACTAGCATCAAATCTAGCAATTTTGGGGGAATTTGGGAACTGTGACTTAGATTTACATACTGATCTTTCTATTCTGAGCAGGCAGCAGGTGCTACAACAAAACATTCACAGGCGGACAAGTCATCATCTCTCAGTCCCTCTCAGGGGCTGTTTTCATGACAACAGTTTTAGGATTAAACATAAAGGTACTGTTGTGTTTCAGCCTCTCGTTTATATGGAAACGGCATTTCAGCCATCTTAAAATGAAAACTTTTTGTACTCTATCTCTCTAGTGTTTTTGATGGTCTGGCTCCAGTGTCCACCATTATTAGAATATACTTTCAGGAAATCCTTTTTGGCAGAGAAAAAAATAAATAAATCTTATAATCCACTTGGCCAACTCAATATTGACATGAATTGTCCCCTGAGGAAAGTCCGACCCCACAGGTTGTGATGAATAGCTTTTGAATTCAACCTCTTTTGGTGCGCATAATCTCATTTTAAGTTGTGGATTATGATCAGACAAATATATTAAAGTCAGACTATTTCAAGATCACTTATAAAGTCCTCATATTACACCCCAAATGTTGATGTGAATAAAAACACAAACATCTTCTGTTTGTTCTTGTCTTAGAAGTTTACACCATATTGTTTCTTATGCACACATTTCAAAGTTTACAGCTTTTGCTCCAAACTTTGCATGAAAACTTACGTTCACATTGTGGGATATTACTTTTGAGTCTGCAAGATATTATCACAGCGTTCCAATAAATCAAAGCAGTGTCTGAAGATTGAGTCTTTGTATTGCTTTAAATGAACTACAGAGGTGATGAATATGTTACTTCTTGGATGCACAGGGTGTAATTTCCTGACAATTTCTCATTCATGGGCTCAGATATTGGAAATCGATAATTATGGAGTTCATTCATCTTTTACTGACTGCAGCATGAGACAATAAAACCACCATTAGCATATCACTCCTCAATGTGAATGATAAGTGAAAGCAGCTTCATCCTGAACTCTGACTCTTTCTTCATTAGTTCATTGCTGTTTCCACCTTGGTCCTTTGCTGATTTTGTCCTCACACTCCTGGAAGACTCTGGGCGAGAATTGCATCCAAAACTGGAGGAGAAATCTGCACAAAGATCCAGGGAGGATATTGCTGACTGTGAGACAACTCCTGTGTGAGGTTATAATACACCAAGATGTTAATTCAACTCACATACTCTCTTATTCATGATATAAACAGATACAGCCTCCCTCCATATGATGTCTAAGACAGATTCTAATTAGAGGGCTTGAGACATATTGGCTGTGCATCCAAGCACATCCAATCAGAAAGACCTGAACACATATTGTGGATGATTTTGTGTAATTTAGCCACTTCAGGCCGGTCGGTGTGGGCTTCAGCTGCACTCCTCCAGATGTGCTTTGATTCCTACAGTGAGTATTTAAACACACTCTGCAGCAGGCGGGCTTTGGTGGCTGCTGTCAAAAATGTGTCGATGAAATAAAGGTCTGGGTTGCGTTATTATTCATGTGAGGAGATTTTATGTTCCCCTCGAAGAATACATGATTATCTGCACAAACAGTTTTCAGGGATTGAAGCCCAGAGAGAGGCTCCCTGACATGTTTTTCATTTAGGCGTATTAGAGTTATTGGATGCACTCATCGACATCTCATAGTCCCACAAATTTTAATTCAGTTGTCAGATTCATGCTTTCACTTTGTTACTGTTTGTTTTGTTTGTTTTCTGCTTGATCCAAGTTGCTATCTAGTTAGGTAAAAAAAACACAAGAAGTTAGTTTTGGCATATTTCTAAAGTCCATCTTTTCTTATTATTTTTCAGAAAGAATCCGTCTTCAAATAAAGAGCTGACATAAAGGGTCAAACTATGTACCTACCTATGTAACCTGCAAATATTTTGGAACAATAACTCACTGTAAGCATTTGAGGTAACTGAAGCTATGCGTAACTTCTGAACAACAAGCCTTCCATTCTTTACTGTATAATTTTTGTATGTCCCTCACTTTGGCGTGATCCTGTCCCTTAGGGGCTCAGAAGTGACCAATACCATTCAACAGTGACACTTGATTAACCAATGACTATCTGTGAATGATGATGCCAAATTTGACAGATTTTCTCCATTTCAATATAAATGAACTAATGACATGAGCGCAAGGATACAAAAGTTTATTGACGTGTACGATTTTTTTTTCTGCCACATTAAAGCAACCATTTTGTTGATATTGTCTCCAGAGTAATTTCTAAAAAATCCACCAAATTTTGTGAAAAGGAGCCTGAATTTCATCAACCCTGCCAATGTTTTTTTTTTTAGTCATGTTTTCAAGAGATTTCCCAGTTTGGCAGAAACCCTGCCTAATCTGGCAACACCAGTGATCAAAAAGAACGGTGAAGCTCCTCATCACTGAGTCGTTTTCTCAAACTTTTATTTCGATTTTGGCTTCATTTTTTTTCTCTCTTTTTTTAAAGGTTTTTGAGTTGTCTTAACCTTTCAATCAGATAATGAACAGACTGTTTCACTTTATCCCTCTGATGCATAATAAATGAAATTCAGTGTCAGGGTTTTTCCCTTGAGTGTTTTAATTTGTCTTAAGGCATGAAGAAAAGTTTTCCTATTTTTTTTTTCAAATGTTTGTAAATGAGCATTTAACATAAAACAGTGTGAACTTACTGTAAATGACTTTTTTTTCTTTGACTTTCTTTTTCTGTCTTTTTTCTTTGGTTATTTCATAAATCTTTTTTTAATGTTTTAACTCCCCTTGATCCATTTTAACACTGATTAATTTATTGTTTATAAGCATTCTCACCCTCAAATGTTTGTCTATAACATGTTCAAAAAGATATGTTTGGAAAAAAATTAAAAACATTTTTTTAGGCCCTAAGAAGAATAAAAATATCCTGACACAGGCTAGTATGAATTTCCACCACATGAACCACTGAATTTGGGACTAAATAACTTTTAAATAGGTGTCCACTGTAGTGACCACAATGTTAAAAGTTGCGTTCAATAAATTTCTCACCATTTATTCGAGCCTCACTTCCATTTCTTCTTTTTTGCATTTTGAAACTGCACTTACAACTTTTTTATGATCCAACACTGCAAAATTTAAATTCTGCAATTTTTAACTGGTCTGGAGTTTTTGATCGAGAGTGCACATGGTCCATTAAATGATGCAAAAGTTGATCAACAAAAGCAAGTTGCACAAATTTTTTTTACAAGAATTCAAAGATGGTGGGAAAAAAATACTTTTTCACATGAAGAGTCTGGTCAGGATGAGAGAGAGAGCAGGTGGGTCCCCTGATCTAATGCACACCTGTGGGGGTGGCCAGTTCCCCCCAAGAACAGCAAAACCCCAAAACAGAACAAGGAAAGGGGCAAAAAAGAAAATCTAACAGCTGGATTTAAGCTGGTGGGAGGGCCATCACAAATTATGTGAACATCACAATCCACAACCACTCAGATGCAAGTATTTCTTCTGAATATAAAACTAAAACAATAATTAAATGTATCATTGTCATCATTAATACTATTATTAAAATGTCAGCACAGTTGTTTTACCAGGAGACTGAGAGGAAAGAACCCAGGGGAAAATTTCATCTGTTTGCTTTCACACTTGCAGCTCGCTAACAAGTTTTCAAGACCTTTATGTGCACACATAATGTGTGAAGCCATCCTCTTTTCTTTTCCAGGAACAGAACATTCAGAGCAGACTGTGTTTCTGCGTGGCCTCAGACGCTCAGGTCAGAGGCGTCTTGCTGTGTTCTCCGTCTATCCTTCACCGCACAGCTCAAGGTCTCAGGCATTTTATTGTGTGGAATTTCCTGTAATGCTGTAAAGATGGTTGAGCTGAAACAAATCAACTCCACAGCTCACATTTTACAGCAGTTTTTAATTTTTTTCAAACATGTTACAACTTGTATTCAACCTCATAAATAACGTTTAAGTGGTTCTTTGTCCTTTTATAACCCAATAACACCAAATATTCATTTTGGAGAGATATGTTGATGGTCTGTGGTTGGGACAAGTCACCTCAACTATTTTCCAGGTTTCTCCTTTTATAAAACAGCTGATTACTTTTCTTTACAGCAGCCCAAGTCACAGAAGAGCTGCGCACATCTCCAGTGAGCCATTACAGTAAAAACTCACAACATGCGACAGTTCCTCTGACATAAAGGGAATTCTTTTTGTGACATAATTGCAGCATAAACCCTCACACCTGGGGCTGTGCCGTTTCGAAACCTGCAGGGAGAAAAGCCGAACCCCCTCCTGTGTGTCCGTGAAGTTCATATTTTACCTCATGCTCTTTAAGAAAGACAGTGTGTGCGCGCGTGGGAGTGTGAGCGCTGAGTTATGACCATGATGCAATGCCATAGAGAGGTGATGGCTCCCACATGGCCTCTGATTTAACGTCTGCTGCGTTGTTTGCATGTCAAATAATAATCCTTCTCCTCGGGATCGGGGTCTTAGGGAGGCGGTGAACAGCAGGCGGCTCCACAAGAATCACAGATGGGTTGTGTAAATGGGCTCATCGCAGCAACAACACAGCAGAGATGTTATTGATTTTCTGTGTGCTTAGCTGCTCTCCTGATATATATTATGATGCCATAAGGGCTCACTTCTGTGGATGCAGCAATAAAAAAGGGGAGAAACTTCTCTGCTCAATGCTGCAAACTTTCTTTACACAATCACAAGTGTTTATGTTTACTGTGGTGGTGATTTTCCTCCAACTGTGTCCTCTGGGCCCAATCAGGGAGGAACTGAGGGACAATGGGCTTCAAAACACTTTATTGGAAAAAAATGTGCGACGTCACATAGAAATGCTTTATATGTATTATACACAACATGGGTATGAGCTGAAGATAGTTGGTGGACTTACTTTTGCCCCACTTGCTCCATTTACGGTGACCAAACGTCCTCTTTTGCCTGGGCCTGTTCTCCTTTTCGGTCCTGAAATTATGTCTGTAGGGGATTTTACACAACACCTCAAAATGTCTTTTTGCTCATAATGTTCCATTAGACTCTTGTCATGTATAATAGATTTATATGAAAAAAATATTTTTATTCAAGCATTTAGATCATTGGCTAGTAGCATTTTTGTGTGTGTGTGCGTGGGGGGTAGGATAAGGTCAAAATTTCAATATGAAGAGTCAAAACTGTGGGATAAAAAGTTGAAATTTTGAGATAAAAAATGCAAAATTATGAGATAAAAGGACAATTTGGAGATAAAATTCAAAATTATGGGAAGAAAAGTTGAAAAAGCCAAAATATGAGGAAAAGATGAAATTTTGAGAATTAAAAAAAATCAAAATTGTGAGATAAAAGGTGAATGTTGGGGGAAAAAATCCCCCCAAAATGGAAGAAAAGTTGAAATTTTGAGATAAGGTGTATCTAAATTGTGAAATAAAAGGTTGAAATGTTGGGACAAATATTACTTTTTTTTTACTTTGAACTGAAAAAGAGGGTTTTGTGTAAATGAGTGAGTCATTAGGCTACTTTTTTCCCATGAGTATCTTTGGGTATTTTTGCAGTATTTTAAAGAGTCCAAGAGTCCTCTTTATGAGTTTTTCAAAATAAGGTCACCCCATTGCTCTGTAACATATACAGTCAATCAAAAGAGGGGTATAAAGTCCTTTCAAATCTGCAGGAGTATTCTCTTCAGTGTGATGCAAACTTGCTGGTTGAGAAACAGAGATATTTCTAGAAATACCCAGAGCCAGGTGGATTGTTAAACTGCAACAAAGCATAAACACATATATACACAAAGCAGGCATAATGGAGAGGTAATTCATCCATCAGAATAACATTCACAGTAATTACAGAATCTATTGTGAGGCTTAATTGCTGTGGGGAGGACGAATGCGTCTGTGTCTGCTCTGTCTGACAGTTACCTGAACTACTGACCCCACATCACAGCAGATCTCTTCAGGAGGCACGATGGTGTATTGTATGAGCTTATAGATTACTTCAACTCAAGCTATGTCACAAAGCATTATGATGGTAATTTGTTTAGATAAAAAACAAAAAGGTTCAGCTTTCTTTTACATTCATCACATGATCTCCCTGGTGCTTGTTTATGTGCAGAGAGTCCGACCACAGTTGTTGTGAATATAATACTGCATGTGGACCCTCTCAGTAACCGGGATTTCTGCATTAGTGGTCGTAAAATGTGATCTGATCTTCATCTATGTCGCAACAACAGACAAACAGTCTGCTCAAGATAACACTTCACAATGATTTGCTCTCAAGTTTTTATGAACACACCATGTAAACATCATAGTGTTAGAAAGTTCAACTCTTTTCAGAAAGATGGTTCTTTTGGCTCAGTTGGGTTTTGACCCCTAATTTGGGATTATTTGTAGCCTCATATTACAGCCCAACCTGGCAAAAATAAATTGGAATTGTATTGAAAAGCCTTTTGTTTTTAGATTTTTACAAGAAAAATAAAGCAGTATCTGGATCAGCGTCTTTTGTTTCTTTGTCAGTGTGACTCACATTTACATGTTTTCATGATGTGACGTACTCCCCTCCTCACTGCTGTCTTCGGTCTCACTCACTAAGTGAGGACAAGATGCCATACCTGACTGAGTGTCCCCACCTCGTATGTGATTGGCGGCCTGCTGTTTATCAAAAGAAAGATCTGCCATGCGCAAAGCTGAGCAACTGGGTGAGAGCTGATCAACGAAAGGAAAAGAGTTGGAGTCTTAGAGCTGCATCTTTTAAGTTGACCCTAGTGATGGGAAAAGCAGTTCTTTACAGTGAACTAAATGATTAAAATCAGTCTAGTTAAGCAATTCACTCAAAAGATTCATCCAGTATTTCTGCCAGCAAATCAGAATTTAATTAACTAAAATGTGGCTTAGACTTCAAGAAGGTCACCGGTTCGATTCCCCGTTCGGGCATGGTTGGCCTTTCTGTGTGGAGTTTGCATGTTCTCCCCGTGCATGTGTGGGTTCTCTCCAGGTACTCCGGCTTCCTCCCACAGTCCAAAAACATGCCCACGTTAGGTTAATTAATTATTCTAAATTGCCTGTAGGTGTGAGTGTGTGCGTGAATGGTTGTTTGTCTACATGTCAGCACTGCGATTGGCTGGCAACCAGCCCAGGGTGTACCCTGCCTCTCAGCCAATGACAGCTGGGATAGGCTCCAGCCACCCGCAACCCTGAACAGGATGGACGATTAAGAAAATGGATGGATGGATGGCTTAGAGTTTATTTCTGCTCCGGATCACACTGAGGACAGTGTTTGAGTTGGGACAACATCACCCTGTAAGATTTAGTGCATTATTCTTGTGAGTACAAAGTGTATGCAGTGCACTTCATGTAAGTGTACTACTGAAGTAATTGATTTGAGACACGGCCATTGAGTGCATTTCATTTACTCAGATGATTTTTTCATTTTGAACGTACCATTCACGAAAAACGCAGTTGAGCCTCCTTTTGTGGAAAGAACCTCAACTAATCGTTCTTTGTAGTTGCAGATCAAACCTACTCAAAGGTTAGGAAGAATTTTTGGACCTTTCCTCTTCACAAACCTGTTTCACTTTTGTTCTTGGGATGTCTGGTGTGAATCACTCTCTTGAGGTCATGCAACAGCAGCTAAATCTGGCTGAGGTCAGGACTATGGGTCACACCAGAAAAGTGTATTTTCTGTTGAAGCTGTTTTGTTGATCACCCATTTCCTGAGGCAGCAAATCAGCATCAAACCATGATGCTCCCTGAACCATACTTCACACTTGGGATGAGGTTTTGGTGTTGGTGTGCTGTGCCTTTGTCCTCCACATGCAGCGTTGTGTGTTCTTACGAAACATCTCATCTTTGGTTTCATCTGTGCACAGTAGAGCTGTGGAACGTACGGGTTCTCTTTTGCAAAGTGGGCAAATTTAACCATCTCCAATCTTGTTCCATAATAGTATTAATCATTAAAACATGTCTATTTAGTGCTAAAGTTATTGTATCAGGAGCAAATATAATGTTATCATTTAATCAGGTGGTGACTTTTATCCGTTGGTTCTGTGTTCGGGATTGTTCATCTAATTGTGTCTACTTTGTTAATTTTTGTAGTTTCACCCTAATAGCAGAATGATGTTGGAGGAGGAGATGCTTCGAAGTCTATCTGAATCAACGGGTCTAGTGATACAAGTTTCATCAGAGCAGGCGCCATCATCCCCTCCTGTCACTCTGTGAACACCAACTCCACATCAACACGTCTCTGCTTTCAAAAAGCTTGTTTTACATCTGTGTTTTATTTATTTAACAGCTCAGAAGCTTTATTTAGAGCAGCAGTCAAACATCCCTGCCTGTGTTCTGTTGTTCTGCACCACAAATACCTGCACCTGTTTGTGTTTTTGAGAATATGAAACACAGAACTGCAAACCTTCAAAGTGAAATGCGGCTCACAAGAGACTTTGAAGTAATCGAATACCTGGCTGACACACGGGCTATAAGTTAGTGAAACCCAACAGCGTGTGTCAAACTGAGCTTAAGAAGTCAAACTTGTCTTGGAAGCTTTGTGATGCAGTGCTTGGCTTTGCAGAACTTTCCACTCTTAAGTCCTCTCCCTGTTTACTGCTCTCTCCTGGGTTCACCGTCTGCAGAGTGTGAGCCTGTATGTGTGTGTTTTGTTTTATAATGGGGAAAATGGATGTGTTTGCACAGATGAGCCTATGTTTGCACAGTGAGATAAACCCAGAGTGATATCATGCTTGGACCCTTGTTCGTGAGACTTGTGCGAGTGAGGTCGGAGCTTTAGAGAAAGAAAGAGGGGAAAGAGAGAGAGGGGTTTGTGTGTCAGAGTGTGAAGATGAGCTCCAGATGGCTGGATGCTGAGGATTTATGGATGAACAGTGGCTTTGTAACGTAAGAGTGTGTGGGATGGGGAAGAGATCTGTGACCTCAGTGCTGCCGCTTCCACGTGGTGACGAGTCTGTGGAAGGTCTACTTCGCCTTAGACTGCTTAGACACTTAAAGCAGGGAAGGAAGCACTTCTGGATGTGATTAAAGTTCCAGTGAGAGATAAATCTTCCATGTTTTACAGTGTCACTGCAGGCGTTAGGTGTGAAGTTTACAGTGCGGACGTTCTCTCTGCAGCTCTAATCCTCTTGTCTACACTCCACCTGCATTCACTCGATCTGCTTCTACCTTCTTGTACTCACTCTTTCCTGTGGGAGGTGCTGTTTTTCTAGCTTCAACTGTATCACATCTGCTCAGTTTCTGCATGTCAACCAACCCCTGCTCCTTATCATCAAAGGATTTGGCCAGAGGCTAATTAGTTTCTCACAGGCTGTGGTCCACACTTTCTGGGATGCTGCATATGGGTGGAGTGTGTTCGGTCCAGCCGGTTTGCCACTTCTAAAGGACAGCGGCTGCACGAAGAGGAGGGGAAAAAAAAGAAGCCTTGATGAGATTAAGTGCTTCAAGATGTTTGCATGTTGGTTTTAAGCCCAGGGAGAGCGAGAGAGAGAGAGAGAAGGCCACTCGGGGCAGTGCATTGTCACATCCTGTTGTTTGTTTCGGTGTGCACTCTCCCACTCGGAGGAACTCACGCAAAGAGCAACACTATCCTTGTGTGTCTGGCAGAGGTAAACAAACTCCATCTCTGCATCCAGAGACAAGTGTGGAAAAAGTACAGGAAGAGATGCACTTGACAACTCCTCCTGGAGCCAAGAAAAGTCCTCTTGGAAGTAGGAAATGGAGAATTATTGCATGAATAGGGTGGAAAATTAGAGCTAATGGTGGCCAAAGCTCCTCTTCAGCATCTTGAATGCATTAGTTACCTGCTCTTAAGGCATGAGGAGGCAGCATGTCAAATAAGGAAACAGGCAGCTCTTTTACTTTCATTCATTCTTTCAGGAGAAGCAGCAGCCAAATATAGCATCCGGGTCAGCTGATTTCAGGCATGCAGAGAGGCTCACATATTGACACAGCCTCAAGCGAGACCTGGTGTCCTGATTTCAGATCAGCCAAGAATCCTCAAACAGCATCTATCTCATGTCCCCTCTCTCTGTTTAAGTGGGGAAAAAAGGAAATAAACAAGGAAGATTATTTGTGTTTGAGTCATCTTGCATTTTTACAGGCTGAGAAAAGAAGCTGTGCCACACGCTCACAGGACTCACACTGAGTGTAATAACCCAGAAAACCGCCTCAGCTAACACAGCTGGGAGTAAAGGTGATGAGAGGAGGGGAGAAAAGCAGGAGCATAGAGTAAGTTCATTAACAGATGCAAGTGCAGTGTTATGTACCTTGGCATAAGTAGATGGTAGGGCTGGGCAATCAATTGCAAATTAGAAAAAATCACAATATGTCCTTTTGCAATATTCTAATCACAGACACTGCAATATTTCTTAAACCTGAAATGTGGCAAAACATCAGTTACATTTTTTGTAGTACATGTGTTTTGCTCTACACCTGTGTTATTCAACCCTGCTTAACCATTAAGACAAACTGTTAAAAACTACCTTTACAAAAGAAACAATCCAAGCAGTAAAAAGAGGCAAAACTAGCAAAGGGTAGCAATCAAAGACAAAAAAATAATAATTTAAGGTGGCAAAAATTGTCAAAAAGCAACAAATATTGACAAAAAAAAAACTAGGCTAAAACCTGTAAAATACTCAGAGAGTAGCAAAAATGGGCCAAAAGTGGAGGAAAAAAAGTGAAAAGTGACTAAAATGGCCAAGAAGCAACAAAAATGGGCAGAATTATAACCAGGCTGAAACCTGGAAAATACCCAGAAAGTAGCAAAAATGGACTAAAAGTGAAGAAAAATGGAGTGAAAAGTAACTGAAGTGGCCAAAAAGAACCAAAAAAGGAGAGTAAATCTGGCCATTTGGAAAGAAGTCAGAAAGTACTAAAAATAAACAAAAAAAAGTGACGAAAGGATAGTGAAAAGCGGAAAAAAAAACCCTGCTTGATTCCATAAAAAATAGCAAGAACATTTGGATAAAATTTGGAAAGTAGTAGCTGCAGAAGGCAACAAAAAATGGTTCAAAGGTGGCAAAAAAAAAGAATGAAAAGTGTCAAATGAGTGAAAAAATGGCAAGAAAATTGGGATACAACCTGGAAAACATTCAGAAGGTGGAAAAAAAAAGTCCATGACAGGCAAAAAAGAAGTGAAAAGGGACAAAAACGGATAAAAAGCAGAGACAAGTTGTTGTTGCAGTGGGTTGATTTTGTGCAGTTAATAATGTAACTGTTCATTTCCTATAACCTTTTTTTTAAAGATATTTTTTTGGCTTTTCTGCATTTAATCAGAGAGAGGAGGGCAGTGGATAGAGTAGTAAAGGGGGAGAGAGTGGGGAATGACATGCGGGACACATGCCACAGGCGAGAATTGAACCCCGCCCACCCGCTTGAGGGCAAACCTCACGGTGCGTGGCCATATCGACTGGGCTATCTGCGCCCCAACATGCTTGTTTAACAACATATAAGAAGGGGAACACAAAAGTAATCCGACAAAAAATCACACTAAATGGTAACTGCAATATAGGCAACAATTATTGCAGTTAGGTAACTTTTGCAAATCATAGCACCCTAGTATATGGACACCTAAACTTTATCTTCTTACCTCATGGTGACAATTTCTGCATTTCTGAACAGGTGCACACAGTTACCCAAACAGTCCAACTTCCACTCCTTGGTTCCTTCAAGGACTTGATTTGGTTCTACAAAACATCCTGATCATGACAGCCTCTGGCATTCCTCTGACTGAATAAAACAGAGGGTTTGTGAATGCCTCTGGGATCTATTCCCGAGCAAGAGGTATTTAAGAGATTTAGTCAAAACAGAGGGGTTTAAGGAGGAATGCTCTAAACTGAATCAGCAGAGGACGAGTTACTGTATCTATTTCCGGCCTGAGAACGCACGTACATTTTGATTTTAAAGTCTCTGTGAGGACAGTCTGTTTGCCGTTAAATGCAGTGACCCCTGTAGCTGGATTCAGTAATTTCCCATGAGCACCATCACCAACTGTCTTGGGCACAAGACTCTTTCCAGGGCATTTACTTGTTTTGGGGAGCTGATCTCCTCTTTAACTCTACTTGCCTTTGTTCAAAAACTTTTCCTTGGACTCGAAGTGACGAGGTAATGTATTTTTAACATTTACTTATTATTGTTTGAAACGTGACCACAATTAAGCTTTGTAAATTCAGTTTGTAGTTTAGAGTCCAGAAGGTGAGCAGGTTATCTGTTTAGTGTTCTGAGACGGGTCCATAACATGTATAGTTAGTGAATCCTGGTTTACATCCTGCCAGTGCCCATCTACCAACTCCGATCTCACCAAGCAGAGCAAATGTAACCTGGCTCTTCATTTTGTTTATAAAATGACTCCCAGGTTTGAACAGATCACTGCAGTTTAACTTCTGCATGTGGGCTGGAAAGAACATGATCACAAATAGCTTAACCTATGTTTTAACCTGTGCTCTATCACTCTCCTGTTTAGCTTTCTTCTTCTCTGACCTACAGAGACTCTGTCACCATATTTGGTGACTTCTAAGACCCATCTAGCAACTGTTTTTCAAAAAAAAAGTGACTATCCCAAAATCTGGCAGGCACTGATTGATCTTTCTCTTCTCAACAAGAAGCAGGTGCTGCCATCCAACACTCACAGGTGGACAAGTCCTCCTCAGTTAGTTCTTCCCAGCTGCAACCAGTGCAGGCGACTGCATGCAAATGAATTGCACATGCTTGTTTCTTTTAGGTCATTTTTGCCTTTCCCAAGCAGAGGATAAAAGAGGAGGGTTGATAGTTTGACATTCATTAAACAAATGTAAGGTTTTTTCTACCCGCTTTCTGTCTCTACCATGTTATCCCTCTCTACTACATGAAAATTACATGCAAATGGCTTATTATGCAAATTAGGCGATGCCATTTTGCAACTTTTAATGACTTCTTGGTTAGCCAATCTCTGCTTTCCTTACTGAGGAGTAGGCAACATTGTTTTTTTACAAGTAAAAAACCTCAGTTGCCACTAAATATTTTTCATGAAAAAGACATGAGTTTAATGTGCTGTAAATGAGAAATCCAACCTGACACTATGAAATAACACTTAGAAATAACTGATTTTGGCACAATAATTTCATTTTAAATTGTGTTTTATGAACAGGCTAATAAATCAAAGTGAGACTATTTCAAGGTCACTGATGAAGTCCCTCTGGAGCTTTTAAACTTTGAGGCATGAACAAATTCAATAAGTGAAAACTTTAAGGCTAATGCTCCACCTTACACAACAACCCAACACCTAAGTGAGAAGTCTGCGGACTGCCCCTTTAAAGTAACACTTAATATATCAGGATGGATGTGTTGAAAAATGATGCAGTGTGTTAACAGCAACAGGTCGTTAAGGCACGGTGAGTCATTTTGAGAGCATGTGTGTTCAGTGAGAGAAGAGCTGGATCACAGCGCTGCAGAGAAAGAGTCTGTGATGTATTTTCATTCCAGGAGCGAAACTCTGAGAGTTTTAGCCGTTTGACGAGGTTCTCTCTGAAATATGGAGGGTAAACACGACACAGCGGGGCTTAACTGTTTGCAGGTTTTCAGGATCTAGGAATCATCGTGTGGCAGATGTTACTGAAGGAACGCTGCTTAAAAGAGAGTTTTAACATTTCATTTTTTACATTTTTAAGTTTCCAGAAGTTTTGAGTGAGAATGAAATCCATGAGACACAGCCAACAGTCGAAGAGGGTCGATGTAGTGCCACTGAAAAGCAGGGAAATTCCATGAGGGAAATTCCCTGATCCGACCTCAGAGGCCGGAGTCAGGAAGGTGAATCAGGGGTTCGTGTGATGAGTGGCACTAGGATGGACATTAATCATTTTATACATAAGGAAGACGACATGCAAAGAGGATATCCAGCGTATTGTTTTAATGTAATTTAAAAACTGGAAACAAAGAAGTGAGTCAAATATCAGAAACTAGTTGATCTCAGCACAAAAAGTTAAAAGTCTTTGTTGAATCACTTCCAGATGTCCTGTACAAAAATAAACTCAAACAAACACACAAACCTGCTCAACACAATCTCCCTTCAAATTGAAATGTTGCAGAAAAATGTCCAAACATTATCAAGCCACTGTTTATCGCCAGTCAAAATATTTCCCTCAGCATCCTCCACATCTGTCCCCGCCCGTGTCTGCTGCGCCGGGCCGTGCTGTTGAAAGGATGTGCAGATTAAAGGGCCCATTAGAGCCTCAGTGACTCTGGGTCTCATATCACAGGGTGGTGTGGTGGAGCTGTAGAGCTGAGGCTCTGTGTAATCCTAGTTGAGGACATAAACAGTTTGGAATATGACGGCGCCCAAAGCACAGCCAGGACAAAAGACATCATTATGTGTGTGGAAGAATCTCTCTCATGGTCGTTATTTGTGATACGAGGCTGCTGAGCTGCAGAACAAGAGCACTTTATGTAACCTCATATTCTCCTCTTATTATCTCCAAAGCCTGGGTAATGATCATATTACACTGTGCTGCTGCATGTCACTGATTTAGCTCTGATTAACATTAATGAGCTGCTGCAGTTATAAAATCTGTATTCTGGCTGTAAACCAAACTACAAACTAATATCTGCTTTATGGGCACACAAAGAGCTGATTTTCATTTTTCACATTAGGCTGAAGACAAACACCTCCCTGGCTTTGTTCAGAGGAAATAATACCAAACATCATCTCCAGCATATCATCTTTTTCTCTGGAAACCAGAAATGATGATGATGTGGAAAGTGGCCGGCTGTAAAACTAAGTTAGGGCTCCCTGATATGCCAAAACAGCAATGAAGTGAGCTAAAAATATTCTCAGAAAAAGGGGGAACAATAAAAAAAAAGAAAACATTCATTCATTTTTTAACTTGCCAGACGCATTAAACCATCTCTGAGTCGGCGTACGCTGACCTGGCAGACGCTCTTGAGTAAATGCAACACTTAAATCCAACTTCATTACAAGTGACGGAAAATATGCAGAGGCTGCTCGTGGTAATGCGGTGCCACGAGCGCTCATTCTTTATTTTGTATTTGTCATCTATTCATCTTGCATGAGTTGGCAAACGTGACGGCACGGAGAGCCTGCGAGCTGTTGTCTTCAGTCTGATTTTCAAAGGGAGACAGACCTGTCAGATCGGATGTGACCACGTCGGGTCAAAGGCATCGTAATTAAAGCCATTGTGTGGTTTTTGGGCAACATGAAAGAAAATGAAATTAAAAACGGTGCATCTTTGTGAGCAATAAAAGCAAACCAGACCATCAACATAAAACATGATTATTTCTATGAAGTTGTTCTAATGCCTGAAACTGCTGCAAGAGGGAAAGTCTTGTTATAGTATAAACTGCTACTCTGAAGCACCTCAACGCCAATCAGTAGGACAGGGGAACCAAAATAGGGTCAAGTTAACACTGCAAAAACTGAAATCTAAGCAAATCATTATGTCTTATTTGTAGTAAAAAAAAAAGTTGTATTTTTCTTTATTTTAGCCACATTCACCAGACCAGTTCAGAAACATGTCTTATTTCAAGTTACTTCATCTGAATTGCTTGTTACAAGTCAAAAAAATCTTCCAATGGGATAAGAAAAATTCACTCACAAAGTTTCTTGGAATTAGAAAGATGACTCATTGCGAGAAACTTTTTTTCTTATACTTTGCCAGGTATCTGGGAAACCACGCTTTTTGATATGTTCAAGCCTATCATCAAAACATGAAACTGCAGTTTTACTTCACTAAAAATGATCTTTTCAGAAAACTCCAGCCAATGCAATGTTATGGCGAGCATTGCTAATGGTGGTGGGTTTTTTTAACATTGATGTAAACATTTCTTACTAGATCATTACTTCAAGTACATCTTATTACTTACGTTGAAGAGCAAACTTCTGTATCGGTTCGACCAAAAGATTGTGGTACCATGTTTAAATCTCTGAAGGAAGAGACAGAATAACATTCATTCTGATTCATTCTGATTGGTTGGCACTGGTTTCATGTCTGATAAACACTGCAACCAATCAGGCTGGCATGCTTAAGAGACGCATTTATTGATGGATTTCGCAGGTTTCATGTGGAAAATTCTTGTCCTAAACAATGAGACATGGACAAAAGTATTTTTCTAAAACTGAATGAGGGGTAATATTTGTTTTTGAAAGTACCTAGCCAAATGTGTGTAAGGCCCAGGTGACTCTTTCTATATCGTGACCTTCCAGAGTTGTAATTTGTGTAGCACCATCTGCAGGATTTCTGGATCTGATGAAAAGCATGTGTTTAGTTTTATCTGGGTTCAATAGCTGCTTTATGATTTAAAAGAGAACATGTATCAGCCTCGGTGTAACATCAAAGCCTGAAAATGACTGTGAAAAAGCAGAAGTCTTCAGGAACCATAGTGACTGGATGTGTAGTGGTGGAGTATTGCAGAGTGACCAAGACACATCGATGGGATAGTATGGAGGCCTCGCAACTGTAGGAGCCACTTTGGGTCAATACAGGAATACAAACTGGGCCAAAGAGGTACCACTTTGTCCACATGGGGCGTCAAAACTAACATGAAACAAATGTCTCAGCTTGCATGTTTTGGAGACTCATTTCCTGGTGTTGATCTCATTCTCTGTCTCACGAGCTGTTTTCTCCATCCTGCTCTTGTTTACATATTCAGCAGATAACACGTTCATGCAGACTCTAATCCGTGTCCACGATGGCTAAGAGAAGAAGAATGCCAGAATCAGCTGAATCAGGCTCAGTGTTTACCTTCGATCGATGAACAGTGCACGTGCTTTCACAGCGTTATGCCTCAATCTGTTTTGAATTTATTGAAGTATAGCCCCTTGAGATGCTGCATCTTGTTCTACTCTCTCAACAGGAGACCCATCATTAAAATTAATAGACAATGTATGGGACCATGACATGCTACATTTAGAGCCAAACATCATAGAACAGGATTTGTTTTTATTGAAATAATGATGGCGGAGAACCAATGTTGGATGATGCCGAAATCAGACTGTAAGGTAATCAATTAGCATAATATATAACAGTATCATCTGCGTAGACATGTATTTGACAAAATGAACAAATTTGCAAATCATAGATAAATATTGAGAAAAGGAGTGGGCCTGAAGTAGAGCCTTGAGGTATCCCTGATTTAACCAAAGAACAGCTTGACTGGGAACCATGTCAAGTTCATGTTTTACCTTCATTTCAACTAAAACAACTAAAAAGAAAGTAGAGCAAGTCACTAAATGTCTGAAACAAAGCCATGACACATGATAGTAATTTAGTATTTGGTAAGATGATTTTAGACCATATTTTCTTGATGTTTCCTCCCACTTGTTTGTCTGAGATGACACTGGTCTCTGTTCTTTCAAACATGTAATGACATTATTATCAGTGTGACAGATGGTGGTTTCCTCTGATGTATAATGACAGAATCCCTTCCACCACAATATAAGGACAAATTACAGCCAGAGTGCAGCTCTTTCAGCCCCAAAGAGAGTCTTCTGTGTCTCCTCCACGTCAATCCAGTCTGAGTCCTCATGCGTGGCTCCACTTCAGCTCTGAAGCACTGTGTGAGGATCTGGCTCCGAACACGACCGCGGCTGAAAGGGAAAGAAAGCAGCCGGAGAACAAAAGGAAAATGTTGGAGCCACTTGGCGCTCCTAGCGTGCGTGTTGTCTTCACCACTGAAGCTATTCCACTACGTAGAGCGGAGCCAAACAATTTGTCAACTGTGTGTTTTCTCCCGAGAGAGCGAAAAATGCAAGTCAGAGTGACAGAGGGAGCAGGGGAGTGGGCGCAGATGAGAGAAAGAGAGGAGGCTAGAAAAAGTGTTAAATCTGTTGGTGGATGAGACCAGATGAGACTGAGAGAGGAAGGACATTTGTATGCAAGGCTTCACTTTGGCACATTAGCATTCAGTGACTAGTCACTCTCCACTGTGTGCTCTCCTCTATAAATCAAACAGCATGTTTACAGCGTAGGAGTGCAGCCGGCCCACAGGTTATTGCTGATGCAGGGCACACCACCAGGCCACTCTGACTGATTCACGGTAGGTTTGGACTTTATGTGCCGAGTCGGCAGTCTGAGCTGCTCCTCTGTGCTCATCACATTCACGGGAACATCTCGATGAAATCCATTTGACCGATAATAGCCAACCAACCAACAGTAAAACTTGATTTAGCCCAAATGTATCCAGTCCTTCATGACCAGGTTTGTTATGGCAGCCATCACAACTTGTAGCTTACACTTCCAGGAGGGTTAAAGATATTTAAGCCACCAAAAAGCTAAAAAAATGACTTCGAAACTAAAATAAATACAGTCAAAATTACAAAAGGTGTCTGCAAAAGCACAGGGCTTATCATGTCTGCACTTGTTACATAACTCACTCTGTTGCACAACCCATGAACCAGGAATCTTCAAACTTTTAATACTGAATAACAAAATAAAACAAAAGATCTGAATAATTTCATGTGTCAAAAGTTGTGCCTGAGTTTTGAATCTTCCTGCTTTATTTTTTGTCTGTGCATCCACACACCTCATGTATATTTTCCAAACATAAACTCATCTTATGAATAGTAACATGACCGTTAAAGAAACAAAATAGTTGGGAACTAGTATTTAATCAAAACACGAGTTTACTCACCACTTAATCTCAGTTTTTAAAATGTAAAAAAAAAAATTGAGTTTCCTTTTTTCTTTTGAAGTCCTTAGCCTGCGTCTGGTTTTCCTTAATTACCTGCTCTGCTGCTTTTGTCACTGTAGTTTCTTCAAAAAGAATGGGTTTGGAAACATCCACCCCTCATAGTGCACCTAGATATATGCCTAATCATAATCTACAATCTAAAATGTGACTATCAGTGCGAAAAAAAAGAAAGAAAAAGAGACAGAAGGTTATTTCTAAATACTATTTCTTAGCTTCCCCACCAGGTCAGGCTGCATCCAACTGATTTAGGGCATGGCGAAGTCTCTATGAAAATGCCACACTGGCTGATAAAGTTTAGCAGTGAGAAGAGACATCTGTGTTTTTATCAGCTGAGAAGAATTTCTTGAAATCATTTAGTAGTTATAACAACATAAAGCTAAATGGTAGAGTGATAGAGCACAGGCTAAAGGTCAAAACACAAGGTCGAGGCTAAAACATGGGTTAAGCTGTTTGTGAAAATGCTCAGTTCAACCCACATGCAGCAATCCTGAGAGTCTATCAATAAAATGAAGTGCCAAGTTATGTTTGTTCTGCTTGATAGATGAGCACTGGCAGGACGTAACCAGGATTCACTAACGTTACTCGGTGATAGGTCTCAGAGCACCAGGCTGTGAATAGCATTGATTGTAGCCGGCTACCTTACTACAGCACAGACTTGCAAAGTTTGCTTGTTGTCACGTTTCAAACAACGACGCTAACTGCTAGCAAATGCATAACCTTCTCACATTGTAGCTGGTGAAAAGATGTCTTGAACAAAGAAAAGAAGTGTTAAAAGGAAGATCTGTCTCCATTCATCTTTCAAAACAAATACTCAAGTTAAATCATCACAACAGTTTGTGCGAGTCCTCTGGCCGAAGGAGTCGCTTCTGTCACTTAAAATGGGAGGAGCCATTGCACCTGTGATTTCCAGTTGTGACAAATCTGATGTGTGCTTTGAAAAACACCAGTTAGAGAGACGTTTTTTTTTTCCCTCCAGATGGTTCATTAGAGATTGAAAAAACAGCACTATTCAAGAATGAGTTAACCACTGCTGATCGTCTTTATCATCTGCAGGAAACGTGTTTCCTAAAACAGCCGTCAAACTGAGAGAAAAGAGCAGAGACAGCTCCACATGTATCTGTCAAACTCTGACTCAAGACATAACACCCAGAAATATACAAGTCCTTAACATCACCCAGACTTTTATTTGTGCTAAGCCGCCCGGTGGTGTGACCTTAACGGAGGAGCAGGGAGCAGCAGGAGCAGGCGGAGGAGACCTGAGCTGACGTCTGAAGACTCCCTCGACTCTTCTCCTCTCCTCTCCTCTGCTGAACGCATTAACCCAGATCAGCTGCGCTTCTCATCACAGGCGCTCGGGCTCACAACCAAATGTTACACATCACACTGCGGGGTTTGGTGTATAAACACACACTCTTATAAACAGACACAAAACATCCAGACACACACAAGCTGTCTCCGACACACATGCATCACAGACCGGATCCTGTTTTTATCACACGCACACACATTTTTAACACAACTTCTCACAGCGTGGAGATTCATAGGGGTTCTGGGACAGATTTAGGGAGCTGTGTGTTTTCTAAAAGAGCTGTAAACATCCTCTCAGTGAACACATTTATTGGGTACAGGTGAGAGAAGCATCAGCTTAACTTGTGTGCTCCACAGAGGTCCCACTAAATGAAAAACTAAAGCATTTACAGTCCAGTTTGATCATTACACTGATTTCTCTTGACAGTTTAACATGTCTTCAAGTTACTGTTTTGAGTACAGTATAAATATCCATTTTTATTCTTTTTCATACAAATCTAAATGTTGTATTTGACTTTTCACTACGCTTGTTATGAGCTTTTGAGCTGTTTTCAGTCTCAGCATATTAACTTGATGTTAACTAACGTTACTTCATTGTTTTAGGCCAATTTCAACTGGACTTTTAGGCTGCATGTTAACATGTTAGCTTGACTAAAATCATAAAATGTGGAATGTCTTGAAGTCAGACTGACATACCCAGATAATGCACTTGGGGGTTGATTCCCTCATGTTTGCCCCTTGAGTGAACCCCAACTGGCCAAGGTATTGTGCACATGCTCTACACACATGCTGGGCCTTGACCCTGAAGTCATAACAGCTGAGCTAGTAAATATAACTAAAACAGAAGAAAAAGAGGAGATGTGAACAAGAAGTTATCCAAGCATATGTGTAAAAGTCAAAGAACTGTAAAAACATATTGTCACAACCTGGTCACAAAACTGGCTTCTACAGCGCTTCATACACCCAGTTTGTTTCTTGATGATGTGGTTGTGGAACCAGATATATTTGACACTACTTATAGCCTGTTGCTCCCAGACGTGTCAGTAATATTTAAAATTAGTGAATCCTGGTAATGTCCTGCCAGTGCTCATCTACCAAGCAGAGGAAATGTAACCTGGCTCTTCATTTTATTGATTGACTTACATGTTTGAACAGATCACAGCAGAATAACTTCTGCATGTGGGTTGGAATGAACATCATCAAAAAAAAAGCTTAACCCATGTTTTAGCCCATGCTCTATCACTCTCCTTTTTAGCTTTCTTCTGCTCCAACCTCCGTTCTCCATCATACAGTCCAGCTCCAGTGTCCACAGTTACAACAAAATCAATCTGAGAAATGGTTTTCTTTAAGAGAGACACAGATCTCTCTTGTCAAAGGGTCGTCTACATATTGTAAATCGATCCAGTTCTGGACAACATGGACAGGGAAACTGAGGAAGAGCACTTAGGCTCTGCCTCCATAAACCACACAACTGGCAACACACATTTGACGATTGCGGGTAAATCTGACAGAATATTTCGTCGACAGGGCCTTTTGTTTACACGGCGACTTCACCGTGGGGGGTGAATCTGCAAGAATCTCAAGACTCCCTCCAGAGTGGAGCGTTTTGAAGATGATCGTGGTAACGCCCCCGTCTACACGGCAGAAGACGCAAAAGACGCTGTTTTCAGGGACCAGATTTTAGCAAGTGGTTCATCGGTAGTGGCAGTAGTGCTGCACTGAATAGTCACACTGCATTTAAAGGTTGATTGATGAAGTTATGTTTGTTCAATACTCTTTGTACAATACACTGCAAGGTACTTATTAGTTAATGGATTGTCTGTTCAGAGATCAAGATGAATATACTATGCTTTTTCTGCATAAATAATAAAGTGTTAAATCACAGAGCTACAAACCTTTTTTTTTATCCCCAAGACAGACTGATTAGAGTCAATCAAAGACCAGACTCTGGTAAACACAACAAAATCAGACATCTTTCAAAACAAAAGCTCCTTATTGTCATTTGTATTTGCTTTTCAGCATACATTTACACTTTTCCGTGTGTGGGTCGGCAGCCTCACGTCTCCGTCTTTTGGAGCTGAGTACTGTTCAATGAACATATTCCTGATGTCAGTGTACTTCGTCTGGCATGACTCCCAATCTATGCCAAGCTGCACTTTGTTCGTCTTGTAGTTCAGGGCTGATTGATGCAGGAGTTCAACCTCCTCGTCGATCCAAACAAAATTCTTCTTGGGTACGGCCATTGTTGTTGTGTTCATCGGGGGAACAGAACAGAAAGGAACTATTTCGCCCATGCATGTTCTTATATAGGCGTATGCCGGAGACTACCACTGCGCCACCTAGCGGCCTGGCGTCGAATTTTGCCCACTATTGCGTTTCCTGAAGACGCTCATCTAAACACGGAGAAAACTTGAAGACGATGCGCCACTTCTGCGTCTACAGTTTTGATCGTCTCCGCGTAAACATAGTCTTAGAAATCAGCTATTTTGGCACTGATAATCTCAGTTTGAATTGTGGATTATAATCAAGCATGAATCTAGAAGTGAGACTTTTACAAGATCATATCTAGAGTCCTCTGGGGGTCTTAAGAAAAGGCCTTGTGAGTAACAAAGTTAGCCAAATTACTTTAATCTTCATGTTAGACTCTTGCAGCTTTTAAAGGTTACAGTGGAGCCCTCCATGATTCACATGGCTCTAATGTGCGTTGCCAGTTGTGTGGTTTATGGAGGCAGAGGTTAGAAATAACAGAGGTTTCAACAATTGTTTCTTGGGTGAACAAGCTGATTCATCTGTGGGTATCCTACCAGGGTGTAATTACATTTAAGGAGATGAGTAGGACTGCTTCTGTGCCGTGACCGAGCTGAAACGGAAGCAGGCGGCTGGCAGGACGTGGATGGACAAACGGACGGACGGGCTGGCTGGCAAAGTTGTTTGTGCAGTTGTGGGACGTGTGCCATCAGCAGCTCTACAGTGGTCCCCTGATCAGTTGCAGCTCTCCCCTTTCCTCGGGTTATTCTGTAGGAAGCCACAGCATTCCTCCAACAATGCCTGTATGTCTGTATAGCATAAACAGATGGGAGTTCTGGCTCTGCTGAACTGTAGCTTAGCTTGACTTTAGAATCTTTTGTTTTTATTTATAGCTGAAAGCTGCTGGGTTGGCATTTTCATCCTGTTGAAAACTAAGTGCCAAGTCAGAGAGAAGTTGAATTTACAGAACTTTCTATGGCTAATGATAACGGAAATTAAAGCTGACACTCAATAAAACAGGTTTCACGCAAAGTGCCCAAGAGTAGACAAGAAATTTGCTTTGCTTTCCTTTACTGCCTCTGTGCCCTGAATAACTCCACAAAGATAACATTCAAAACAGAATAATATATTAAAATGATTTCTATTTGAAATTATAATAACCAGTGGAATTGTAGATTGAACATTGAGCCGCTGCATTACTTTAATGAAATATTTTAAAAGCTTTTTTTTCCCTTTAAAGACCACGGTGGCACATATGTTGGTACAAAATTATGTTTATATTGCGTTAACGGTGACATGCACGTACTTCTGCGCAGCACTTTAGCGCAGCTGTTATAAAATCCACGCCCACCGTGAGTCTGTAGTCGGGCTAGTGGAAAAGCTAACCAAACCATGTAGAGCCGAGTAGAGTAGAGCCGAGTTGAGCCGTGTAGGACTGGAATTGTATAGTGGAAAAGGGCGGTAACACTGGTGTAGAGCATAAAAACATCTACTGCCAAAAAAGGTTATCTGGTATCTGGACACATTTGAGTATCAAAAAATACTGCACTGTCTGCAATTAGAATATTACAGCAGACCATATTGTGATATAATCTAATTTTCAATTAATTTCCTAGACGGAATTCAGTCCAACATTGACATTACTGACATAAACATCTCTATTCCTGCTGCTGTGGAGAGAGCTCAGTGATCAGACAGAAGATCAGGGTGGTCTGAATAATTTACAAACACACTCTTACTCCTCTACAGATCACCTCCATGTAGTGTTGATGTTTGCTTAAAAGAGATGAAAAATGACCCATCCATGTTTTTCCCCTCTAAGATTCAACCTCAATACCTTTGACATGAGAATTCAAAGACGGGATTCCCTTCCCCAACTAAAATCAAGGCAGTCTCTCTGTTCAGACTTGTAAGAGAGTCAGTGGGAGGCATCAGGGTTCAAAGTAAGATGCAGGCCGTGCTGATGAACTACTAGGATGCTGTCGCTCACTTCAAGAGAAGAAGTATTAAAGCCTTTTTTAAAAACAGCCCAAACCTTTGGGTTATGTGGAGCAGATCTGTGCCAGCTCACCCTGAAGATGAGGCCCTGCTGCAGTCGGGTGCTCAGATAAAACTCTGGATCCTCTGCTCACCCCTGCTCACTCTGGATTTAATTGCTTTTTAAATTGGAAATGTTGTTGTTCATGCACCGCAGCACTCTGAAATGTTCTGTAGGAGAGTGTGTACGTATACGTGTGAGAGTGTGATGCAATTATCTCCTCTAAGTTCATTCAGAAGGAGCAGGTGCAGCGTAATCTTCTGGTCTGATTCTCCAAAGACCTGTGCTCTATCCTCACAACAGCAGGTTCATCAAACTTCCCGCTGCTGCTGCCTCACTTAATGGACCTGCCACGTGGATTGACTCACCAACTCCCTAATGAAAGAGGACAACAAATGATATAAATGGAAATGCCACAGCGCTGCTTGATGGACACTTTTTTTTCCACCCACCTCGACTTGATCTGTCCTCAGTGTATCGTTCGCTCCGCCTGCACCATCAGCTCTGAGGAGAAAGTAATTTACTGATGATTGTACAACATGCTGAGTCAGCTCCGTGTCAGGATTCTGATTTATCGTCCCAAACTAATAATGTCGTGTTTTCTCTGATTGCTGCACAGCCTTTATGGGATAAAGGTTGAAGAAACAGAAAAGTGAAGGAACCTGTAATCATCTGTCAGAAGGTTATCATTCATGTGAAGTTGCTTTCCTCTGTATTTTTCCACTCTGTTTCATATTCTGCTGTCCCTCCTAAACATCCACAAAGTAGATTAAACCTCTTGGCTTAATGCAAAGCTGTACTTACGAGAGCCTGTCTTGAGTATTACTTTCTGTTTCACCACACTCACGTTTTTCCTCGTCTATTTCCATGCAGAAGTGATTTAGCCCTCAGACGTGGATCTGAACCTCTAATTATCAAAGTGTTCAGTTAATGCTTTTAATCCAGGGTCTAAAGTCATGCAGGGAGGTCCTCCTCTGTCACACTCATCAGGCACAAACACACTCCTCAGTCCCAACCTCATAAGTGCCCTCTCTGCTCTCTTGGGTCTTGTTTGGACGTAGACATCATCCAACCATTACCTTTTACCACTTTTCCATTTCAGGTTTGCAGAAGGGCTGGAGTCTATCTCAGCGGTCAATGGGTACACCATGAACAGGTCGCCTGCTGACCACAGGGCTAACATGAGAAGACAGACAATTTAGAGAAACCAATTAACCTGGTGAGCATGTTTTTTGGACTGTGGGTGGAAGCCGGTAAACCCACAGTGAACCCACCCAATCTCAGAGGGAACATAAAACCTCCACACAGAAAGTCCCCTGACCAGATCAAATGTGCTGGATTATCATTTTGGTCATAACTGTGCCGCCCTTGTTACCCATACTGCACATGATCGACATAAAACACTTCATTAAAAAAAGAGGATGAGAGAAGAACACCACAGTGCACAACCCTGTTCACTATTTTAATAGGAATGACAAGAAGACTAAATTTAGTTATTTCAATCCATGTTTTCCAAGCACATTTGACTCATGAATCCATTTGTCAGCACAAAACATCTTGTGATTAAAGGGACTGTGGGGATGTTTTGGAAAATGATCTTGAAAAGTCTGATATCTAAATATATGCCTGGTAATACTCCCCAACTAAAAATGAGATTATCAGTGCTAAAATAAGTTATTTCTTAATTCCTAGCTTCCTGATCGTGTCAGACTGGACTGGATGGCCAGGCCATGTCCGCACACAGCCAGACAGGTAACCCAGTATGTTTTTATGCATTTGGGCCTGTCACCCAAACAAAGATACTTGAAATGATCTTTTCTGAAAACTGACCAAAGTGAAGATTTTAGCCGGTCACAAGTATATTTAGACCTCAAATGTCACACCTTGTGACAAAAAAACCCATGGGCATTATATATGTGACATTGTGACGAGTATGACTGCTGCAGGTGTGTTAGTTTTAACCCTTTAGGCACCACCATTTGTTCAATATTATCTTCAGTTATGAAATCACTATTTCAAAAGTTTGTAGCTTGAAATGGTTAGCGATAAAGGCATACTGAAAATGAGAAAAATCATCAGTTTGACCCAAGCCACAACCTCCGGTCTGAATGAGACAAAAAAATGAGACAACACGGAAGTGCTAAAAAGCTGCTGTTCCTCAAGTGACCACTTGAGGCTGGCTCCAGAAGCAACGGAAGTCCTGTACAAGCAGATGGGAAAAAGGCCGTTTTCAGAGCCGAAATTAGCATATTTAAAGCCTGGTACAAACTCTGTCTCCCGTCTGGATTGCCAATTTCACTAACGGCACACACTGTGAGGGGGGTGAATTTTTTTCTAACTCGGTCGTTTGGAAGATATTAGGATCGAGAGCTTACCCAATCAGAGCCACAGCTCAGATAACGTGACTGACGGGCGCCCAATAGCTGTGAGTTTGGGCACTTGTCACTCGTCCCATTTCCAATATGTCCGCGACTGCCGTTTAGCCTCAAAACGGAGCTACAGTTACAGACGGGTGACATCACGGAGACTACGTCCATGTTTTATACAGTCTATGGTTTGACCCAAAGTTTGATGGTAGTTACTCAAGTACAGAATACAGAAGTATAGAATAACATCTGTAAAAATATAGGAGCAGATGTGACTTGTACTTTGTCTGCTGCTATTTCCACGGTTTTTTACATGCCTGCTACCCCCTTCACCCTTTGCAGCGTTTTGCCCAGCCCTGGTACACCCACCCAGGTCTTTTATGCATCCGTCTCACTGGTCGACGGAACATCTTCATCACAGGATGAATATTCCTCTTCAGAATCTGAGTTGGCTATTACTTGGTGAACAGCAGTGAACAGACCTCTCTTCTATCAGAACAAACAATACTTGTTGTAGGGCTGAAAGTCTTCTTGATATGCATCAAATTATATTTCATTGTTCAAACATGAGAAAGTTTGCTCCTCAGATAACTTCATCATCACACATCTTAGACCTCAGTCTATGTCTTGTTTTTGTGTCTTGCAGAGCAACAGTGTGAGACCTTGTGGTCATCCCTTGGACCCAAGTGTGAATGTGTGACCACGTCTGAGTGTGAGTTGAAAGGGTGAATAGAAGCACAAACCTTGGTTTATAAATTTCTGGAACACACTTGTGTTTCTGAAAGGCTTTACCAAAGTCTGCTGTCTATTAGAATGGTGCTGAATGTATGTAGAGGGATGGGCTCCATGCTTTGTCTAATGGAGAGATCCCTTTTCACTTATTTCTTCATGGATGGCCTCTTACTTCCTCGAACAATAAGAAATCTTTTATGAAAGGAGTCCAAGTTTTGACAATGCTGCGTGTCGTTGGGGATGTGAAATATTTTGCTCACTCTGATTATTATGTCTGATATGCCAGAGAAACATCAAAAGAAAGCTTCTCTTTTAACACATGTGACACTTTGTCACAATGAGATTATCATCATAAATCATACTTCAAAGTATTCTGTTTTACATATTAAGATAAACTTTTTAGTTAAGAGGGAGACATATGAGTTATATTATCTCACCACAGACCTCATGAGCTTTGAGCCCTCTACTGGTCACTGCAGGGACAGCAGTGCTTTATACACCCCAGCATGTGGAGAGCAATGAATTGAGTGATATAGACTTTACAAGGAATTGTGATGAAGATGTAACACTGACTTCACTTTCAGCAAGGGCTTATGTTTTTTTCTGTCCTTAGTATTTCATCCCACTTTAAAGTGCTTTATTTTCAAAAAGGAAAAACAAGTAAAAGCACAGATGATTTAAAGCTGTGATTTCTATAGAGCTCTACGTGAAGTACTGAAACCACAAAGAAAAAAAAAACATGAGCACTGAATAAATTATTGATCTTTAGAAATAATAAAATAAAATAATCAGCCCCAGGGTTGAATTAATATGTGCTTCAAAAACATATATTTGATTAGAGTTTTTTTTTATTTTTTGTATAGTGGGTAAATGAGGACAGTAGAGCTTGAACTCTTAACACCCTGTTCATTACACTGATAACACCGCAGGGGTGAAATTAAGTGACATATAATCAAATATTCATGATGCTGCTCTGAGTACCCACCTGAAAATCTCCGAGATGTTCATGAACGTCTCTCCAGGGACCACCTCCATGTTATTGACTGCTGTTAGCGGCAGTAAGTGACCCTTCCCGACTGGTCTCAGCATCGTGTGCTGTGATTTATCCCTGTATCCGGGGGCGCCGGAGTGCGCATGCGTGTGAGATGTCCACACCACATGCGTTTGCTTTGAGACTGCGTCAATTACCTGGAGACACCAAGAGCAGAAGCGGAAAAAAGAGGATTATACCAGTATAAAAGCACCAGGGCTGTGTACATTATCAGAAATAATGGAGGAAAAAGAAAATAATCGTGAATAAAAATTGTATAAATACAAAATGTTTTTTTGTTGTTAAAAACTTACTTCTTTAAGTTAGATGAAATATATCATAACACATTATTCTTTAATAGATGTACTAGTTATTGCTCAGTGCCTATTTATGCCACATTAAATGCTCAAATTCTTAAAGGGATTTTCTTTATCAGATAAACACATTCATTTGCAATAAAAAGGATACACTTAACTTACTGAGACCCCAGCTTTTACCTGAGTGCATTTTTAATTTCTTACCATTATTTGGTGTAAGTAGGACCTAATGTATTAAAAAGTAACTTGGACTTTACAAGAAGTTGTCTCTTTAGTGTTTTGGGCTATTAGTTTTAGTAATAGGAGCTATTTTTCAAAACTACCTTTCTTTTTTTCCCCCACAGAATGAACATAGAGTTGTAAAATCATCGAAAGATGATGTGGCAAATGTGTCTTATATTGTGGCTAATAGATTGGCATTGAAAAAAAAAATTAATACATAAATAATAATAATAAAAAAAGAGGTATCGTGGGTCTCGGTGGCAGATATGTAATGGTTCTCAAGAGGTTGATTTTAATTGAAATAACACAAAAACAAGTACAACCCATATGAAACTTGGGAACACCTTAACTTAAGGCTCCTTTTCAATCCAATTCTAAATAGAAAGTACTTAAAAAAAAATAAAAAAATAAAACAAATAAAATAAAAAAAAACCCAATTAATTTCTTAAAAAATAATTAATTGGTTACTTTTTATGGAGCAAAAATGATGATAGAGATGGTGTCAAGAAAATGCAAAACAATATTTTTTATGTAGATTTAATTTATAATGAGAGTGTTATCCTCCAAGAATTATGTGCGGCATAATCTTTCGCATATCATTTAATCCTCTTAAGTATTCTTTTGAAACATCAAATGACCTGAAAACTGTTTTTTTTAATGACTCTTTTGTTCTAAAATTCCTGGAAACGTAGATGTGAAAGGTGAGGTAACTTTATTTTGAAGGTCAAACCGGATGCGGTAGTTGTAGGTTGCTCTAGTTTGACGTCGGTCTGACTCACGACGTCGTACTTGTTCCCCAGCAGCGGGCGGCCGCTCTCTCAGCATCAGAGGCTGATCCTCCTCCTCCGTGTGTGGAAGGGAAGAAGGAAGGCGTGCGGTCCGCTGTCACACATCCACCAAACGCTGCTCCACTTTTATTTTGTTTCCGGCTCCCAGCGGGACTGAAACTCTCCCTCCCGGACCCACCATGGGTTAGAAACACAGCGAGCTATGGATTACCCACTTTGTGCACTTCGGCGAGGAGGATGATGATGGGGGGGAACTGGACTTGTTTTCGCAGACACATCCTGACAAAGACGGGCACTGAGAGGGACTAGAGATCCGGATCACTCTCTCTGCCTCGCGTTCTCTTTTTTTGTTATTTTCTTTTTTTTGTTTATTTATTATTTTTTCTATCATTTCCCCGCGTGAGTGCGAGACAGAGAAATGTTTGCAGAATTGCTGTGCGGCGCCGTGGCTCTGGTCCTGTACGTCAACACTCTAGGAGCTGATTTCTGCTACGATGACAGGTACTTGGATAAATGAATGAATGAATGAATGAATGACACCCTCACGTCACTGTCTCCTCCTCTGTGTCCTCACCTCTACCTTATCAACCCTGGGCAGCACTGGGGGATAAAAGGCTTAAATCACTCTGCTGCTGGAGAGTGGCATGCTTTACTACAAAAAACATGCAAATCATGTGAGAGGAGCTTTGTCATGCAGTCACTGTGGAGGAAAGGAGGTTGATTTGACTGCAGCCAACTCTCTATACTATACCCTTTCCTCTGCTACACATGTGAACTTTGAGTAACTTCACAGGAATCATAACAGAGCAAATTCTTGCAGCTTGAATCAGTGTGGAAAGACAGCATGCTTGAAACTTACTATAAGTCTTGAGGTGATAATAATAAATCTCTGGAGGAGGTGTGTGTCTTCTCATGATGACACAACAGGACTCTTCACTGATCTTGCAGCTTGCAGAAACTTTCATACAAGTTGCACCTTTTGTTTTGAGTTGGATCCACTGGTAGGTTTCACCAGTTGGAGCAGCGAGTGAGAGTTCAGATGGGCGATGCATTACTCATGGCTGGCCTTTTGATATTTGATGGCTGAATGGTTGTCAGAGCCTTGAGCTCATTTATGCACCATCCATGCCTTGATTTAGGTCAGAGGCATCATGGTTTCCATGCGCTTGCAGGCTGCATTTTCATTAACAGTATGCTCACATGTATTTTAATAAGCCGTGCATGAAAGAGAAGCATCTGCAGGTATAACAAGTGGATTCAGCCGAGGGAGGAAGCCGTACATTAACACATCAGCTAATAGTGTATTTCCTTTACAGCTTTGCCAAGTGCTGTGTACACACAACACTTCCTGCTTAGCATGTTCCCTGAGGTCTTTCCCCCCCTGAAAGTCTGATACTTTCCTGTGGTGGAGTCGCTCTGCCTCTGCACTTTATTTCACAGTCAGGTGATTCTGGCTGCTACTGTGTGAGAAAGATGGTGTTTTGTATCCATAAAGCTGTCAGAGAGAGAGAGAGAGAAAGAGAGAGAGAGTGCACTGTACAGAGGTGAGAGGCTGAGGACGCCTGCTGCTGGAGTCAGCCTGCTGTGAGGCTCCTCCAAGTTTTAATGTAAAACAGAAACAGCTGATTGTTCAGTGAGGAGATGTTAACACGATGTTATTTATTAACATGTGCTCCGAGATGTTGCAGATGAATGACAGAGCTCTCTGATCCCAGAAAGAATTGACTCTGAATGTTTTATCTTGTGACGCATTTTGCTGCTGACATCTTTTAATTGCTGGCTATATCTGTCAGCAGCGTTATCTGTTTTTAACACCATGTGTTAGCTCAGGCATCTAATTAGCAGCCGTCTCCTGTCCCCTTTGGCTGCACTGGGGGAGGGAGATACAGTAGAGGAAAGGAGGCAGTGAAAAGATATACAGAAACAGCTCCGGTCAAACTGGCTGATCTCACTTGCTAATGTTTTTCTTATGCAGAGAAAAAAGCTGAAGTGACTCTGTGATGGTAAAGGAGCTGTCATCATGCAAATGACGTAAAGCGTGGATGATGATAAATCAAACTGGGAGCTATTACCCAGAGCCCTGCAGCCAGTGGACAGATTTATTCTAACCAGGCTTGACAGTAATTTATGGATCATTGAGATAATGTTTTTAAAAAACTCAGAGACATCATTATTGCAGAGTCTAAAGCCTCTAAGCTTTGAAAGAACAAGAGTTGATGTCTTATTCAGTTTGCATTTAAAAGTAAAATGAGCTGTTTGTCCAGGCTGTTAGATGGAAGGGATAAATAGTTGCAGGAGAATTAAATATGGATGTTTAGTCACAGTGCAATATTGATTCCTTTCGAAGAGAAGACAGACTGTGCTGCTCCTTCGCTACCGGCTGTTAAAAACCGATACATCGACTCAGCTAGAGATTAAAAGTTAAAATCCAAAGTGTGGAGTGTGAAAATACCCGCAGGCTGCAGAGCTCACACCTGAGGATTTATTATTGATTGCCTGGTGGTCTCATACATTACAGACTGTTGCTTTTACCATTTATTCTTGTCAACTTGTCAAAGGGAGTGTTCTGCACCCGATGTCCTCAGTCTTATCAACGCTGACGCCGGTGGTTACACATTAATGTTATGCAAGAAACAGAGGTCATAGTAAAAGCAGAAAATGTTTACATATGTTGTGAGAAATTTCATCTCCCAGGCTGTTAGGAAAAGTCAGAACGAAGCAGTTTTTTGACCCTTGAGGCAGTTACAACCCCTCCCTCGATAAAAAATGACAGGCCGGACGAGCGGCCTGTTCCACTGTGCCAAATCGCCCTGGAGAGCTTTTCCTCTCCCCCTGCTTTGGACACACTCATCATCAGCACATGCACAGCTTTGACACCAGCACTGGAAAATGGGAATCATGCGTCATGTTGGTTCATATCTCTTCTGCTCTAATCTGCAGTTTGGGCTGAGTGAAGGCACGGGAGAGCCCAGATAAATGTCAGAGGAGAAATACTGCTGCAATATTGTGACGTTTCTTATCCTGCGCGCTGGAAACTCAAGGTTGGAACAAAGCAGGTGCAGCAGCAGATGAGGAATGGAAACCTTTTGTGCCACAGGTTAATCAGGATGAAAGTTTGAAGGTGTTCAAACTTTAAAAAGTCGAGCTTTAGGAGTAAACTCCGGCCGACACACTCACTAGTCTGGTGGATTACAGTTGCCCGTCAACGGCCTGATGGATGTGATGAACTGCACACGGCTCATTTCTCTGCCTGGGTGTGTTCAACTGTGCGAGGGAGTGTGAAGGTTGTGGGTCACACTGAAGGACGCGGCCTCCCGGGGCACGGCCGATGATTTATAATGCACAGACAGTTGGTAACGGCGAGCCGCTCCCGTGCTCGCTGCCCTCATAGCTATATTGCAGAAGTCGTGATTGTGGGACGAATGAAGCGCTTCATACTGATGTAGTTTGGTGTGAGTTGTGTAATGATCACAACATCCAGGGGAGGAAAAAAAAACCTCTATTCAGTTATTTTTTCATCACCCTCAACTTTGTGTCATACAACCAGGACTGAAAGATGTGCTAAAATAATGTAATTGGAATTATTTTTCCCTTTATTGTGATTATTTTTAGGTTCCCTATCTTATGTGTTCTTAAACAAACACATTTTTGGAAATAATCATTGACTTAAATTACAGCATGACAGCAACCCATGCCTTTTTTTGCTACTCATTACAGCTTTTTGCACATTTTAGTCACTTTTTTTTTTTTCACTTTTGGACCATGTTTGCTACTATCTGCCTATTTTCCAAGTTTTCTCACAGTTTTCTTGACAAATATTCTTGCTTTTTGACCATTTCTGCCACCTTAAACTTTTTTTCATTGCCGATTCTTGCTGTTTTTGCCACTTTTCACCACTTAAAAGGTTGTTTTCAACAACTTTGCTCATTGCTTGAGCAGGGTTGAGTTCAGGGCTGTAGAGTATGAAACATGTACGACAAATAAATTCTATTTGGTATTGTGACACATTTCAGGTTAAAGAAATATTGCATCATCTGCAATTAGAATATTGCAGACAATTGGAAAATTGTCTTCTAATTGCTAGAAGACAATATTTAGATGGAATTTTATGCAGTAGATGTTTTATGCTCTACACCAGTGTTACTCACCTCTCCTCAACCAAAGAGCCAAATTTTTGAAAATATACTCAGTAAGAGAAACAATCTAAGTCATGAAAAGTGGCAAAAACAGCAAGAAGTAGCAATAAAAGCAAGTTTAAGGTGGCAAAATTTTCAAAAAGCATGAAAAAAATGGCTAGAAAATTGGGAGAAAACATGGAAAATAGTCAGAAAGTTGTAGATAATGGTCAGAAAGTGGCAAAAAAGAGACTAAAGTGACTAAAATGGGCAAAAAGGAGTCATCATGAGTAGCAAAAAACATTTCATGGGTTGTTCTCATGCTGTAACTAATGTCAGTGTTCATTCCCAAAAAATGCTTTTTCTTAACAACACATAAGACAGGGAACCTAGAAGTAATTGCACAATAAATTGCAATTGCAATATTGGGATGAATAATCGCAATTTGATTATTTTTGCAAATTGTTCAGCCCCTGTGGGAATTAATCTAATTTGCAATAAATTGCCCATCCCTACATGCAACATCGATAGATTTTGAGGATGTGCAGTAAAAATAAGACCTGTGTCCTGTCGTGCTGAGCAGCCTGTCTTGACCCACCTGGCCTGACATGGACTCTGTGGGCTCATGGCTGAACAGTGTGTGGATGCACTGATCTGGAACCCTCCTCTCCTGGTCTAAACTTTAGGATGGACTGCTTGTGGTAATGTTGAGGGCGGCAACCCGGCAGTTTGAGTACCTCCACTTTTTTCCCAGTGGAGCCTTCCCCGTCCGCGCCCTGTAATTACCGCCCTGCTTGCACAGAGGGACTCACAGCACGGTGAAGCTTCTCCACTCTCTCTTTCTCCCTCTCTCTGTCTGCCCTCCCTTCAACAAACCCCTCTAAAGCCCTTCAGGCCTCCAGCTCCCATCATCCAACGGCTGCCTCCAGATGGTCCCGTTTGGTGGGTGGGTGCCGGGCTTTTCTCTCCTCTTAGGTTTGAAATGGGGGTTTGAAGTGGATTCAAATGGAGGATGTTGTGTTTGCCTGCAGTTGCCAGGATGGAGACATCAAAGTTCGCCATGACACAGAGAGTGGGTAACACAGTCAGTGGATATGGCATCATGACAAAAGCCCATACAGTTATACGACACGTTTTTAAAGTGGCTTTCTACATTTTTTAAAGGTTAAATGGCCATATGTGCTGGGAAAAATGTTCTTATAATGACAGCCACCTGACTTTGCAGGCCCTGTCAGCTCTGCAGACCTTTACAGCAGTGTTTTATCAAAGTGTTCTGGTTTTGTCCCTTTAATTCAATGTTTTGGTTAAATTTTACCACTGTCGTTGCACTTTGGACCACAGCAGACGGCTGTGTTTAGTGAAAGAGATGTCAAACTGTAAACCGTGTCCCTGGGAAAAAGCGGTATAAAAGTCTGTGTTCTCACTTTTAGCATTTGAGGACTTGGTGGAGTTGGTAAAGAGCAGAATGGAAACAGGAACCAAACCTCAAAATTCTAAGTGGACCAAAGCAAAGCAAATGGACAGGGAGCAGAACTTCTTTGCTACCGTTTGATTCTGGATATAAGACGATGTTTTTCCCTTGAAACCTGCTTTGGAAAAGTGGGGTCTACTTATTAAGCTTTTCTCTACTGCACTACCTTCTTGTCCCCCCCAGTGCCCCACGAACAAAATGGTTGAGAGGGGGGCTGGAAGTGCTAACAGAAGTTTTTTTCTCTGTGCCTCTTGTGTTGGTTTTCACATTTTCCCCCGACTCTCTGTGGGTGCTCACGTTTGTACCTATGTGCATCGGGGTGGAACATTGCCGTAAGCGATACAGAGAGCAGCAGAGAGTTGTGAACATGTGGCCTTGAGGCAGTAATGACATCCTGTCATGTAAATAAGATAGATAACATGTATCCATTTAGTCTTTTGATAAAAAACAAGCTATAGACCTGATCTGTAAGACAGGTAACATACTTCTGCTGTGATCTGGGGTTAGATGGTGATACACTGATTCAATCTCCCCACCCACTGGGAAGTTAGATGCATCAAATATTGTACTAGATATGGCACTATGCTGTTAAACAACACACTGCCTTTTTTTAAGTTGTGTTTTGTCAATGTTTTATCAGAATTTTAAAATAAAATGTACAAGATTATCTTGAATGAAGCAAGATTTTGTCATCAGCTACCTTTTTTTTTTTCCCAAAAAAATCTGTCTTGGAGAAGAATGTTGTTTTATATCCAGCACTGTCTTATATTCAGCTCAATATTTTTCTTTTCTTTGCCCAGACACATTTCCCAGGATGCAAAGCAAAGAGGTAATGCGTCTGTTTTGGAGCGTCTATTGTTTTTCCTAAATTTGCTATTGGTCTATGTGTAGTAAATGAACTCTCGGTTAGGTAGACTAAAGATACTGAGGAAAAGCATTTTGAAATCTGTTCATTTCACATCTCACTTTAAATAGTGGATTACTTATTGTTTTTCTGGCGCTCAAGTAACAAAAAAAATCAGTCCTTTATCTTAGAGAAACTGTTCAATAATTTAAATACAATAAAAATGCCATAAATAACTAACAGTTGGTGATAATTGCTTTTCTAAATGTTCACTGGCTCCGTTGCCCAGAGGGGAGAATTTGGATCTTCCTGTATTTCCTCCTTGAAACCAGCAGAGAGTTCAGCCTGTTGGCAGGAGAGGAAGCAGATCTGTGGGAGGCATCCTTCCCAATCTTTTTGGCCTCACACTTTCCCCCATGATTTCGCTGATGGCTTGTTCGCAGTTACATTGTGCCAGCGTGAGACTCTTATGATTCTGGTGGAAGAGGCTGCGCAGAAACTTCTCCTTTTGCCGTTTTAATTCATATTAATTTTGTATCATTTTTCCTGAATGTCCTGTTTTTCCAGTTCCTCACAGGAATGAGTGAATGTCTTTTTTTTTCGCCAACATTTGTGACCATCTTCATCCAAGCTTGGCCGGCCCTGAAAGATTAGCTCGGTGGTTAACTGTGGAGAGATTATTTCTCAGGTTTCTTAAGCTTCCCAGCAGATAGCCAACAAGGGCAGATATGGTTGCTTTCTAACTGGCCACAAATTGAAGATAAGCTAGCCTGGCAGAAAAAAAAAAACATGTGTTTCTAAAAATAGCATTAATGAGTGGCTTTGATATGTTTGTGTGCTGCTGCCATTACCCACAGAAGTCTGCAGATTTACTTAAAGCATCATAGATGAGGAGAGTTCGTATTCAGGTCAATAAGAAACAGCTGACTGGAAATGCTGCTCCCCCTCTCTCTGATTGTCATCAGACTCAGGATAAAACTCCATTATACAGTATCTTGGTTGTAGGTTTTCATCCATTAGGTTTACAAAGATATGTTGGCCTTTGTCCTGCACTCCCTGTGGGGGCAGGAAGGAAAACACTTAAATACCTGCGTTCTTGGAAAATGTGCAGTAGGAGTAAAATTTGAGAAAGTGTTTTATTGGTGCTCTTCTTACATGTAAACCTCATGGAAACACACATATCACAGCAGAAAACAGCTCTCTGCTTCCCTCACAGGAGACTCTGTGGGTCAGCAGGTTTTGTGAAGACTGTCAAAATAGTTAAATTAGCTCCTTTTCTCCGCTGCTGTGTGGCCCTTAGTGAAACGGCAGCTTCCACTGTGATCCGTGGAAAGGTGTGAGGAAGCTGTTGTGGCAAACTTTCTCCTTCCTGCAGCTCTTTTCATGCTCCTGCAACTCATTTCTGTTCCAAAAGTGTTGAAAGATGTGTCAATTATTTTCTCTCAGCAATACTTTTCTTTGTTAAATATTTATAATTGGGATACGTTTGTTCAGACTGAAATGTCTAATGGACTTCAGCATTGTTCTGATGTTTATGGCCCCAGAGGATTAACCCTTATTACTACATTGATCTTGTGAGTCTCCTCTAAGTGTTTCAAAATGTTTTCCAACTAAATAGATTTTCTTTATCACCAATTTCCTGCAGCATAATAAACATCTCAGAAGAGTAATTTCATTTGTCTGGTTATATGAGCTGTCACCCTGAATGCATCCATAAGACAGATATCATTACCATTAATCTTAAAGTGATCTAGGGAAGCACAGATACCAGTATCTGGTATTGGACCATACTGAAGCACTTGTACTTATACTTGTAAAAGTACACCGGATACTACGTCATCGAGTACTTCTATAAGCAAGTTGGCTCGTCATTGGCTCCCCGCTAGAAGACTGTTGACGGGGAAAATATCAGCATCATGTGCAGGTGAACTCAATTAAATGTTAAAATGAGAGAGTGAAGAAATAAAATATACTTTCAAAGTCACATTAGAACTGCAGTGAAGTTTTAAGTGTTCGGATCAGTACTCAATATCAGGGAGTACTCAAATGTACTTAGTTTGATAAAATATGGTATCAATGCATCTCTAAATTGATCACATGTACAGTTGTGCCTAAAAGTTTACACCCCCTCCAGGACAATTTTCTGTTTTTTTTGGTCTTTTTCAGAAAATATGAATGGTAACACAAAACCTTTCTGTCACTCATGGTTAGTGATTGGGTGAAGACATTCATTAACAAACAACTGTGTTTACTCCTTTTAAATCATAATGACAACAGAAACTTCAAAAATGACCCTGTTCATTTTTTAAACACACACACTGATTACAAGCAAATAGATCACAGGTGAGGATGGTTACCTTTAGTAGACATTCAAACACATTTGTGTTAAATTTTGTGCATTTATCAGGAAAAAAACCACCAGAGTTGTGTAAACTTCTCAACAGGGTCATTTTTGAAGTTTCTGTTGTCATTATGATTTAAAAAGAGTAAACTTTTTTTTTTCCATAAATGTCTTCACCCAACCACTAACCATGAGTAATAGAAAGGTTTTTGTGTTGTCATTCATTTTTTCTAAGAAAAAGCCAAAACATCAGAAATTCTGCTGGGGGGTGTAAACTTTCGGACACAACTGTATGTTAACAAGTACAACCTTCAAGTGTGAATCTGTCTAGCTGATCCCCAGGTGTAACGTACATGCTCTTTCAGCACTTTTCTGATGAAGCTCAGACCAGTCACTCTTAGAGTAACTGATGCACATTTGAAACTGAAAAAAACAGACTTATTATAAATCAATATGTGCTCTATAATCTATTTCTACTATAATACAATATGCTATATGATATGTGTCAGAAGCCAAATATTGGCACATATGTCAGGATAATTGGTGTCTCATTACTCTCCTGCTGCACATTGCATTGTGTTGCCATATGCTTCAGTTTTGGTGTCAGGTTTGATATATTTGATATCAGAGAGCAGTTAAAAATTGAAAGTGAAAAACGCTACTGTTGGTTGCTTAATACACATACATTCATATTTACTCATTTTTATGGGTTTTATTCCTGTAATTCTTCAGAGTCCAAATATATAGCAGAAATAAAACCAATTATTGCTTTGTTGAAATATTTTGCAACCCTTAAACAGATGCTGCACATTTCCTCTTATTGTTGTGCAAGTCTTATTCTAATTAGCCTTTGCTTCACTTTATGTAAAATGCTAATTATGCAGTGTTGGTCAGCTTAGCATGCAAAAATTACAAGACACCATCTTAAATGGAACATGGTTTCATTTTTAGTGTGAGGTCAAAGCCAGGTTTTGTTTCAGTTCTTCCTCATAGAGCTGTCAGCATTACATTGTTCAACTTAAAAGGAAAAAAAATAAAAATAAAAATAAAAAAGTAAACAAGATTGAGTGGTCTTTGACTTACATGTCTGCTCATGTACTGTTAATGTTAGAAAGGTGTACAAATGTAAGTCAGCTAACTTCATAGAAAAGCTGTTTTTCAGTATGTTACCATGAAAAGGAGCTGCTTCAGGCATCATTGTTGTAAAATCTGATTAGTGTGTGAACAGCAGCTGTTAGTCTCCAGCATTGTTGAATAGCTGCGGTTCGAGTGATTTATTCATTCGACATAATCTTGATTGACATTTTACATGGTGAACGTGCTCCTTCGGTGCCACTGGACACCCACAACCTCTGGATCCATATAATGTCCAGACTCTTGAGAAACATGAAACCCACACGAGTCTTAAACAGCAGAGATAGCTCGATGTGGAGCTGGACGTAGCTGTCTTTGATTTCTGAAGCGAGCTGCTATCTGCATGCGGATGAATCAGAGTATTTGTGGAGCAGAATCAGCCCTCTGATTGCCTCAACTTCAGCTGATTGTCATTTGTGGTGCGAAACAGCACTCGGTTACTCGTTTCAGTGGGAGTTTGAACGCTGCCACCGTGTCCATTGTTTCTTAAACCCCTCGCTGTGCTCTTGCCTGGCTGGAGTAAGCCTCTTTAAAGCTGCATTAATCAGGCTCTAATGCCTTTAAATCACACGACTTGTATGCAGTGGGATGAGAAATTGGCCATATGTGGATGGCGGGCTGCTGCCTGGTGTGGATGGAGGGATTGGAAATAGTCTTCACTGCACATGAAGTCTTCTTGGGGTGTCCTCAGTGCACCTTGAGTGTCTAAAGGAAACAGATTATCTTTTCTAATACACCCTGTGGTTGTGGAGGGACACACAGCATGAAACAGACAAACAGACACAACAATATTAATCACCTTAAATGGAAGCAAGGTGAACCATTGCGTGACCACATCTTAAACACAGACTTTCAAACTTCTCGACACAAAAAAGGTAAAGCTGCCAAAACCACTGAGTCATTAATGCAATCCTTTATGTAATTATGAACTTCCGCTCTGTGTTTCTGCTCTGTACAGGTGTAGTGAAGACCACACACTGACCTCAGGTTATGTTCTCATCATTTAACACTGGAGTCAAATGATTTGACTCTGCAGGGCTAAGTTGTTAATGGGTCTAGACAAGGGTTTGGATTTGGAGGGCTAATGCTGGCTGATGGCTCTTAAGCTGTGGCCACTCTCAGGCTCTTGGCCCTCTTCATATTAATGGGATTAACAGGACCGTGGGCGAGAGGGGGCACGACGTGTAAGCAGAGAAACCCAATCCGTTAGAAACAAAACCTCCCCTGTCCCCCATACCCAACAGGGATGCTATAGTTTACTGGTTTCATTAGAGACGAGGAGAGGGATACCCCTCTTTACCGGGCCCCTCCATCTCAGTGGCCTTATTCTCTGACAAGGACCACTGGCTGCTTTCGATAAGGTTATGACTCAAGTTGGCTGCTTCGGGAGCAATTCCTTTGTCCATTGTAAGAAGAGGAGGCTGTGTGGTCCTTCTGTTCTCCCTGGACCCGATGAAGGAGGCCATTTGTCCCCAAATAGAGGGGAATTAAGCCCGAGTTGTGTTGGTGTGTTGTTTATGAGGCACAAAGAAGCAGGACCTCAGTGTGCACTGTTTGGACAGAGCAGAAAACTGCTGCAGCTTTGCAGCCAAAACCTGTCAGAACCCATTGGGCGAACTCATTACGCTCGTGGTTTGCATTTTCATGTGGTGAGACAGAGGAAGCAAAGCAGACAATTCACAGCTTGTGGGCAAACAAAAGTTTCTTTGTGTTGTCAGAAATTCTCGCTTAATTTGTTAGTTTTAGGTGGCATGGCGTGCTCAGCTGGACAGATGATGCTTCCTCCGTTGCACTCTGGGAACTGGAGCCCAATAAGGTTTGGAGCTGCTTCCCAGGCTGGACACTAGCCCTAGCCCCATTTTAGCTACTAGCTGACAGACTGTTTTATTTCTCTGTAATTGGAGCAATAATAGTCAGATTTAATCACAAGAATAACGACCATGTGAAATTCAGAAAGACTAAATGTGAGTAAAACCACCAAACGCTGTGTGTCAGTGCTCTGTCACTGTGTGAGGGTAAAATAACACTTGTGATGGTTTCAAGAATAACTTCACTGCCTGGTTTTCTATCCTAAAATTTGCAGACACAGTTTACCAGGGTGAAAATGGTATTAAAATATCCTCCCAGTGCAAAAGTAAGCAGAACTTTATTTATAAAATGAACTTAAAGTACTGAATACTTGCTTGTAACTTGGGGGAGGCGTAATCAGTAAGGAAGATATGACTTTTGAATAATACAACTGCACATTGCCCAAGTTTATTGTTGCAATAAAACCAAGGAGAGACCAATAATGTATAAATGAAGTTTGCTACCACCTCACAAATTTGGGGCAAAGCTATTACTTAAATAGCATCTCAAATAGAGATCGACCCATATGAATTTTCAGGGCTGATGCCAATACTGTTTTTTTTTGTAATCTCCCTCAGCTGATGACTGGTACGTACAGACAATTTTCTTGGGCCAATGATTCTTTTGCCCCCTCAATTTTAACATAAAAATGACACAATGATTAAACATTTTTGGGTCTCCACTTTAAAATGAGGAACACTTGTTGAACTAATGTTAATTACAAAAACAAGATGGAAAATAGAGTTAGAATGCATTTTTAATAGTAGGAACAGGTTCAACTGTATTGAATTTTATCAAACACGTTTTGAATAGTTTAAAAGTTGCTTCACTCTGCAGTCTGCAAGCAAGGGAGGAACAAGGCCTGGTCTGTACATGGACTGTAGTGTCTCCTAGCAACACAGAGCTGCTCGTGAATGCCTGTCTGTAAATCATGTCAGGAAAAAAAATATATTTGTGAACTTATCCGCGTATCGGCTGATACTGATTCAAGTAAAAAAAAAAAGCAAAAATCAACTAAATATATCAGCCGGCTGATAAATCAGTCTAGTCCTAATCTTGGCCAGTCTCTCTGCTCTCAAGTGTAGGAAGTAGACTGTGTGAAATTCTTCAAGCTTGCGTGATGTTAAGACTGATTGAAGTCAAGTTTTAGTCCACTGTCAACTTTTTGGTGAGCTTAATGGTTCCCAAAATTTATTGGTTTGGTTTTATTTTTAAGTTTCAGGTGGTACAATTTTGTTAGAGAAATTAAAAACATATAAGTATAAATTTCCCCTTTTTAGGATCTTAAAGATCTTAAACACACTGTCAAAGTGCAGCATCAAAAGATTCAGTGCTCAGATCTTTTGGTCTTTTTTCATATTCTGAATAAAACATGATAAAAATAAATATTAAAAACAATAAAATAGATTAAAGAAAAGTATCTCTGCAGGATCCAACATCAGCAGGGATGCATTTTTTTCCCAAAATAGTTGGCAATAAATAACTGCCTTCTTCTTCTTCTTTTTTTGATGTAGCTGCAGCTTCTCTCTCCTGCTGCTCTGCAGATGCTCATTGAGGATGGGCTGACACACAAACATACACACACAGGAGCATCCGTGGTACTGTTCACTGCACTGGGCCTCAAGCTCATCCTAAAGAAAACAGACTTGTTAGCTACTTGCTGAAAGCTCTTTATCGTTCAAGTTACAGTAAAGTTACAGTAGCTCACAGGTCGGACTGCTCATGCTGTGTGTGATAGCTTTTAGTCAGTGCTCGGACCTTGCATTTGCATCACCTTCGTGCTGCGCTGAGCTGTTTTGGTATCCGTGTCTCATTCTTCTTTCTCATTCTTTCTAACCATGCTTGGAAAGAGGTGTGGAATTAATCAATACAATGTTTGACTGATGAATCGTTAACCTTGGAAATCTGAATCTATGAATGTATTTCCATTCTTCTTCTGCTGATTGGAGCCGCAACAAACGTGTTCTTCTTCGTACTTGTCACTTCACTGGACTGTCTAGTTCTCGACTTCACCCAGTCAGCTGGCAGTCACCCATCTGGACAGAAAACTTATTTTACTTAGCAGCTGATGCTTGGAAAAATTTGATGAAGTACAATACTTCCCAAAGAAAAAAACAGAGAACGTAAAAGCATGAATTTCAAAATTACACAAAAAAAGTGTAATAACAGTAACTTCAGTAAACATGAACAATTCCATCCTGGTTTGTCTTATTCACTATGCATGGAGGTTGTTGAGATCAGATCATTTCAGGAAACATTACAGAGTAATATTTGCATAAGGTGGTCGCCTGGTTTGTAAGGTCAGAGTTTTCAGAATGAAGACAGCTGTTTATTTCCTGTTTCTAACCAACATTCCTCCTCTTTAAGCGTACCCACCATCATCTCCAAAACCCTTAACCACATTTTTTCATGGTAGCCATAGTAATGAAGCTCCCATAACACAAACAGTGTGGTCGATAGAAGCAAAACAACTTCAGCAGTGATGTGTAAAATGTCTGGAGAGCACAGATTGGTTGTGTTGTCTCTGATGGTTGGAGATACTTCTAGGATTCATTTTGAAAGGTCAAAGGTTTAGTTGTGCTCTATGAAAACCAAAAACACTCACTGTGTGTAGAATTAAACAGCTGATTTTGGTCTCAGTTTTGTGACACCTGCCAACTGTTGTTTACATTTTGTGTCATCACCAGCTGAGCTATTATTGTATTTAACAGCTTCAGGTTCATTTCTAAAGGAATGGCAGAGATAAATCGATCAATCAGTTTTATTTGTACAGCAGCTTTCAAAGCAAAGTTACAAGGCGCTTGATGATAAAACAAAATACAGCTAAGAGGACATAAGTAAAACGATTAAAGCAATATATAAAGCAATGTTAAAGCAAAAAAAACTAGAAAAGTTGCATTTCCTTGCAGCAAATGCGTTGAAATGCTGAAGCTGAAGGAAGTGAAAGGAAGCTGAAAAGGCAATACAATAAAGTGGGTTTTAAGAAGAGATTTAAAAGATGATACTGAGTTTGTCTGCCTGAGATCCCCAGGTAAGAAGTTCTAGAGCTTTAGAGCCTAAAAAACAAAGGCTTGATTGTCATAGGTGACCAGTCTGGAGTTAAGAACTACTAGACGTGTGGAGCTTGAGGATCTCGAGCAACGACCAGGCTCATATAGAATGATTAAATCAGTGATATAAGCTGGAACCTGACCATTAAAAGCTTCGATAACAAGCAGGAAAATCTTAAAAGTAATGCTAAAACCCACAGGTAAACAGTAAAGGTTTGCAAGGACTGGCGTGATGTTCTCATTTCTTGCGGTACAGTTTAAAGCCTGGCAGCAGCATTTTGGATCAGTTTGAGTTTGTGAATATCATGTTTTCTGATTCCAGAATAGAGTGAATTACAGTATCGAGTCTGGAAGAGATAAAAGCATGGATGACTTTTTCTCAGACTGTGTGGGAGAAGAAAGACTGGATCTTTATGAGCAGTTTCAGTTGAATTAAACACAAATACTTTGGACATTTACGCATCAAAGGACTTAAGATTTTTGAAAATTAACTCTAGGTTGTATGACCTCTTTCCAAACATTCATTAAAAGAGCGCCAAGAGAAGAGGTGAAGTTACTTGTAATGTTGGTGCTCAAGCCAAATGGGGTAAGAGCGAGCATTTCAGATTTGGACTCATTAAAGGTGGGGTCTGCAGGATTTCACTAAAAAATGAAATGTCAACTTTTACAGGAATAACCCTGCTCAATTGTCGTCTCTGAGCCTCTGTGTCAGTCTTTACTTGCCTCAACCCCTTACTCTGTCTGAATGTTGATGATTTGGTTGACTCTGGATGTTTCAGGGCAGAGTGGGTGCAGTGGCCTCAGCCAATCACCCGTTGCGCATGTGACTTTGTGTTTTAGTGTTATCAAGTGGGAGTAGCTATCATGAGCGTATACAAAAGCAGAAAAAGAATGATACAATATTTGCAGTATACCTTACTTACCTGCAGGGGGTCAGGTGTACAGCTCTAACATCGAAACGCTGGTGGGCTAAAGCTATGAGCTATAGCGGGTTGCAGCGGGCCATTGAGCCACTGAGGAGGTGCCCAGTTTGGATGTTGTGTTTACAAACAGTAACAAAGATACCTGTACACCCCACCTTTAAGTGGTAAAAAAAAATTCGGGCATCCAGTTTTGATGCTATATGGACCAGATTATGTTGGAGGCATCAGTTGATCCAGGCTTTCGAGGGACATACAACTGGGTGTCACCAGCATAGCAGTGGAAATTTATACCATAATTGCGTATGATTTGCCCCAGGGTGATGGAGTTCCTCTGACTTTTGCTGTTGTTGTGGTTAGAGTGCTTATCAAGTTTCCCTAATGTGTGAGGTCAGGGTAGGTCAGCCACTTTGGGTAACTTGCTGCTTTCTTTGGGCTTTAACACTTTGACACCACTAAACATGTCATTAATTAATCCATCTTTATTTGTATTTTGTTTAATCAGAACACGTCGTCTGCATTATTCGGATAAAATAAAGGAAATAGACAGAAGAGGCTGTTCAGGGGTGTTTTGTCAAATACTTTTCCACTTCCAACCCTCCAGACCAAAGTGAAGACAGAATCCATGTGGACCTGAACAGCTCCTCCCTCCTCCCTCTCTGCCCTCACTTCCTACCTCTGACCAGCCACAGCACCAGAGGAAGCACATCCTTTCACAATCTGCCTCTAATTGATACCGTTGAGCCCTGGGAACCCAGAGTGTGGTTTTAGTACTCAGCAAAATGCGTGCAAAGCACAACAGCCTGCAGTGTGCCACCCTCTGGGACACCACAGGTTATTTGCAACCAGACAACCAGTCTGGCTCAGGTTGTGGTATACTTTCATTTAAGTAAGTTTAGAAAAAACACCAACCGCACACTGGTGTGAAGCTCGCCAAGCCTTTCATCAAATAGCAGCACCAAGAGAGGGCTAGAGTTGAATCCAGTCCAGAGCTGTAATCTCAGCTTCAGGGGGCTTTGCACTAAATAGTGATGTGGGTTATGGAAGAGCGACATCAGATACTGGATGTTTGTAGTGAAACTGTGTGTACTTGAGCTTTATTTCATGTGCTACACCTGAAATATAACCAGAGTGATTACATAAGCTTGTGGGTCAGGTTTTTTTGTTTGACTTCACGTCTGTGGCATCACCAAATCCTACCAAATGAGGTGCAAATTGACTCGCTCTAATGTAGCTTGTCATGGCTTGGTGAGGCAGACGAGTCTGACATCTCTCCAGATGGAGAACAGCTTGTGTTGTATTGTATTTCACATGTGAAGCCAACGCTCTCGCTCTCCTCGCGCTCACTCTCCCTTTTTTCTCTCTCTGTCACCGTGAATAAAATCACGCTGGTGACAGATTGATGGAATCACGATGGTTTGCGGGGTTTGATTTCAGAGGTTTGTTTTGGCTGAGCGCTGACCCTGCGTGTCCGTGGTCGTGCCTTTTCTCCCCATCTCTGACCTTTGGCGCTGCTCCTTCCCCCCTCTTGCTATTTTACCCAGTGAGGTCTTCCTCTTCAGCAGGAGGTGGATGCAGACAATCGGCTGGAGTTTATTTTGATTTGAGGAGGAAGTTTAGGTTGGGAGAAAGTGTGCAAAACTGTTTTCCCTTCACCAGCCCTGGAGGTTTGATGATGTGGGAGCAGCAGTGTCAGCTGCTCTGACAGAATAATACAATTTCCTAAATGCGCTCTCAACAAAAAACAACTTCTCTCCTAAGATAGATCGAGGGTATGCAGGAGAGAAACGCTGGCAGGAGCAGAGAAAAGTGATGGAGTTTTATAGCATCTGATGGAAGGTCTGAACCCTGATGGTTTAAGTACAGCTGTGAGGACCTGGAGGCTATCCGGTTCAGTCTGTGGTGAGTCTTGTCCTGACAGTGAACTCTCGCTGCTTATGGTTTTAACAACGCTTACCTGATGAGATCTTAAAAAGGCTCAAAACCACGACGGATCCCCCAAGCGGCTCCTCCAAATGCATCCAAGTCTTTAGCAGACACGTTTCTCGCCTACACATGGTGGAAACATCAGCGGCTGTTTTAATTAGGAAGCAGTTTAAAGGAAATCCACCCTGGACCCTGCTGGCTTTAGAGCTTTGTTTTCATTGGTATCAGTGACTGCAGGGATCTCTGATGAGGACCTGAACCTTAACATACACGAGGCTCATGACGTTTTTTTTTTTTTTTAAAGTGTCGCTCAGCAACCTCAAACTGTCTTTTTCTGTCCAAGAAATGTTGACCTCAGCTTGTTTTAAGCCTCACTATGAGGTTTTGTGTTTTGTTTTCCAGAAACAAGCCCCTCTTTCCTGGTAAAAGACGAATCACGCTTTAATGACATTTCTATCAGGAGACTTTTTGAAGAGAAGTTTTCTTGCAGCGCTGGCACATTTCCCCCGTCATAGAAAGAAAAACGATATCAGCACCAAACAGTGGATTTAACAGCTTCTGCAGTTCTGCCCCTGCTCCTCATTTAGCCCCCGTTTAGCGCATTAGCTAACTCAGTGCACCCATCACTCTACATGATTGATGGAGCTGACAACCCTCCCACATGACAGCTGCGATGGAGCAGCCAGGCCCCCGGTACCTGCCATGTGGACTCATTGGCCCCCTCGAGACTCTGACCCTGTTGTTTGAAGACAATACCCCCTGATTGTCGCTATGATTATGCCTCCGTCCAAACCGCACGTCCTGCGGCTCGTATTATCGTTTCTCTCAGGAGCTCGCCGCTTCTATCAGCAGCTCGGCGAGGATATTGATTTTTAGAGCAGGAATAATCTGCCATAGTTTCCCTGTGAGCGCACAGATGGCAGGCTCACATAAGATGAATAAAGATTTCATTTATTTCTTTCTGCAGTCTTTCATTTAATTAAGTTTAGATCCATTACAGAAGATGGATGACTGGCGTGTCACAGCAGACATATTTGTATGTGAAATATATGATCTGTCGAGGAGTTCGATGACGTGAATGGGATTAGTTTAGTGTTTTGATTGGGTCGTCGACGCGTCCGGTGGAATTTGTTGTTGGAGATTTCAATGTATTTCACACTCTGCTGTCGGAGATGTTTGGCAAAGGATCATGGGGGAGTGATGGATACAGGTTGTCTCAGCTGACAGATGAGCTGGCGGGACACAGGGATAATGTCGAGATGCTTTATGTGCTTTTTATTTAGAATAACGAGTCCACATCCCCAAATAGGAGACCTTGGAATATTACACAGTGGGATCAGAAAAATAAGCTAACGGAGCCGTTTTCAGCCCGGGAGAGAGGCCAAAATCACCTTTTCACTGCTATTTTTATAGATTCTTATAAATGTTTGTACAAAAAAGTTTTGATAAATTGAAGTTGGAGGTCAGAAAAGTATTTACACGGCTTAGCTGCTCATGATGAGAAATAGAGGTGTAAAGGTGGTTTTAGACTTCCTGTGTTGTGCAAACGATACTATCGAAATCCCTCATGGACCAGATTTTTCTACTGCAGCAAAATATCATGTTTAATACAATCTGCAAAAATTGAAGCAAATCTGTTTTTGAGCAGCTGTTGATCAGTTTGAGCCTGAAGGCACCTCCCTCTCACCTCATACAGCCTGCTCTGTTGCTTTCTGCTTCTCCCTAAGGTGTGTCTTCTTCATTGACTTTCCTAATAATTACTCCAAAACAGTTTGAGTTTTCATTGCCTTTAACTGTCATCTGTTTCTCCGGCAACATCGGGGAGAATAGTGTTGATTGCCTGACATTACTTGGCATTTCTCAACTGTGCTCAACAAATGAACCAAATGGTTGAAAACTACCTTTGCAAGAGAAACGATGTAAGTGGTGAAAAGTGGCAAAAACTGCAAGAAGTTCCGATTTATTTTAACCCTGTAAGACCTAGCATTGTAATATTACAACTTTGGATTTCAGATATTTAGGTATCTGTTAAATAAAAACCACACTTTTTATTTTAGTTTAAAAGATATACCTTTACATGGTCAATGGGCCCAATTGTTTAAGCCAACAGTGCTGGTGGATGGCAAATGTGTAGGGTGACAGAGCTTTCTCTGTTGCCGCCCCCTCTCTCTGGAACACCCTACCACTACACATTCAAAACCCTTGTCAAAACGTATCCTTTTAAAATGCTTTTAATGTCTACCTGCTCTCGAATATATTCCTTTGTTTTGTTGTGTCATAGGTTTTGCTCTAGGCTTTATCATTATCCTTGTGCTATTTTACTAGATGTTTTTATCCTCTGTGAAGCATCTTTGTGTATTCAGAAAAGCGCTTCATAAATATAATATACTATTTTTTATCAATAGATCTGGCCAACAAGCTACAAACTCTTACAATTTCCAGACTTTTCTTTCAAATTTGGGTGTTATGGCAAGAATGACTAAAATGCAGCAAAAATGGGGCCAAAAATTGGGAGGAAACTCAGAAAATGGTCAGAAAGTAGCAAACCTTTTCAGAGACCTGACATTTCTGTATAAAATATCCTTTTTTAAAAACTTAATCTTATGTAATATTCTAATTTTCTGAGACACTGAATTGAAAGGTGTCTGTTAGTGATAACCATCAACACTTTTAGAAATAAGGACCCAAAGTAATTTACTCAACATAAAATGAGTCTATGAAATGTCTGGGATTCATTTTTTTTCAATGAGTGACCACTAATGTGTACTTTTTCACAATTTTCAAATTTTTTTTGAGAAATACCTTTACATGCAAACAGAGTTTCATTTGTGGAATTTATATATATATATATATATATATATATATATATATATTCATATATATATATTCATATATATATATGAATGAGACCAATCCACCAGCAACCCCAAATAGCAGGATAGACAGTTAAGAAGATAGATGGATATACACATGAGTGTGTACAAAAATCCAACTATACCCCCGTGCATGTTTTTCTTTTTTCAAAACAATAAAATTTTAAGAAATATCATCCCCTTTAATAAACAATCGATGTGACCCACAACTTTTTCAAGTCGTCCAGCTCTAGTGTAACAAACAACAGTGCGTAGAAAACAAGGACACAAGAGTAGAGAGAGTTCCCACAACAATCAGAGTATTTTTAGGAGGTATGTGATAAGAAGGTGCTGTTATTCACAGAGTGTGTGTCTGTTGTCCGATGTGGTGAGGAATGGGAAAAAGAGGATGTGTTCAATAAGTGAGGGTAGAAAACAAAAAATGTATTCAGCCCATTGCTGGAAACAAACCCATACAGAGCACTAATTTGTCACCCGGTCACAAAGGTTTGATCCAAAAAAACTGGTATCAGTAAGATTTCTGGAGTCCAGCATGGTAAACAGTGGGTCATGCTTAAAAGGGCCTTGTCTGCATCTCCTGCCAAGGGATGACAGATGTAAATTAACTAACAGCTATCTGTAATGCAGCTTAATGTCTGTACACTGTCCCTGTCTAAATGAATAAATAAATAATTTAATAAATGGTGGCGTGCGTTCCTGCATGTGTTTCAGCCCATCCCTGTGGGGCACAGACGCACAGACAGTAGAGAAACAGAAGACAGAAGCTGTAGTCGTGCCAAAAACTCAGTAATACCTCGGCATGGTTATTTTTTAATTACGTGATTATTTCAGAACAAACATTTGCCCGCCATGTGGCGAGTAAACCTCTGAAATTCGTTAGCCAAAAAGACAATCTGCCAACAGCTGGCGCCTTGCAAGTGTTATTTTCAAACCATGCATTATTCTATATCTTTGTGTGTGTAATATTTTGATATGTTTTAATTTCTTTAGTTTTAAAAGTACAAACAACATGAGTAGAACTATGGGCCTGCTGCAGTTTGCACATGGTGTGATGTTTTTTAAATTCAGAAAAAAAGAAAATAAATGTGATGTGTTGTGTTTTTATACTGTTCCAGAGACTTCAAAATCAGAAAGCAGAGATTTTTTTAGTCGCGTTTGACCCTCTTAAACACAGAGATGCTGAAAACATGTAAAGGAAATGTGGAACTTGGAGAAAATGATGAGGTACCAGCTACTGAAATGATCCTTTCCTTGACTGTGCCAGTGTTATTAGACTTCTTGGCTTAGTTAAATACAATTTACAGCTACTTCCATGGCTTGTTAATTAATCTTTGGTGTATTTATTTATTTAACAGAAAATTATCCCCTATTTTCGTTCTGGCTTTGCTAACACATTTGTTTTCCAGGGTAATTGGCTGCGATTTTCACGGGTAGTTTGTGTTTTACACTAATAGAAAACCTGGCTTTTAGCCTGTACAATCAGCATTTACCATCTCTGAGTGGTGATTTAACTCAGAAGCTGCTTACCTCAAGGAAAAGTCTGCTGTTTGACTTGAGGCAAAAGTCTGATTTTTGAATGGAAATGAGAATATTCTCAGCTGGAAGTTGGAGTACCGCGCTCCAAAGGGCTTCCTAAATACATAACTCAGGTTTTCGTCTGGACGCTCGTATTGCCAGAGCCTAATAGTTTTACAATATAACGTCTGAGTGAGTCCATGGTTGGAAAGGACTCATTTGTAGCGGTGCCATAATCACATAATCATCATTACGAATGAACTCATGGTATTTATCGAGAGGGCTTCTGGTTTTCTTCAAGAAAGCAGACCTGCTGTCTCACATCATGTTCATTATCAGACTGATTGAAGATAATTTGTCACATGAAATCAATGACCCAGTATCGTTTTTCCAGCCCGTAACCTGTTCGTTTCCATTCTCATATCCTTGATCACGGTGAGCGGGGAAATCCTTGGCCTGATCATGAATGGCGGTGTGTGGGACGCTGTGGGAAGTAGAAACCCGAGTAGAGCTTAAGGAGGGCCACTGCTCTGCTGTTAGTTCAATAAGAGCATCAGTGCCATCAAAAGCAGATACTCCCAGCGCTCTGCAGCTTCTTTAATCTGCAGGATAAGACTGAAAAATGATGATACATCCTCATCTAACTTATACATTAATGCATTTCTCATCTCCAGTGTTGCATCTGTCCTGAAAACAGATTAAGAATATATTAATTAACTAAACAGAGGATTCCACTGGAAGCTGTAATCATTTGCAGATTTGTCTGACTTAGCAGGCTTTCAGTGTGACTGTCAGTGGACTCCCAGGGGTGAGTCAGCTGCTGCAGCATCAACGCCCTCAGTCTAAACCAGATTAAGAGTTTAAACCTTTTAGTCTCCGGTCAAAAGGCTGTTAAAATTCTCTGCATTCAGACCTCAAGCAGGGTGGATTTCTGCATTCAGCGTGCGAATATTCACATATTGGAAACAAGTCAACATCAATATAGCTGTGATTAATGGCTCAGCTGTTAAAAGATAAGATCACTTTGAAGAAAAGGTGCATTTGATCACAGATTTCAGACAAAAATATGGTAGAGATCAAAGTGTATCACAGCATCTTGATGTGATTTAAAAATGGATCAGAGAATCAGCCCAGTTAAAGCCCAGTTTTCCTCTGAGAGAATGCACAGTGTTTTCATCTCTGCACCCTTATCGTCTCTGACAGCTCCAAACCTTGAAGTGGACTCTACTTTCGTATTCACAAACCTGATGACCTGATGTCTACCTCAATGTTCGAACAATTTATTGCCTCACGGAAGACAAATAACAATAGTAATGGAAAAAGACGTAAGCACACGAATGCATCATGGTACACTAAGCACAAAGAGTAAACACAGTTCATCCAAACACCGAGACCTGGAGAGCAACACAGAGGCGCTCGGATCCTCCACCTTGTCAGTTACCACACAGCAGCTGCGGTGCAAGTTGAGCTTCGTGTGGTGGAACCTTTGGCTGATCCATGACTCTGTCCTCCCGCCAGCTCTGTGCAGTAGCCAGAACTAGTTTTAGTGTGAAAATCTCCTTGGCTCACCAAGACGAGACTTCATTAACTTTGATATGTTGAGCTGCTTTCCTCATTTTCCACTTTATTTATTTATATTTACAAAGAACTATTGGACTCCTTCCTAAAGCCCTCATTAGCAAATACTTAGGTCAAACATTTTATGAGCAGGAACCACACAGAGAGCAGAGAAATGATGAGTCGAATTACTACGAGGGCTGCAGGTTGACAGAGAAGCATAGCAACGCGTAAACAATATGGTCATTTTCACGCATAAACTCCTGACATTTCTGTTACATTTTCAGGCTTTTTTCTTTTTTTTTCTCAATCTTGTAGGCTTTATTACAACACATGGTGTATATCATGATATTCTGATTCGTCCTCTAGATCATTTTATACATGTTAAATTCAACCCTTTGATGCATAAAACAACCCCAGTATGATACAAGCTGACCTTTAGTTGGATATAAAATGTGCATGTAAAAAGGGAAAAATCAAATTTAAGTTAAGTTAAACAAACCTTTTATTTCAAACTGACTTTATGTCATTACATATTTTTAGTTCCAGTAAAATTATTCATTTAGATTTATTCATCTGGCTGAATGTATCATGTGACTGTCACAACAGGTTTCCAAAATTACAACCATGAAGACAAATTCTACTTTGAAAATAGCATGAACGAAATTCAAAGGTGACTTAAACTGACTTTCATTTCCATAAATCAGCTACCTAGAGGTTGTTTGTTGTACTGTAAGGACTCTTTTAGTGACTTCTTTCTATGATCCTGGGCTCGGGCTGTAGTTTGGAGATTTTCCTCCTCCCTCTGTTTACTTTGCAGCTCAGAGTTCTCTGTTCACTGTGTTATTGGATGTTTGTATATGTTTATGGTGATGTTGCAGGACCATATTTTTTTTTCTTGTAACGTTGCAGCTCACAGTATTTAAGCAGGATAGATTACTGGGTGGGTGAAAAGAGTGATGCTTGCTGTGAGAGGAGCACCAGCAGAGATTAAGAGAAACAAAACTACAGAAAAGAATTTAAACACCTATGTTTTAAAACATTTGCCTGACAATTTATACCTGATGGTCCTGTTATAGTAATTTCTCACATCTCACATGCGACGACCTGCAATATATTGAGTATATTGGATATATCCCCCACCCCTTTTATGTAAATGGTCTGTTTTCTGCAGTGTTATGTGTTGGGTAAACATAAAAAAAAACTATGCTTCTGACCAAAGAAAACATTCTCCATTTGGGAGCAATATGGGCAAAATAAAACAGGATGCTTTTTTTATTAAATTGCAGGATCAGGATCTGGATGTAATCAGGTTTGTTTTTCATGTTCAGACTGTTTTCATCTGTTAACACTAACTTTAATCCAGTTTTGTGTCCTCTAATGTGTTTTTTGAATTCTCACATTTTCACATCATGATAAATCCATTCATTTTGCTTGGTCAGGTGTAAGAGTTGTTGAGTTTCTGCAGAATGTTTAGAGTTTACCTTTATACACGTAGCCTATGCACAGTCTAAAATGTAGTTTATGTGGATGTTACTAGATAGACTTTGGTTTTATTTGTGACCTCTGGAGAACATGTAAATCTACACATAGGTTAGAGCATGATTCATGTTAGTGATGCACTCTATATGTTGTGAGATGAAAGCAAGGGGGGCTTGTAAAAATGGACTTTGGGCTTGACTTTGAACATGCCTGACTCAGGGTGTGATCATTTCAGGACACTACCAAACACACATGAGGAGTAAAGAGCAGAAATCATAAAAAATTTACCATCACACCACCCACTCCTCATCACACTGGCTTATCTTGACTTCTCGTGGTCTTTCACTGTTTGCATGAAACCATGCAGCCCAACCAAAGAATTTTCAGGAGTGCAGTGCATTTATGAATAAGGCTGCAGAAATATTTCCATACACTTTTTTAGAAATATCTCCATGCCAACATGAGCAGCTCTGTTGGCAAATATCCTGGGATGTCTCCAGCATCATAATGTAAACAAAATTCTCTGATATACTAAATGCCTTAACAGCTTGACGGCACATATTTTCTGGCTGCCATTAGGCTGCTTCATTGTGGTTATTAGCCAAGTTGGTGATGTGTTTACGGTTGTTGGTACAATTTATTCAAGATTTAAGGCTGTTTATTCAGTTGTATACAATGACTCAAGTCTGATAATTGTGAGATTTATGAGCTGGATAAAACAGCGAGCTCAGTGTTTACATGGAGAGTTTAGGTACAGCTAAACCTGCATCTGCTTCCTTAAGAATAAACCTGATTTTATATGGCTCAGGGTGAACAGAAAATACCTGCTAATTCTCCCTGAATGCTCTCTGATTGTGAGGAACTGCAGTATGAATCTGTAATTATCCCGCTCTGCTTTCACGGAAAATACACCCCAGCACAATGTGTTCGACATCATGCATTATTCAATAGTTATAACCAGGGTTTTTGTTATTCCTAATACTCACATCCCTCTCTTGTGGTACAATCAGGGTTTAAAGGATAAAGCCTGGTTACTCTCTTTTTCCAAACACTGTGTGGACCTCAGCTGTAAATCTAAATCTTTATTACTGGAGACGTTAATCTTGAAACAGGGTACAAATAAAGCCTCCTTAGGAAAGCTCTGAAGTGTTTAGAAAACATTACTTAAAGCAGGGTAAACAGTGTGCTCATTGTGGACTGATTCATTTAAAGATTAGTCTTGGTGCTCCTGGTTTTAGAAAGCAGCAGGGTGGAAATAAACTGAACTACAGCACCCACGCTGATGGTGATGATGGAAGAAGTCAGAGAGTGTGACTCATTAATGAGGTTGTAATGGTTAATGGTCAACGGTGTCACGAAACAGTAGGGTATGCTTGGTAAACGATGCTTTCTCTTTGGATCATCCCACTGCATTGGATCTGCTCTTGGGATGAGCTGTCAATAGGAAAAAAAAAAGATTTTAGCCTCATCCTTTCAAGATTGACTTGTTGTATTTTTCTTTGGTTGTTATTGTCAGTTCACTTCTTTCAGTAAACTGTTTCTGCCCACACACAGCAGTTAGATTTGATCGTGTCAAACACGGAGCAGTATTGGCTGAATTGAATTGCCTCCTCTGCCCAGAAACCAGAGCTGGTGTTGGCCTCTAATGGAGCGAGCCTGTAAAGGCTGGTAATTGATTTGCTAAAGCCCTCTGACCAGCTTGGTGAAATGAGATGACAAGTACAGTCCTGGGGCGAAGTTGAGTGAAGGGAGGGATGATGGGAAAAAATGGGGTCCATGACCCACAGGGAGATCGATACTACATGATGAGGCTATGGGAATGCTGCGGCAGCTCTTTGTTCACTTTCAGACCTGTAAACCAAGCCTTCTGCGACACTACAGCTGTGGTGTTATGAGAAAAAACATTTCTCAGTGGCACGGGCTGTTGGATTTTACAGACCATATGTTTGACCATGTGGTTTTCCATATGACAGGCGGAGAATGATGCTTTTTACCGTCCATTGTTCCACTGTTGTAAAATGGTACTGAAGGCATGAAATGTGATGTGGATCTGAAGCAAAGGCATTCAGGAGGTGACACACCATGCATGATATGGACTTTTAAAAAGGGGATGCGATTTTTTTTTTGCGTCAGGCTGTCCTTCTGGTGCCCTTTTAGCAGCTTTACAGCTCAAACAATCTTTATTTTTCTCAAAGTGGTGTTTCAGAAAGCTTTTAGTGAGGCCTCTGTCAGAAATGCTTCATTTTAGCTGCTTTCTCTTTAAGACTCCCCCTTCACAAACCCCCTGTCTTCTGATTGGTCAGCCCTCTAGGGGGCTGTTAGGGGTGGGACTATGCGCAGACCTTGGTGCTTGAGGCCCACCCCTCAAATGTGTCATGATTTCTACGACAAATGAATACAAAGGCGTTTTGAAATCTTCACATCCAGCATTGTCACTTTATATTGTTTGTTAGGAAATAGGAAAGAACAATTACCCCTCTTTAAAGTTTACTCAGAAGTTGTTTACCATAGTTGTTTTTATGTATCTAATGTCAGCGTAATACCCCATTGACAATTAATTTATTCAGAAATAGCATCCAGTTTCCCCTCAAAAATGGATATTATCTTGGTTCATGGACTCAATAAGTTGTTGTTCTTCCATGAATGACAGAGGCACTGGTCGTCATATACACTTCCTGCATCAGGTAGAGAAAACATTCAAAGAGATTGCAGAAAGTACTTAAATTGGGTTAAGATCGGTCCAATGCATTATTAAAAACTGGAAGGACAGTGGGGAACCATCATCTTGCACGTGTCAAGTTAAGAAGTGAGGCAGGTGAAGTGATGCACCCATCATGCCTAGTGCCTACTGTACAAGCCTGTAGGGGTAGTACTACGATCTGGGGTTGCTGCAGTTGCTCAGGTCTAAGTTCAGCAACATTGTATTCCCAAATGAATGAACTCACATCAATGGATTTTTTCTTCCCTCGTGGCACTGGCATATTCCAAGATGACTGTGTCAGGATTCATGGGGCTCAATTTGTTAAAGAGTGGTTCAGGGAGCATGAGACGCCTTTTTCAGACATGGATTGGCCACCACAGAATCCAGACCTTAACTCCATTGAGAATCTTTGGGATGTGCTGGAGAAGAGTTTGCACAGTGGTCAGACTCTCCCATCATCAATACAAGATCTTGGTGAAAAATTGATGCAACACTGGATGAACAGAATCTTGTGACATTGCAGAAACTTATCGAAACAATGTCACAGGGAATGTGTGCTGTAATCAAAGGTAAATGTGGTCCAACCAAATTTTAGAGTGTGTCCTTTTTGTTGTAGTTTGAGCGAAAAATTTTCTTACTTTGGGACCAGCTGTAGTTCTCCCTTCTTCATGAGCACTACAGTCTTGCCATGCAGCCCGGCGTCAACCATATTACCGTCTAACAGCTTGTCTCTGCCAGAGAGGGGATAGGTCAATTGAAAGTACATTTTTCAAGTCGTAAAAAATCCATATACAAGTGTTTGTCTTTGGGTTTCAGAGAGAACTCTTCGCCCTCAGGTGAGGCAGCTGAAGGGTTGGAGGGAGTAACAGCCCACTTTGCACCTCGTAAAAACCTGCAAGCGCTCCTCGTGCTGCTGTTGGAGGCCTCTCACTGAGGTCCTTCACTCCCCCCTCAGAAAAATCCCAGAGGATTGGAGAAGTGATGAGGAGGGCAGTATGGAGGATGATGGCTGCTTTCACGCTCTCTCGCTGTGTTTCACCCTCTTCACTGCGTCCTTCACCGTAAACCACACACACACAGTGTGAAACATGAAATCAGAACTGGAGGAATTCTTTCTACCCTTTACTTTCTGAGTGATGGTTAAGCAGCCTTTTCCTGCTGGCTCCTCTGGGTGCCCACAGCTGCCAGTGCTAAAGTGTGTTTTTCTTTGCCATGAGTGCAAGAGTCTGGACTAAACCCATGGCTACTGAGCTGAGCCTAATGTGTGCTCTGTGGTGCGTTTTAACCCAGTTTGCGTGAGTTAAATTTTTAATATAAGCTCCAGGAATGCTCTCTGTTGCTCTGAAATAACAGGCTGGCACAGAGCGGGGTTTCCATTCCCTCGGCTGCGTGAGATTTCATGATCCCTCAGTGGTTCACCCACACTCGCTGCTACTTTAGGGGCGATGATATGAGACTGAGCTCACACTTAACTTCAGTGGATGAGTTTCAAGTGGATAAACTGACGGATGAGCTCTTGATTTCATCCTCGCTCTAAGTAGATCTGTCTCTGCTGTATGGACTGAAGCTGCGTGTTTACAGTCGATTGCCACGCCGGCAGAATCAGACGTCAGAGGACATTAGCTGTATTGATAATCCGACTTCTCAAGGTCAACAGAGATGTTCTTTCATGTTTGGCTCTTTGGGCAGAAACCTCAAAACCATAATAAGCTCAGATTCATAAGTTCTTTAGAAGCTTGTTTAGTTTTTGTAGACATTCTTGTTTCTGAAAAATCTGAGACAAGCAAATTTTTTTCACACCACAGGCAGAATTTCTACTCCGTACAAGCAATTTGGTCTTTTTTTTTTTCTTTTGAATTTGTTCACCCTGGACTTGTGAGGTGAATGTGGCTCTTACTGAGTGCATCAAGACAGTTATTACTAAAAACATTTGCATCCATTTATATATTTGGCCGCATTACATGCAACAACTCACAAAGTTAGATCACCCTCTCAGTGTTTTGTCATCTCACCTGCTGTTATCAGGGTCAGGCAGAGTGACGTGCAAGATGAATGGTCAGGCCAATGAGAGAGAGGGAGCAGTGAGTGTGAGTGGAGCATAGCAGGGATTTGGACAATATGACAGCTTGGTTGTAGGTAATATCACATAAGGTACTTTGTTTAACACTTTCAGGGTTAAAGGCAGCAGCTTTCATGCCTGTGTGTTCAGCTTTATCTTCAGTCACAGGCACTTGATTTGCTTTTGAGGTTTAAGTTTAAAAAACGATTTCAGACCACCTATTAAATTGTTTTTTTTCACGTCCTTCTTCCCACGCCTTATGATTTCTTGTATTGCCATAAAACTTGACACTAGTTAAATATCAAAGTGAACCGTTGCTAAAGTTTGCTTTGCTTCCTGCAAAAATTGCCCTTTTTGTCTTTGCAAGGCGGACCATCTTCAGAAAATGCATCTGCTTGCTCTAAAAGTGTCTCCAAACATCACTTTTCATTGATTCACAGTCCTGGCAAAATATTTTTCAAGCCTACAAAAATGCAAAACCCAGGAGGAGGAAAAACTCTGTGAGCTGCTGCTCGTCTGCTCAGCCTGTAATTGTTTCTTTGGCTCTGGCGCTCAGTCTGTAGAGGCGCAGCATGTTAACATACAATAAACATCCCATAATATTTCTTGGTCCTGGAGGGAAACTTAAAAGATTGAATCTCTGTGGAGGAGTGTATTAATAAAAAGTCTGACTAGATGTGAGAAGAGTCACTTGAAGGAAATATTATAGATTTTTTAATAATAAACTGATATCAACATGATTAAGACTCTTTGTAAACTCAAATAGAGTTCACGAAAAAAGAGAGAGACAGAGGTCTGTTCTCATCATTTCAGGGAGAGTCAAGGAGAATTTAGCTGAACAGAGTGTAGCAGTAAACTTTAAAAACATCTCAGTGTCATTTTTTTCCTCTGATATCATGCAGCTCTAGTTGTAATCCATAAACTTGAGGGTTGTATCCTTCAAAAATCGAAACTGTTTCAACCAAATTCATTAGGATTCAATTCAAAGGCTTCATTTCAGACCGTAAACTCTTTCTTTTGTGTCAGGCTAGTGCTTGTACTAAAACTAGTGCACATAAAAGTGTCAACTTATGAGAGATAAATGTGTCTGCACCTGTTATCTGCAAAGATAGAAGGAGGAGTGTGAGGATAAAGCACAGAGTCTATTATGTTTGACCTTCTTTGCACATTGTTCTCTTGATGGAAAGCTCCGCTAAATCCTTCCTCCCTCTCTTAATTCATTTACCTCTCCTTTTAAACAGTAGGTAAATCTTTCCTTTGAGATGGCCTCATCTGAACTCTGTTCGTGAGGATCCGACATGCTAACAGGTTTACACCAGTAACCCTCACCCAGCTGCGTCTTACACGATCTGTCTCTGTCTGTGAAGCTTCAGCTCGTTTCACACTCCGCTGTCTCCCTCTTTATCATTAGGTGTGCAGTTTGCTTCTGTGACTCTGGGGCTCCCCGGTGCTGATGTGTTGTTGCAATATGTAAAATGTGTCATGGTGCGCTGATACGTTGACATAAACTCGCACCCACGCAGCTTCAGCAGGCTGATAGGACCACTTATAACTTTACAGAGGATCTGAGCTCAGCATGGCAGAGAAAAACAAAACAAAGACAGATTGTAACAAGTGCTTTTTTAACCTTACATTTACATTATGTCAACAAAAAGGCACAGGTGTTCAGTCTGCAAGCAGGCAGTCATGGCAGTGCTTAGACTGTTACACGCTGTTGCCAGGTTTGCAGAGGGTGGGATGCAAACAGTCACTAGTATGACAAGCAAGATCTCCCCTGGCAGGTGATATGGTCAGAGGCCCACAGCAAACAGTCCAAAGTCTGGGCAGCAGATCCATTGCTCAAGTGCAATGTGACCAGGATTACGCCATCTGTTATTGTCAAGGAGAGGGAGCCCCCTGGCCTTCGGTTTACCGCTCTTTGTACAATTCTGGTGTAACAGGCCGAAATATACCCCTGCCCGAATTATGCTTGGGGGGGAAATGGCCTTGACCACTTTATACTAGGGATGAAAAATTTGCAAAAATAATCCAATTGTGATTACTTTTCCCTGTATTGTGATTTATTGTGTGATTATTTCAAGGTTCCCCATTTTATGTGCTTTTGAACAAATACATTGTAGGAAATGAACACTGACATTGACTTTGGCCCAACAGCCCATGACATTTCTTTTTGCTACTTGTGACTGCTTTTTGCCCATTTTTGTCACTTTTCACTGCTTTTCCCACCACTTTTGGACAATTCATCACTACCTTCTAACCATTTTGTAAGTTCAGTCCCACTTTCTTGCCATTTTTTTTTTGCCTTTGACTATTTTTCACTGCTTTTTCCAGTTTTTGTTGCTGTCTTTTCACCACTTAGATTGTTTCTCATGTAAAGGTAGAAATTTCTCACATTGTTCATAATGAGAGATGATAGACACAAATTATATCTCCTCTCCAAATACCTACGTCCTCTTGCACTGGCTCTCTTCCTAAATATCGAAGGCCAAAGCGCAAAACCTCCTATCTGCACGTGTGAGGCGAAAAAACTTAGTCTGTACTGCACAGACACATAGTAGCAATAACACAATAGTATAGTGATATAGTCCAAAGACAGTGCATTATGTATTGAGTATACCTAAAAAAAATAGCATTCTGTAAGAAAACAAGAAGTTTTTTTAGTTTTCTCAAAAAGTGAATTTTTCAGATAGGAGGTTTTGCACTTCGGCCATCAGTATGCTCTGGTCTGCATGAATCTCTTGCAGTTTGGTTGATGAATTGGTTGGCTTTAGCGCTGCCAACTAAGTGAGGGTGCAAACATAGCAGAGTTGCTGTGCGACTACTTCTACAACAGCAGCAGCAACAGTAGAGCTAGTTAAAGTCAGAGTCTCTTAGCTAACAGTTCATGAAAAACACAATAGCAGCTTCTGAAAATAGTATTTCCACATCTGCATCTATTAATTTACCAGTCATCTCAGCATTACACAGCTTATCTTGTTCATTATGTTTCTGTTCTGAGCTGAGGTGAGCAGGGATCAGAGTTCAATTATTCCCTCTGCACTCTGGGACATTTCATCACTTATAATCTGCCCCGTGAGTCAAAGGACCACTCACTGAGGGCAAGCATAATTTCTTGGCACCTCACGGCTGTGGTCATTACCAGTTCAGCTCTGGTAGCAAAATGAACGCACACCTTCTGTCAACATAGTATTTTTCAGATTAAGGCTTCCTCGCTCCTTCACGAGGAAATTGGGTTGACACAGTGAATTTCTTTCCATTTAAGCAGTCTTAATACTTAATGCTGTTTTGTCTGCCCCAGGGGCTCGCTGAGTGTGCTTTGCACTTTTCTGGGCTGGCACAGATTCTCATTACCTCTGGAAAAACTTCCCCTGTTCATGTAAAACACTGAAACCTGAGCCCCAGACTCCAAACAGTTTTGCAGGAGCCTCAAAATTCTGCACAGTCTGGTGGAGGTGATGCTGCCTCCCAAGGAGAGTCACGTAAATAAAGAACGGCCCAGTGGAGGATGTAAAGAAACCTGCGTGTGCTCATTTAACATCTATTTATACCTGAGGTGAGGTTAATATCATCAGGAGGGAGGAACTTGGGTAATTAAAGGTGACTGGGGGGGCTTCAGAGGCGTGCTGTAACAGCTTTTTTAATGTGGACATGACCTCTCCCTAAACTGGGTCCTCTGTAGTGGAATAAAGCTGTTAGGATTTCAATCACAGACTATTTTAAACCTGCGCAGTCACCCATGAATAGCTGTAATAACTGAGCTGACTCAAGAAAAGAGGTGGAGTCCAGACCGTGGCTCAGCCTCATAACACACAACCACAACATACCCACCCAAACCAGCCACACCTCAAATAATGCAGAACTCCAAGCACTAACATTATGAAAACAGAGGAGTTGCAAAATAAAATCAACCCTGAACAAATTCCTCAATGGCATGAATTTGCATTTTTGTAGGAATAAAAGCATTTACCCAACTCTTTGGTTTGCTTTGGGCCCCTCCTGATTTATTCACTCAGTAATATGTCCTCCGACTCCAGAAATTGGTTTATTGCTTCAAGACAAGAATGTGCTCTAAAGGTTCTAAAACGTCCTGGTTTTCAGTGAGAACACAAAGCGAACAAAACATCAATTCAACACAAATTCAGCTTTTTCTGCAAACAACAAATTGCAACTGCTCGTGCACAAGGATACCATCTCTTATAATTCATCTGTGTGTGTGAAATATAAGGCTGCACAATGTATTGTTTCAGTAACCTCATTGCAATATGTAACTAATATTCATATCACAAAGTTAAATGATATATTTGAGCCTTTCAATGAAGTGCTAGATCTAAATTTGCATCCATTTGTATATTTTACCACATTACATGCAAAAACTTGCAAGTGCTCTGTCATCTCCCTACTGTTATCAGGGTCGGGCAGAGTGACATGCAGAGTGAGTGCTTGAGCAGGAGAGAAAGGGAGCAATGACTAGTAGGGACTTTTTTAATCTGACAGTTTGCTCATAGCTAATATTAGGTCATATGTTTCATTAAAGACGTTCAGGGTTAAAGGCAGCGGCTTCCAGATCTCTGTGTTAAGCTTTGTCTTCAGTGCGTACAGGCTCTCTGGTTGTTTTTGAGGTTTAAATTTCAACCCTCTGATTGCCCATTTTTTCATGTCCTCTTTCCAATGCCTTATGATTTTATAAGCTGCCATCAAACTTGGAACAGTTGTAGTTTAATGTCAAAGTAAACTGTTGCTTAAAGTTGGCTTTGCTTTCTGCAGAAATGACCTTTTTTCTCATGACAAGGCGGAAAAAAGTAAAGTAAACTTCAGAAATTTTGCAATAAACAGTCCAGGCCAAAAGTTTGGACACATTTCTCATTCAATGAGTTTTCTTTATTTTCATGACTATTTACATTGTAGATTCTCAATGAAGGCATCAAAACTATGAATGAACATGTGGAGTTAGGTACTTAACAAAAAAGGTGAAATAACTGAAAACACGTTTTATATTCTAGTTTCTTCAAAATAACCACTTTTTGCTCTGATTACTGCTTTGTATACTCTTGGCATTCTTCAAGAGGTCGTCACCTGAAATGGTTTTCACTTCACAGCTGTGCCTTATCAGGGTTAATTGGTGGAATTTCTTGCTTTATCAATGGGGTTGGGACCATCAGTTGTGTTGTGCAGAAGTCAGGTTAATACACAGCCGGCATCTCTATTGGACAACTGTCAAAATTCCTATTATGGCAAGAACCAATCAGCTAACTAAAGAAAAACGAGTGGCCATCATTACTTAAAGAAATGAAGGTCAGTCAGTCCAGTAAATAGTCATGAAAATCAAGAAAATGCAAAATGAATGAAAATGTGTGTCGAAACTTTTGGCCTGTACTGTATATCACAAGAAGCTAAAATTTTGCAGTATTGTTTTTTCCAAATGTGGTGCAGTCCTAGTGAAATACAATGAAAAGGTGAAACCTGAGCTTCAAGAATGGCTTCTTGTAGTGGAGGGGTTTGCATGTTCTTGTCAATTAGGGGGCTTCGTTGTCAAGAGATAGACCTCCGGACAGGTGCCTGTCTGCAAAGTTTTGAGTCCCACCGTTGAAGGGATTTGTCATGCATTTCTTGAGAGGTTGGTAACGTGGAGCTATATTTGAGCTCCATTGTGTAGAACATAGCTTCAAGTCGAGGCCTGAATGCTATCTGTGCCTGTCATTCTGCTGATCCTCAAACCAGCTGACCCTCACAAGGGTGGGTCTAGAAGTCTCTTGAAGAAACTATAAGATATTTGGTGGCTAGGAAGGCTGTAAACTTTGAGTTGTTCTCAAGGATGTCCTGGCAAACCCAAAAATAGAAAGCAAAGAGCAGGCTGGGGATTTTGTTGGAATATTACCAGAAACTCTTGAATCCAACAGGCACATCCTCTAAGGAAGGGGCAGTCTGAAGATCAAGGGGGGGGGGCATTGTCTATTTCCTGGACAGAGCTTGTCATGGTACTCGGAAAGATCCGCAGTTGCAGGGCACCAGGTGTGGATGAGAGACGCTCTGACAGGAGGCACGAAGCATTGGGTCCCTCGTGGGCAACTGCAGGATTACTGACGTCCAGGGCTGTTATTTTGATCCATCTGTAACCGGGTTTTTTACAAAAAGCTTTTCCCCGAGATAAGTATCATAGCTTTGCAACAAACGGAGCCTAACCTTGAATATGGTTGCCCTGAGGTAACAAATAAACAGAAAGGTTCTGTTTTAGAAGGTAAAGAAAATCAAAAACTCTCCAAAAAATTACTGTCACTTATTCCTGTGTACATTTATTCTATTTATGATATTTTTTATTTAATCAGAGTACAAAAGTGTTAAACATACCAATGAGTATGAGATCTGTGATACTTGAAAAACTAGGTTTTTTTGTGTTTTTTTGCACCTCTGCTTTGGGTTCATCTTTTAACACTGGTTGTTTTTCCTCAGAATAAATGGGATTTATAAAGAGACAGGAAAAGAGCTCTTTCCATTTATTGTGTTTCGAAGTAATGCCACAAGCTTGAGGACATAAAACGGGAAGAAATAAAGTTAAAATAGAGCTACAAACCAGAAGACGCTCAAAGCATACATCTTTTGTCATCCTGTGTTTGTGAAAGGAAGTTTTTTCTTCCTCCCAGGGGAGATTTCCCATCTTCACCTGCAGCTTGCCACACCGGGGTTGACAGCACAGAAGAATCTGGTTCCTCTGAATAATGCGTTTCTGAATTCTTTTGGAGGGGTAATGGTTATTTCCTCTGCGTCATTACTCTGCAGCTCAAATGCAACAGTGTGTGTTTGTTTGGGCATATTGGGACTTTGTGAGTGTGTGCGTGTGTGTGTATGTGAGGAGATGTGAGTAAACGCCTGTGTGCCTTTTACGAGCTCGTCTGAGTGATTTCCCAGTGAGAGTGCCTTTTACAGCCGGATTCCTCCAGGATGAGTCTGGCTGTTTGATAGAGCAGCCCCATGGCGGCCTCCCAGTCTCCATCCTAATGAGCATCATTTCTAACAGGTGGTCCTCAGAGCACCAACAGCAAGACAGATTAAGCTGTTACTGTATACAATGTTTATTTATTACGTAAAGAGGCTTTTTCTAATACCAAGTGTACTTCTTTTATTTTCATCAAGTGAAGAAGTTCAGTCAGAAACAGTATTTCTCTGCTGTTTTTCGTGTACACCATCAAACATTTCCAGTAAACCTGAAAGGTAGTGGCACTTTATGAACTGTTTACGGTTGTTGACATTTCATAAACTGTCTAAAATCTGCTGTGAACAAGCTGCTTGGTTTCATGATGCTGTCATAAAAAAACATATAAAACACAAAACAATTTATACAGCTGGAATGAAAACAGCTGTAAAGTGTGAATTGTTTCCAGATGCACTGCCACTTAATTTAAAGAAGGAAAACTCAGGTTTAGGACACATTTTGGGACAAAATAGGAATTTTAATTTGCTTTAATGAATTAAACTAGGGAACACATTTCTTGTTGAGTTGGGTCTGACAGCTGTTTTCAACTAATTTTTGGGTGTGGAATCCAAAAATGATCTCAGTTTTTCTCTATCATGTCAAGTTTTGGAACTTTGGATCCCCATTTTCCAAAAAAAAAAAAAACAATAGGGAATAATTTGAAAAAATAAAAAATTCTGATGAGTAAGATTTTTATGCTGAAAACTAAAACTGGCATGCTGATTCCACAATTGCAGTCAGTTTTTTTTTCTAGTGCATTTTTTCTCCACAGCTTACCCCCCAGATAAGCAAAATTCCACTGATTGAATTTTACGAATACATATACGATGCTTCATTGTTGTTGCACTTATTGCAGAGTAAATAAATTGCAGTTACATCCAAAAAAAAGACAGTGACTTATAACATGGGGAGGACAGGAGCTGGAGAACTGGGGGTTATAAACCAGCCTATGCTGTGCCCCTTTTGTTAGATAAGAGAAATAGAGCACAAGAGGAAGGAAGAGGGAGAGAAAAAAAAAAAACAACTAACTTGGCCCCCAGGTTGGGCACAGTTTGGGATTCAGAAAAAACACCTCAGCACATAAACAACATAAAAAAGACCTTTACAACAATAAAAACTTGTGGAATCAGGAAAGGTCAGAGTTGGGGGGTGTCATGGTATAGACACATGGGCGCGTTATTTGGACATCCTGGGATATTTGGCACACTGCAGATCTCACAATTTCTTGCATACTTTCTACTTAATTTGATCAAAATCAGTGGGAACTTTTAGTGTGGCAGGCGCTTTGGAAAACAGCCTTCATTGTGTTTAATAAAAATCATCTTGCATTCATGGAACTTAGAGGTACAACTGTCTAACCCCATTTGAAGACTTCTTTACTCACGAGAAGCAGTTCAAGTCTAATTTATTGTTTTAATATCTTGAAATAAAATATTTATCTGGACTTGTCAGATGAATGCAGCTCATGTTCAGTCTGATGGGGTATTTTTGATTAGAGATAAGACAAATAAGTTTGTTGTGGTTGGATGTTTTTGAGTGGATGATGTTGGTTCCCAGCTTGAAATAACTCTCTATTCAGTTCCACCGCAAATGTATGAGCACTGTTTAGTCAAACATCCACAGACAGCGAGAAGAGAAGAGATAGAAAAAGAAACAAAATTCATGTCCACCTTCTTCTCACTGTTTGTGTGTTTGTAAAGCGTAGAAAAAGATGTGCTGTTTTCGTGGAAACATCTTGTTTACATTCCTCGCTGAATTCACCTGGATTTAATTCTGAGCTTCAAAATCTCAAACGGAGAGGTGAAAGATGAAAAGAAGGTCTGCCTCGCTCCCAGCTGTACTTCCTGTTTTGGTAAACGTCTGAGTCATGATGTATTACTGCAGCTTTCAAGAGGCTTCACAGCTTACTGCAGCGGAGTCCTTATCTCAAATTAGACTGCACTTATGATAATTGGGTTTTCTGAGGCTAATTAATTCAATCACACTTTCATCGACGCATAATCAGATCCATGCCGCCACGGGATTAAGATTATGTGAGATTTCTGATTGTGGTTTATATCTGTATTTTGAACATCCCCTGTGTAGCAGAGTAAACATGTCATGTGTGGTGAATATAATCTTAATGAGAGTGTTTTTCGCTTTACATGAGCAGTGTACAGTATGTGTGAAACAAAGCAGGAGTGTTTTTATGAATGTCTTTTGTTCTTGAGCTCATTAAATGATGGTGTGTGAGAATGCCTGAACCCCCCCACCACCCCCACCCCATCCCTTTCTCTCTTAAGCATAGCTGCAGCTGACTTTTAATGGAATCTGATTTAGAAGCTTGTGAATAATTCCTGTGGGGTTGGGGTTTGTAGGTCACCGTGCCATTATGGTGTGCTCCTGGTCTGTCTGAGAGAAGATGTATGCATGCGTGTGTGTGTGTGTGTGTGTGTGTGTGTATGTGTGGTTGTGTCTGTGTTGGTGGGGGGAGGGGAAGTGAGACTTCGGCTGCATGTCTAGTCGAAGCATCGCAGCTTCTCTTCGCACTCTGCTGTAGGTGGACAGCGAATGACCCCCCCCTTACCCCTCCCCTCTCTACCCTGACCCACAAATCCCTTCCTCTGGGCAACAAAGGGATTACGGGAGAAACAGACTAATCTACTTTTGTGAATTTACCTATGCAAAGTGTTTGCCCTGCACGCCCGAGCAGCTGCCTAATCTCGCAGGAAAAAAAAAATCTTTTTATGTAATGATGCACTTGTGTTTGATGTTTTGTGTGCAGAGAAAAAGAAAAATACTGCATTCTCACGCTGAGTTTTCTTTGTTTGACATACTTGAGGAGGAACACTGGGCTTGTTCAGAGGCCACCTGCAAAAACAGTTTACTCCCTTGTGTAAAGGAAGCATCCAAAAGCAGCAGCTCTCTGGATGATTTTTGTCCTGATGTATTAATATTCTGCATATGTCTGAAAGCTGTGCATAAATATAGCTTGAGGTGTTGCAAGAAGAAGAAATGTACCACTGTGAAGGCCTTTCTGGCCAATTATATTCAGTAGCACGTTCCAGAACTGACACTTTGTTACTCGAACAAATGCTTAGAGAGCAACTTTCCCCTCAGGAGGGGTTTTTTTCTGGCTGGTTCCACTCACACATCCTTCGACTTTTTTTTTTTACAGTTTATATCAGGATGTCGTGTCTTAATCTGGGGGTGAGGTGAGAGGTGAGTGAAGGGGAACAAGGATGAACTTCTCACCTTGTCTCCATCCAGATTGATGGTGTGGAGAGTTTTGCTGTAGCTGGCTCCGTGTAAATGTTCCTGTCCTGATGGTGTGATACGGCCTAATTCCAGACGTCCAGAGAGAAATAAGCCGAGGGATTTTCTGCGGAGAAGTTCGCACACTCACTGTGTGGCTGGAAACAGACACAGTGAAAACTTCTTGGCTGGGATGGCGTTATTGTTCCTCCTCAGACTCCCTCGTGTGTGTAAATGAGCCTACATGTTTGCACGTTCTGTAAAATGATTGTTTCCCCTCCACGTTACTCCTGATGGTGAGAGATCGGCTGATATTTATCTTCCAGGGAAAAGCTTTGATTTTGCACCACAGGAAGAACATGTGGGTTGTCGTTGTGTTGCACAGCGCTGGACTGTGTTCGACTTATTTCCAGATGCTGGACCTGGGTGGTCACACCCATAGCGATGTTGCACAATGCCCTGTTTACTGCCTGCAGTTTGTTAACCAAGTTTTGTTTCTGTTTCGCTGCTTTGAGAAGAATCAAACCGCACAGCAGGTTGTTTAACTGGTTCACCGCACAATTTTACAGACAAAGCCACTAAACTGTCAGAGAAATGTTTTCTGTTCCAGATGTTATGATGATGTTCTCATCAGCTCTCACCACCTCTGTTTGCATGTGTGTCCACAATGTGAGACAGATGTGTTGCTCTCCTCTGAGGGTGGAGTGAGACTGTCCAACAGCACGGACACAGAGACAGGCTGTTGTTCAGACCAGCTGCGCAGAAGAAAACACAATTTAGTTGTCAGGTTTTTTGAGTTGCTAGTTCTCGCAGGAGTTCTCAAAGAAACTCAAAGTTCAAGTCCAACCCCTTTGCTCTCACAGGTGTTTTTGACCAGAAGGGAACTTTACCAGGAACAAATTGGTTCTTTGTGTTCCCACCATGGGCGACAGAACCAGGTATACAGCATGAGCAGCAAAACCTGAGATTGATCTGCCTTCTCAAGCAAGAAACCAACCTGTTTTGGCTGAAAGACGAGTCTGTTGATTGACGACTGTCAGTGACATCATTCCTGTTCAGTGTCAGAGTATCAGTCAAAATCTATGTGGAGAGAATATATGACACATATAAACACATTAAAAACCAGCCTAGGATGCATTCCTGAAGACTCTTTCCATGTTTAATGGATGTTGTAAGCTTGCTTTTCACTAAAGGGTTGAGCTCAAGGTCTCTTGTTTGCAAGATCAAAGTGCATGGATATCAAAAAGTGTACTCCCACCAAGGCAGGACCATCTTTAAGGGTAAATTTATGACTCCAGAACTAAAATTAATGTAGTTCTAGGGGAAAGTTCCCACAGTCAAAAACACCTACAGAAGTGGAAAAAGACAGAATAACTTATACAGAATAATAATAAAACAGACCCTAAAGACTCAAGTTTCAGGTTGACATTGTTTTTTTTTTATCATGAATTTTCCATGACAGGCTCTCTGAAGTCTTTTTTGATTGGTTAAACTGGCTTATTCCTCTTCTTTCAGGCTAGCTAAATTGATAATTGATCACTAACAAACCTGCTCATATAATGGTTGACACTGATGACGCCTCTCAGGACACTGTAGGTTTGAAGTCTTCATTTAGCTACTGAAGTCTTTGGTTCATTGATCACTGTAAATCCAGTGCTTTTGTCATTACACTGTAAAATGTGATTTTTGCTCATTTGTTATTCTAGCATATTATTCTATGTCAATATAACAAAAGATTCCGGAAGTTGTTGTGATGACACTTTATTGGTTGGCCTTGTCTTATCTACAGATTACATTTCAACTTGAAATTCTATGTCTAAATAAATCAGTAATGCATGACAACGTAGCCCCTCCCAGCTGTTTAATAAAGCTACAGCTTTCAAGTTTTACCCAGAATGCCTTTGTGAATTGTCACTGAACAGTTACAGCATGAGTAAGGAGGGAATACAGTGGATATGAAGCCTTGCTGTACAGGCTGTCTGAGCTTTATGGTTTACATAACTGAAAAGTTCCGTTCAGACAAAATTGAGTAATTAAAGAAAAAAAAAAAAAAAAAAAAAAAACTGCCTGAAAAAGTCAAGTTAACTAACAAGTCTAAATCAATCAAACCAAGATGAAGATTGACAAAAGATCTATTTCATCAAGACTTATGTTGGTGTTAGAACAAAAACATTTATTTTTTGACCTAACAGAATTTTAATGCAGCCCTTTGCATTATAGTTTTACATTGTAAGCTATTGCCAATAGAGAGGAGAGTTGACGATCTTTGCAATTAGATGTTCAGAAGAAAAAAATCTGTCGGTAATCGGCTAAATGAGTTGTAAAATATCTTCGACACTGAATACTTATGGCACCTCTTGTGCTGTTATCCTCTGTAACAGAAAAATATCCTCACTGGTGATGAACACAGTTTGATTCTTACTGCATCTTTGCTCTTTATGCATCTCTTCCTGGGTGGTATCATCTGTGTACATAGGTTCAAGACAAACTGGTGCATCACCAGCCAAAAACTCCCAACATGGAGCTTCAGATGATGTATTTGAATACTGTGTTAAGACTAAACTGTGCTGATCTCTCTGGGCTCACTCAGAGGTTCAGACACTTTGGCCCCTCTCTGCCTGCAGACGACTCCCACAAATGTCTCTGCTCTTAAGAAGAAATGAACTGCCCTCTGGTGACTTTCTGATCTTGTTACTCACTGTGTGATCGTACATTTAGCCTGACTTGTTCATTTTATCACCTCAATACTGCCATGAGAGCCTCCTGCATTAAATAAAAATGTTGCAGCTACAGCTGGGTATCATTAAGTCTGAGATTTACACTTCACTTTCTGCAGAAACAAACCTTTTCCCTGTGTTGTGTTTTGTTTCACCTCTGAGCCGAGTTTAAACCTGGTGTGTTGCGTGGAGACTGGAGGACTGTTAAGCCTCTCCAGCACAAACTCTAACAAGTCGCTGAGTGTCATGTGAAGTGTGCGTGTTTATGTGCTCGGTATGCTGCGTGCTGACCGATACGTACTGACAGTTGTGAGATATGGCCTGCTGGACTTTGAGGACAGGGATTGTAGTGTCTGTAGTGTCACCAGCCTGCTGCTCTGTGAACCTCGGTCTCATCAGAGCGGATAATGCAGCTCTAAAGCCTCTTGTGTAAGAGAGTTGATCGCCAAAGACAGGCCGGGACAGGAGGAGACAGGGCTGACGTAAGTGTCCTCTCATTGCTCCTTCTATCCGTCCCTGATCTCTGATCTCTGATCCTGACCCTAATTCTTTAAGGAAAGGTTTCCTGAGAAGAGCTGACCTGGAAGCAGCTCAGAGAGGCGGCGTGTGTTTGTTTGGCTGCAGACGAGGAGCTGAGAGGTCAAAACTGCCTCCATGCCTTTTTGATCTGATGGAGGACATAGCTCCATCTGTTTCCTGCTGCAGAGTGCTGCGACTTTCTCAGTCACATCACATGAAGACAAATGAATAAAGGGGAAGGATGAGTCACAGCGTCACGCTTGTGTTGTGACACGTCCTTCTGCTGAAAATATTGACATGCTTGTGAAATGACTTTGAGGGTCGTTATGTGTCAGGCATCATTATAAACACATAAACACAAACAGTAGACTGTTGTGCTGACAACATGTCTGTCTATAAGTGTTTACCAGTCCTACGTCTCATGTTTGCTCGGCTGGAATCCATTGTTTGCTGCGTCAATAAACAAGCCAGCTGAAGATGTGGGACATAAACACTTGTCGTGTTCTCCTCAGGAAGCCATTTCCTTCTTAAGAGCTTCTTCCCTTTCTTTCAGCTCAGCATCCACCTCCACACTCGAACCAATCCATCTCCTTTTCTTCGGCTCGGTCCTCTTGTGTCTTCCTCCAACACCTGTCAGCTTCATTGTCCTCCCCCTGAAGAGGAGCAGACCCATGCAGCCCTGCTCATGCGACCTTTTCAATGGCTCTCTCCCATCCAGCGGGTGCTTTTGTTCTTCTGCTTTTCTTACTGGGTTTTGGGGCAATCAGCAAGGGGGCATCCGTCTTCCCATTGACGGAGGCGTGGTGCTCGCCGCTTGCTGGGTCTGATAAAGGACCACACATGTTCGGGCTTCAGTGCCTCACTAGGACCCGGGGTCTCTGTGCGTGGGCACAGGCCTCAGCTCTCCCTCCAAAGCGCTCTCCTCCTCAGCCTTTTGTGCGCCTCCTTTCACTCAGCCTGAGCTCTGCTGGGCTCTTTGTCCTTCTATCTGGGGGCCCGGTGCCTCAGCGTCCCCTCCTTCAGCTTTGTCCTCTCCACCTACAATATGCCACCAACAAGTATTTCAGAAATGCAATGAATGCCACTCTTTCTGTCAGCATCAATGCTCCTACGTGAAGGAGGAGAAAAGAGGGTTTTGAATTTGTGTTGCTCTTGAGGTTCTGCTGATGATTTGGGATGTTCGTGGAGTCGACTGTGGATATAATCATTAAAGACCCTGTGAAGACTTTATAAGGGATCTTCAAATAGTCTCACTTTTGCATATTTGCCTCGCTATTATCCATTGTATTTGATTCATTAGCAGCTCCAAAATGTGCTATTTTTCACTATCCATTGTAGTACAACTAATTAACTTATGACACATAGACCAATAGTCCTTTTGCTGACACCTGGCTGTGAGTAAAGACTGAATTATGGTTTCTGCATGAGCGTAGTGCATGAGAATGTGATGCAGGGAATCAGTACAAGAGAACTTGTGCGGCTTTTATACCTTTTTTGACAAGGGTCAGGCAATTAATCACAAATCAGATTAAATCACAATATGGCCTGTTGCACTATTGTATTGCCAACAATGCAAAATCTCTTTAACCCTGTGGTGCATAGTGGTCACCCATTTAAAAGTTATTTACTCCTAAATTCAGTGGTTCATGTGGTGGAAATTTATATTAGCCTGTGTCAGGATATTTTTATTCTTCTTAGGGCCTGAAAAATGTTTTCAATTTTATATATATATAAATTCAAATATGGTATAGACAAACATTTGAGGGTGAAAAAGCTTGTAAACTATAAATTATTCAGTGTTAAAATGGATGAAAGAGAGTTAAAATGTTTTGCAAAGCATTAAAAAAAGATTATTCATGAAATTACCTCCCCCCAAAAAATAGAAGAAGTCAGACAAAAAAATAAGTCATATTTGCATTAAGTTTACTCTGTTTTATGTTGAATGCTCAAGTACAAATATTTGGGGGAAAAAAAACGGAAAACTTTTTTTCATGTCTTAAGACAAATAAAAATACTCAAGGGAGAAATCCTGACACTGACTTTCATAATTCATGCATCAGAGGGTTCATCTAAAATATGTCAGAATATCAGATACATTTTTTTTGAAATGGTAATTTTATTCCCCACACCGGTGTTACTAAACCTTACTCAGCCCAAAGAGACAAACTGCTGAAAACTACCCTTCCAAGAGACACAATCTAAATGGTAAAAAGTGGTAAAAACAAAAAATACTACGACAAAAAAAGATGGAAAATGGTCACACAACGGACAAATATGTTGAGAATATTAAGAATAAAATACCATATCATTAAAAATCGAATAAGATATAATTATCCTTGACCTCAACGGGAAGGGGTTGTGATTGGAGGGCCCCTGTGCCCCCCTAATGTTATGGTAGAGGAAACACAGCAACATCTTTTTTTGTCCATGCCTCTTCTCTGCCTGTGTAGCCAAAAAGAATAGTTCATTACACATTTATCATAGTGATCTCTGCGTGATGAATCAATTGATGCCTGTGTTTCGGTATCTAAGACACTAAGAGCTCCTGTTCAATCAGTGACAAATTTTCAGTTTAGTATCTGATGCAGGATTTTTCCTATTGAAAGGGGCCACATGAGGGGGCGAGGCTGTGAAAATGATGTCATTCGTCCGCATTGAGCTTTGAGGACTTTAAGGACATGTCAAGCATAAACCAAGATAGTCTGGTCACCTTCTGATGACAGTGCTATTAATACATTATCTTGTGGCGTTGCACCCTTGGAAAAGTTGTCTTGAACACAAAAAGCGGTGCTAAAAAGATCTGCTCTCCATTTATTTGCTGAAAAACAGTATCATAAAAAAATAAAAACAGCAGATTCTGGCCACAGATGACATTGCAATCAATGCCAAACAGAGCCTTGTTGCTTTTCCAACCTCATGAGAAAAGAAAAGTGGACTTTTTCTAAATCAAGCAGATCTCCATCTCAGCCCACATGTATCCTGGTCAGAGCCTTTTCTGATCAGACCTGCAGACATATTTATCATAGTTTGAGTGAATATGAAGAGCGGCTGTGGTCTGAATACTGCTCTAAAACCATGATATATGTCCCCCTGTCTCCACGTACGCTACCACGCCTGACTCTGCTGCTATAAATCTCTATATCTGAGCTTTATTGAGTTCCTTTTTTTCATATGTCCACAGAGGGGAGCTTTTTTGATGTTTGACGTACAGCCAGTGCGCTTTCTTTCTTCTTGCTTTCATTAGTTTTGAGGCCTGGTTAATTTAGAAAACTCCTGTCGAAGCCTGCGGCCCTGACACTTTATTAACATAAGTGAAGAAGGGGTGTAATGATGTCAATTTAATGAAATCCTCATCCTGCTTTGACTGGGGTTTTATTGTAACCATTTGAAGCTGTAAAAGAGATGTTATTTTATGTTCCCAGTGAAAATATTCATCAGTTTGCTCAGATTTGAGGTGTTGGTGCTGCCTTACTGTGCAGCAAAGGAGCTGATCTGATGGGTGACATCATGGCATCAGGCTGGTGTCACCTAATGCGATGAGTCCTACACGTAACTTAAAGGGACTGTGAGGACTTTTTAAGTGATCTTAAGAAAAGTGTGAAATTTAGATATGTGCCTGATCATAATCCCCGATTGATATATTTTAGCATTGAGTTTATCAGCGCTAAGCACGGAAAAAAAGGATAAAGCAGGCACAAAAGTCTTAAACATGGGCTAAAACACGAGTTGAAGGCTTAAAAACAAGCTAGAGGCTAAGACACAAGCTAAAGGCTAAAAAACATGGACTGAAGGCTGCAACTCAAGCTAGAGGCTAAAACAGAAGCTTGAGGCTAAAACATGAGCTAAAGGCTAAAAAAACACAGACTGAAGGCTTGACACTCAAGCTAGAGGCTAAAATATGAACTAAAGCCTAAAACATGGACTAAAGGTTAAAACAGGATGGACTAAAAAATACAGACTAAAAGTTTAAACACAAGCTAGAGACTAAAATTCAAGCTAGAGGTTAAAATATGAGCTTAAGGCTAAAACATGGACTAAAGGTTAAAACAGGATGGTGTAAAAAATACAGACTAAAAGTTTAAACTCAAGCTAGAGGCTAAAATATGAGCTAAAGGCTAAAAAACATGGACTGAAGGCTGCAACTCAAGCTAGAGGCTAAAACAGAAGCTTGAGGCTAAAACATGAGCTAAAGGCTAAAAAAACACAGACTGAAGGCTGACACTCAAGCTAGAGGCTAAAATATGAACTAAAGCCTAAAACATGGACTAAAGGTTAAAACAGGATGGACTAAAAAATACAGACTAAAAGTTTAAACACAAGCTAGAGACTAAAATTCAAGCTAGAGGTTAAAATATGAGCTTAAGGCTAAAACATGGACTAAAGGTTAAAAAGCATGGACTAAAAATCACAGACTAAAGGCTTAAACACAAGCTAGAGGCTGCAACATGAGCTAAAGGCTAAAACATGGACTTACGGTTAAAAAAGCATGGGCTAAAAAACACAGACTAAAAGCTGAAACACAGGCTAGAGGCTAAAACACTAGCTAGAGGCTAAAACACTAGCTTAAGGCTTAATCATTAGCTAGGCTGTTTGTGATAATGTTCATTTGAACCCACATGCAGTAGTTATACTGCAGTGATATGTTCAAACCTGAGAGTCTGTTAATAAAATGAAGAGTGATGCGTTGGCTTTGCTGGGTAGATGATCACTGGTAGGACATAACCAAGATTTGTTAACGTTACATGGTACCGATATGTCTCAGAGCACCGGGCTGTGAGTGGTTGCTAAACAACTGTTCAAACTTACAAAGTATATTTGCTGTCACGTTACAAACAACAGTGCTACGTTACTGTTTGTAAATGCATTGCCTTGTCCTGTTGAATCTAGTAACAAGTTAAAGAAAAGTAATGTTGAAAAGATCCAATCTACTTTCACTTTCACTTTCAAAACAAATGCATCACAACAGTTTTCATGCGTCCTCCAGCCAAAGGGAGTTGCTGCTGTCTCCTTCATACAGATTCTCCTCACAGTCACTCTAAAAGGTGATCCCGACTGTTCCAAATCAAATCCTTTGTCTCCTAAAGTGGCCGACACGTGGTCTCACCATTCAGAGACTCTTTGTCTTCGTTTCTGAGGTACAGCAGCTTTCAAATCTGCCAACGTGAAGCTGAATGCAGTTGTTACTGCAGGTCTACTCGAGTAATAAGTCCCCTGCACCACATGCTCTTTTGTTGTTTCGCCACAAACCACAAAAAGTCGCAGAGGGAAACTTCAAAGAAAGCAGCCAGCTCTGCTAACCTCGGCAGAGGCCTTGAAATTATTTTCTTTACCTGTTTCCCTCATTCAGGTCAGCATGCCGCCTGCAGAATTTCACGCTGTTTGTAAAGTATTTGAGGCATCAGTGGGTTGAAAAAACGTTCACCTATGTTTTATAATTTCCATCTGACCCATGTGAAATATTCAACTCTTCCCCCAAGCTTCTTTTTATTGCCACTGGAACATCCTATCTCTGTCATGCCAAACTTTTATGACCCTCATCAAAACAATACGAGGTCCAAAACAGACGAGGCCAATGTGCTGCCATTCCCTCTGCAGTGTAAGGAGGAATAGTTCTCACAGCAAAACATAACAATTCTGCTCATATTTCTTCAGTACCAGGAGCTGATACTCAGTTTTAACTCCAGTCTCTTTGGAAATGAGCACATCGGATCGTTAATGAAAGGAAAACAAGCTGCAGTTTGACAGTCAGATCCCCCTCAGGACAGTGAGAGTATGGATCAGTGTGTGTGATGAGACCGAGTCTAACACATCGATCCAAGTCTGTTTTACCCCCCTGATCCTGTGTGGTAATGATACACCCTCGACATGCACACCTGATTTTATTATTTACATTCAGACTGTTGAGTTTTCTAAAATGAGCATCGTCTGTCTTAAGGAAATGGTTCGAGAAAACCCAGTAGTGCTGACAGCTGTGGTAAATTTTGTGTGCGAGTTCAATTTGTCCCACAATACAGAAGAAAATAGCCTTTGAATGTTATTGACTCAGAGAGAGGGATCCACTGGGGGGAAGTCTTTTGTGTTGTGGGGACTGGAGTGTTAATACAATGCAGAAAAAACATGAGCCACAGGAGGAAACATTACAGTTAATGGAAGAGCCGATGTCTGTGTCACAGCACAAAGAGCTTTTATTAGACACACGTTCACAGAGTATGTCTCATCCACATGTCGTCTCTTATTGCTCTTTGTAATGTTCCCGACCCTTTGTGCTGGATTGATTTTGCATCACGGTGTGCTATGTTCGCTGAATAGGTGCAAGAGCAGAAGACCATTCGGATTTAGTAAAAGAAACAACAGCAGCGAGAAATCAGAGCTTTTATATCATGGCTTCATCAGCGTTTAATCGATATTCTCTCTGTTTAGTTCATGTCTTTTAAAGAGATTCTCCGTCTTTAAATGGAAAACTTAACTAGACAAACCCAATGTGTGTTAAAAGCACAGGCGCTGGTTGGGGAGGCGGTGTGGTTTGTGTGATTTGGTGGCCATAAAAGTTGAACACGTAAATGAGCTCCTTCACAAAAATGCAAATTGCCACCATGTGGAAGACAAAGCATTTAAAAACACGTAAGAGGCTATTTGGGTTCTTCTTGGGTAAGTTTATGGCTGTACAAAGGAGCACTGTGTCACGCGATGGTGGGTGAGCGCTGCTGAGGGTGTTTAGGTGCCTTTTGCTTTAAGAGCAGGCCCCAGAGTCAGAGGTTTATTCAGAGGATTAACCTCCTGGTGTTGTATCTTTCTCACCTTTGACTGTTGTGGAAAATGATGCAGTGTTAAGATTTTAGTACTCAACATTACGTGTTTTGCTACATTTACGTCATTATTGTTCTAAATGTATTACGGCTAATGTGGGTGCTGCTGTCTGCACTATTCAAGCTAAGTCAAATAATCCAACAAGGGCAATGTGCGTCATTGTATTGTCTGCTTTTCTTTACTACATTTGTGTGAAATATTTTTTCTAAGAGGACATAGATTCTGTTATTTGATACATATTAATTTTGAAAGCTATCGATGAACGCTCCTTTTGTGATCTATTTCTTTCTTGATTTCTGTAAAAGTCAGGAATGCAATATGATTCATATTAGTCACATAGATAAAGCATTGTAAGATAAAAGCTGAGAGTCATGGGAAAATGGACTCCATAAACTCGTCAGAGATGTGAAGTTCAGCTCTTTTCAGGGAGCCGGTTCTTTTGGCTTGGCTCCCTCAGAAGACTCTGCTCTTTCTGCTCTCAAAAGAATCCTGATTCTGTAATATTCTTAGCCTCATAGTCTTGTCTAGTCTAGTCTTATCAGGCAAACATGTTTTTTTATTGATAAACACTTAAGAAGCCTAAAAATTGCCGTTATGTGCATCTATTGTTACAAAAGCCGGCATTTTTACTTTTAATGTTTTCATCATTTTTTTTTTTTTTCAAAAAAAATAAATAGACAAAAGATGCTGATCCAGATGGTGCTTCATTTATGGGTGTCACATAATTTACATGTTTTCATGACCCAATGCACTCTCCTTCTCACCACTGCCTGCTGTCCCACTCTCTGACTGGGGACATGATGCCATGCCTGAATGTACCCTTCTACTATAACATAATGTTTGATCCTAAATTCTCACTTGTGATTGGCTGCATGGCTACCATGCTGTTAACCAAAACAACATTTTGCCATGAGCAGAGTCGAGTAACTGAGTGAGAATTGAGCAACTTAAGGAAAAAAGTTTGGAGTAGGCTCTTCTAATTCACTACAAAGGATCGGCTCTTGGAGGCATATCTTTTATTCATGACACATCACTAATACTGGTCTTATTTTTTTTTTCATCATTCCAAGTTTCTCTCATTCAGCTGTATATTTCAACTACACTGATACCACAGTGGATGATTTTTCATTAGTTTCATCTCCCAAAGTGTATTTTCTTTAGGGCTTGCAAAAATGATCCAATTGTGATTATTTTTCCCCATATTGCAGCTGCGATTTTTGTGTGCAATTATTTTTAAGTCCCCCATCCTATGGGTATTTAAACAAAGTATTGTTGGAAATGAGCATTGACATTAATCACAGCAAGACAACAACCTATGACATTTCCTTTTTGCTACTCATCACTGCTCTTTTGCCCATTTTAGCCACTTTACATTCGTTTCCCCACCACTTTTAGACCATTTTTTGCTGCCTTCTGACTATTCTTTTAGTTTTAGTTTTATCCTAACGTTCTTACCATTTTATTTTGCCTTTGGGTATTTTTTTAACACTTTTCACATTTTTTTTGCCAGTTTCTTCCCCATTGTTGCTGCCTTCTGACTATTCTCCAAGTTTTCTCAGAATATTCTTTCCCATTTTTATTGGTTTTTGCCCATTTTAGTCACTTTTCATCACTTTTGGACCCGTTTTTGCTACTTTCTTAGTATTTCCCCAGTCTTCTCCCAATTATTTTGCCAACTTTTTGCTGCTTCTAGACTATTTTTTGCCACCTTAAACTTATTTTTATTGCTGCTTCTTGTCATTTATGTCATTTTTCACCAGTTATATTGTTTATCTTGCAAGGCCAAGTTTCAACAATATGCCTCATTGGTCATGTGTTGCATAAAACAACTACTGATAAGTATATCTGATATTTTGACACAGGTTATAGAAATATTGCGACAGGTCATATTGTGATTTAATCTAATTTGCGATTACTTGTCGCTGTTTCGGTCAAAATAACGCCATCATGCCTTAACCAGGTGTCTTCTCTGTGCACCAACTTACCAAGAGCTTGACTATCAGAGGGCAACAGTTAACAAAGTGGGATAACAGCAATCAAAGGTTTATCAGTCCCCTCCATCACAGAGAGCCTTTTACTGATTCCTAAAGAAGTACCAACCCCCGTCCTTACAACACACACTCACACTGACAGCCTTTGCACATTCACGTGGCTCGCAATGGGGGATCACAATCAGTGTGTGAGTTAGGCTCCATGTGCCTTCAATTAGGGTCTGCATCAGGAGCCTGAATAGGAGAGTAAGAAAAGGCCGGGCTGAGAGCAGAGTAAGAACACTGGCCTGTTGTGATAGCATCTAATGAGATCACTCAGAGCTGCATCCTTGAGCGCTGCCATTCATTAATATAATGATTCTTCATGTGTGTATGTGTGTGTGTGTGTGTGAGACTTCACAGAAGGCCTCTTGCTGTGTTGTGGTTGCAGACAGAATCTAGGAGAAGTCTGCTGTAAAGGTTTATAAAAGGCTAATGAGAGTATGATCTGAGTGGGGTAATCAATCGCTCTCTGCCTCCTGGTCTCCATCTGCACACTTTAGCATGCACCGCTTTAGCCTTTAGCTGATTGGCTCTCTCGCGTTTGTTTGTGTAAAATCGATTGCACAGGGCTTCTTAAAACAGCCACTTATCACAACGCCCTGAGTCCTCCTGCACCCTGAAAGCTTCTTCATATTTAAAGAGGAGAGCCTTATAGCCTGCAGGGAAACTGGGACGAGACACAGCTGTTTCAAATGCTCGACATATAAGACAGGCAAGGCACTAAAGATGTCTTCTCCTTTCTGCTCCACTGGTATCCTTAAAGGCCCTTCCTGCACCTAAGCCCTCATGCAATAAACATCAGTGAGTGGAGGCCTCTATGTTGATGCCATGATTCAGGCTCATTCTGCTGCTGTTCCTTGTAAAGCCATGCAGAAAGGTTCGGGAAGAATTATTGCAAATGCTGGACAGATGATCCGCTCACTCATTTGTTGCAGCTTTGCATATACACACAAGCTCTGGCTTACACAGGCATTTTCCATCTCCTTCTTCTACCCCCCCTTCCCCGTCTTCTGTGGGTCCCTGAACCCCTCTGTGGGTCAACATCTTCAGAGCCCAAACCAGAAAGCATAAACGGGCCAGTGGAGGGCCAAACCGGATGGGCCTCGCACGCAAACACAGCTTTGAGCCCAGAAAAAGTGACCTCCCCTGGCATCGATCGGCCCCTCCATGTGAAAGGGAAGCACTCCAAACAGGAGAGGAGGAACAAATCAAACCAATTTATAACCACATGGTTGCGAAGGTCAGAGCGTGACAAAAGGCCTCCTGTTGTGAGGAGGGGTGCCGTGGAGTGGCCCCCTCTGAACAGAGGCGGGGTGAAGACCGCGGCATTAGACATGGGTCAGTCTGAGGGGGAACCTGGAGGCTGAACTCCTCCAAGAACAAAGAGCGTTTTCTTGGAAGGATGTGATGTTAACTTAATAATATCTGTTTGCTTAGACTTTCCCCAAAAGGGCTATAGTGGTTAAAGAGACGCTGTGTAATGTCATTTTTCAATTTGGTGACCATTAGTTTATCATTACAGGAATGTTGACAGAGACAGCGAAAGTTTATGGGATTAAGTTTTAAGAGAGTGTTAATGTTTGTTAGGGCTTGTTTTTTTTTCTCATTAATCGATTGCATTTATTCACTTATTTGATTGAATATCATTAACCTAATAGCATTTTTGCCTAAGTCATATTTCAAAGTTTTCAGAGAGAAGAAAGGACATTTTTGTGTATATTGATTATTCTTTATTTAATATTCTATTCAAATGATCTATATTACTATTATCTTTGTTATGAACTTATTTATTTTATTTAAATTTCTTAGACACAGGCAAAAATGATACAGGGCTCAAAAAAATAATAATTCAAATGTTTGGAATTTATGACTCAGGCAGTAATGCTATTGGGCTAACCAACATTTCATCATTCTGCATTTCAGAATGTTTTAAATCCATGATAATTATTTTTAGCCATTTTACCAGTGTCTTGATTTGAGAAGGAATGCAGTTAACTGAACTTTATGATCCTGACTTTTAGATTTGCAGGATCATAGCTGAATCACGGGTCTTCAGCTGTGTGACATTTTGTTGACTATATTAGCTAGATTATAGAGAAAGGAATCCTGGTCCAGGGTTTCCAGTATTATTTTGAAGAGGACACCCCACCCATCAGCTCTGTGCTTTGTTCTTTTATTTAGGATGTCATTTCTGTCTTCACATGGTCGGATGTTCACATTTCTACTCTGCTCTCTGTATTATGCACAGCAAAGTTCCACCCCGATGCGTCCATAGACATGTGCACCACATGCACAGAATAAACCACTATGCTTTTCAGCATCATTCCTCCTGAACCAGGGATTCAACAAACCGTTGGACTCTATTCTCCTGGATTAGACTTCAGCAGGGAAGCTGGGGAGTGTTAACCCCCTATAATTGTAGATTTAGGGGGGTTCCAGTGATATTTCAGTCCTCAATGACTAAATTAAATCACTCTCAACAGAACCATTTAAGCCCAGGCAGAACAACAGGAAGTTTGGGAGGTAAAGCTTCAGTGGCAGATACAGGAAAACCGTTTCTGTTTTCCGGCAGAAAAAAAGAAAAGGGGAGAAGAGTTAGAGCCTGAGAAAGAGGCCTACAGGGGCGTTTCAGCAGCTCTTTGCTGTCTTGCAGCAGCTGAGCACGAGCTGACAGATTTATTGAATACAACAATCAGAGAGTATATCACTCTGCTACTTTCTGCACAGGAAGCTGCTTTAATCGACTGCTGTGCCAACAACAAATCTTTACAGTCACATTTTGGATTAGAATTTGTTTAGTATCTCCTAATGTGGAGAGTAATTGAATATTTCCTTAAAAACAAAGCGCGTCAGCTTCATCCCGAGCCTTTGTTTGGCCAGAATTGAGGAATTGGATTCATTTATAAATTTCAAGTTGGCATCGAAGAATACCTTGAGGTCTTGTTGGTGAGGAAGTAATGGAGACAGGCTTGCAGACAGCTTGATCAAACAGGGCAGTGCCCCCGAGGTTTCTGCTGGACATCAGAGGGCTGAGCCGGACACATGCATGCCCCTGGCAACTTCACACTGTGGGATTTTAACACCAAGCTGCCAGGATTCCCGCTCCGCCAGCCCGGTTGGCTGGACAGAAGTGTGGCTCACTGGTTGGTTGGTTTGCGAGCTGGCTGCACCTCTCTCAGGATCATCATTCAGGCCATGCCCTGCAGTGCCCACCCAGTACAGCACAAAAGTCTGATCAGGGATGCTAAACAGCAGGCACAGTTAATCACTGAGCTGAACCACACTGCTGTGCTGGACCAGCCTGCTCTGCATCAGGCTCAGTGTTTGCTGTGAACTGTGCCATGAAACAGAGTGAGTCTGTATCATTGTGCCAGAGAAACAGGGATGACAACAGCACAAGAAAGACAGACAGACCCCTCACCCTAGGAGATTGTCTTACTCAGGTCTACATACACACTCAATGTACCAAATATACATAAAACAAAACAAACATCAAAACAAATACATTTTCCAATAGATTATCATTTCGCAACTTTATAATATCATACTATGATAATATTGTTGAAGTGTTCCTTGAGATCTGTGATAACTGGTGAATTATTCCACATTGTGATGGCTTGATACATCACAGATCTGCCTCAGCCCTGGATCTTAACCAGATAACCCTGAGCAGCCTGCCAAGTGCTGTGACTATGTTGGTCTCTCACAAACTTCAAATGTGAGCACAGACAATTTACATTGGAGGTTGGACAGACCTTTTTTTGGAACCACATGACCGAACTGGCGAGCAGTAATCACAACAGGATAAAAGAAAGGAAAATTAAAGCCGAACATTCTCTAATATGGTAGATCCTATAACATATTTTCTTAAAGATGAGGCTATCATGCTTTCCCATATTTTCAACATGTTTATAAAGTGACAATACTCAATGTTCATATTAAACTTGTGCAGATTTTCAAACAACTGCATATTGGTCTGATGGAGTAGTCCTTGAATTTGTCTGTAAAACGGTCTAAAGTCTTCACAAGAACCTCGCAAGACATTTTCTCAAATGATGAGGTCATCTCATAAGGATTGATCGAACTGGTTAATTAATTACACTTTGGAGCGACAAGCCGCAAACACCAACATTTGTCCATTGCTCCGCTCTAAACAGGCCTCCAGAGGGCTGGCCAATCAGAGAGAAGGGGGTTGGTGGAGTGGGGGGGCCTTAAAGAGACAGCAGCTGAAATCAAGTGTTTTTGACAAAAGCTGATAGAGGAGAAAATAATGAGTAGGTTTTTTGTTTTTTAATTTTATTTTATTTTTCTGTGAATCATTATAAGTCACCAGAGAGGCACCAGAAGGGCAGTCGAAAGTTTAAGAAAAACACATCACCCCTTCTTTAACTATGATACTAAGATGTTTCTCGCATGTTAGTTGCCTTTAGTGTGGCACCTTGCAATAAAAATCACACACTTAAGTTTCTGGGAAGACTTGTAATGGATTTTTTTTTCTTTGTACTCTTTCTGGATGAAGTCCACTGTAAGAAACAAAACATGGTCAGCTGTGATGTAAACCTGATGGGTTCAGAACTACAAGCTCTGGTGTCTTAAAGAGGCTATTTACCATAAACGAATACTAAAACTTTATGTAACTATAACCATTTTCCAAAGATGTATCTGCCAGTGCATTTGTATATCTAGTTGATCTGATTCTGGTTCATCATCAATGTCCTGCCCATGCATTAGTAAGGCTAATGGAGGGAGGTGTTTGGTGATGACAGGGATTTATAGAGCAACAACTTCAACTTCATATGAATCACCAATGGTTAAAAAAATACAGTTATCCTTTATTTCCTTTGTAAAAATAATGTTATGTTGGTTCCTTTAGCTGAAAGTGAGATGGAGTTGAACGATAGCTCTTGGTCAGAACCCCTGGGAACATTTGCAGCGGGTTGTTGGGGTTATTTTCCGGACAAATTAAACACGATGAAGTATTCCCTCCACTAAGTGCAAAAAAGAAGACATAAAGAGTTTCACACCGAGGATTCTGTCCTGTAAAAAATGTACTCGAACACTCCCTGAGGCTGTTTTCTTTTATTAAGAGCTTTTATTATGGGCTTACTAATCACATGTGTCAAATGAGAGAAAGCAGCTATTCATTCTAAACAAAGGGGATTTTACAGCCCGCTCAGTGGGTGTGTGTTGGCTGCACTGAATGCTCCCTAAAACACTTTTTCTGAATGTCCTCTGTAGTCCTCTTCTGTTTTTACTCCCTGCTCTGCGCCCATGTATGAGATAAAATATTAAAACATTCAAATGTTGAGATGGGGGTTATTAGTCATATTTAGCTTGAAGAATTAAAAATGAAGAGTCAGTCTCAGCACATAGCAGTGATGTGTTTTCCATGTTAAACTGGACCTTTCCTCCCCTGGATGATGTCGTCTGAATGTATTAAAGCCTGATCACACGTTACCTTCTTGTCTACCTGCAGGTCCCATTAATCTCCCCCATGCTTTAAGAAGCTGTTTATATCACTGCCCCCTAAATAATAACTCTCCTCCATCTTTATGCACTTTGTCTCCATCACTGCCTCCATTAATAATAGATGTATTCAGATACACTGTGTGAGAGTTTCATTGCTTTTTGCCATCGAATACATCAATCTCAGCAGCCTTGAGGCACAGTATGAACGTCATTTATCCTCAACTCATGAGTCAAAAAGAGCAGCTATAGTGTTTTAAATATTCTATTAGAATCTTGTTAAGGATATCATTTTATTTCCTCAGTGATAAAATAGTTAGGGAAGGAAACAGATTGAATGTAGCTTAAAGCTGTATTTTTTTTCTCTTTTTGTACCGTGTACCATAAGTGCCGTTGGAGGTATGCATTTAATGACCTGCTAAAATGCCCAAGGGAAGAAACATTAGACAAAGAAAGTTGCCGGAAACACTGAGCGGGTTCCCCAGTGTCTCTGTGGGCAGTCTAAAAATACAGCGGTGCCTCTTTCAGATATTAAAGCTGGGTGATGACATGTAGTTGGCAGACCTTCGATCACTTTCCCCAAACTCCCACCAGAGTTCATTTTCTTTCCTCGTGCCGTCACAAATCTATAAATGGCTTTGATTTTCTTCGCTGGGTTTCAGCATCCAAACTCTGAAGTAGCTACTCTGAACTTTTCACTTCCTCCTTCTGTTAAATCAAGACAAATATTTTATTTATGAGTTTACACAAGCTTCATTTGTTGTTGTTGTTGTTCTAAAAAGTCTTCAGCAAACTGAATTCATGCATGATTAACTTGGTAATCCATTCAGCTCTTAAGGATGTTCAATCAGTTTTCTTCAATGCTAAGTTACAGGCCTGTTTTCCCATCATGAAGGTCTGACACATTTAAACAAAGTGAAAATAAAAGTCAGAAGCAGCACAGGCACTCTTGGTTAATTGTAACCATGGTGTACATTGAAAAAAATCATCAACTTTTGTGATCTATCACGCCACGCCCATTGAGGTACAAAAAAATCCTTTGTTATCTTCAATGTCTTACGTTATGAACAGAAGAAAATATGAGGTAAATTTGTTCAACTATATACCCCTCAAATTGGCAAAAATCGGACATTTAAGTCCAATTACTGAACTTTCTGTTGGGATGCCAACGTGGTCATAAGAGACATTTTGTAGATTTTTGCACAACAGTCATGCACAAATAATATGATGCTTATGGGTAAAAGTCGAGGGAGGAGCTGCAGTCATAAGTCACTAGGGGGAGCTATGGAGCATGTATTGGCCAGGTAATATCATATCCACAAAATTCGGTAACCTCACACGCCAGATGTACAGACTAGTCCACCTGGGGAAGAGCCGCTAGTGAGTGATTTCAGAGGCGGGACCTTACAAAAAATACAGCAGCTGGTGATTGGATGACCGTTTGACCTGACGTACTCATCACAGACCAATCCACGACAAGCCACGGTGATGTAGGGGATGTGTAATCGGACACCGGAACCGGTCGGGAGAAGAGCAAAAACATTGTTCCTGTCAGAAAGGCTCTAAGTGACGTCCTCTGTTCTTCTTTTAAAGAAGACATTGAGTCCATTTCTGATAAAACTGCACTTATTGCCGCCATTGTTTTCAAACATTCAAGCACTTCCCGCTGACATCACGTCCGCAGCTCCCACGCAGCACCCGCCCCTCTTCTTTGATTGGGCCGGATGAAGACGTTTGTCATTGAATCTTAGCAGGATGGATCTGCAGGATTTCAGAAAATGAAACGGGCAGGTCTATCTGCTCTGCAAGGTTAGAATTTTGGGCAAAGTTTGGTATAAGTTGTAGCATGCTGAAGGCATGTATATTTAGGTTAAAAGGCGCTAAAGAAAGGATACTAATAATCCTTGGCATTCCCAGAAAGCCTTTGCCGCTGACCCTGCGGTTGAGCTCAGGCTAAAAAAGTAGTCCATGCATGGAAAAATTAGAGACATTGGTGTAACAGGTTCAACTAAAAAAGATTATTTTTACCAACATACAACAGGTACATGCGTTATAGTTTACAACCTGGTTCTCTTATAGATCTTCTGATCTTCACAAACAGGCAACACCAGAAGTGTATAATAAAGGTTAAATTGTGTAGATTTTTCCATAAAACTGTGTGTAATGTGAATCCCTTTATCACCACAACTTTAAAAAATGTAGCCCATCGCCCTGCTTTGTGTCAGTATTCTCAAGGCTCCTCCATGTTTAGGTTGAGTCTTGTGTTCAATTTTCAGGCCGACGCTCTGAGTTTATTCATAGGAATACATTTCTCGTCTCAGGCTTTGGAGGCTTAACGTTGAAGGTTTTATTTTGGACCAACAGCATCATTTCACTCTCAGCTTCATCTGAAATTCATTGAATAGCTGTAGAGAGAAAATCCTGATGATTTGTCCTTGGTGTCCAATCTCTAGTCTCATCTCTTGAGTGTGCGCCTGGTTCTTAGATGGCGCGGTAAAGCCAATCAATCTTCAATTTTCAGTAGCCTCTCTGTGGGGGGATTGTGTCGTCGTTGAAGCTGTATATATTTGTCCTCACCCTGCTCATGCATTCACATTATGAGTGAGACTTATCCAGGGGTAAAGAGGTCAGCTCTCACATGATTATCTCTCACCTCAAAAGATGAGGAGATAGCTGAAGCTCTTTACATGGAAATGCTTTGAACTCAACCAAGAGAGCCAGGAAAATTCCTCTTAGAAAATTGTTTTGGATTGGATTTATGATTTGACGGTTGGCAATTGTTTTTGATGGAGGATCAATCGGGCCGCAGTATTATAAATGATAGAACAAATGTCTCAAAAACAAGACTTTTCTTTCTACTGTGGCCTCAACAGTCTGGCCTCTGTCTCTGCTTCGTAGAGAAGTTGCCTTTTTAACCAGGCTGCTCTCTGAAGTGGTTTTGGAGCAAAAGTGATTCTCTTTGTTTCTTCTTTAGACTGTGGATGGGAGCAACAGACACAGCTCTGTCTTTGTTTTCCAGAAAGATCATACTTCTTGTTTTGTTGAAGTCGTGTAACACTTTTCTAAAAATAGAGAATGAAGGGAGTTCAAGGTTCATCCTCTTTTTAGCAGGAATGTGTACATGAGAACATTTCCCTGCTATAAAGTGTTGAATTACAAGAGTAAAACTACAGCTTCTGACTCCCCTCCCTGTTTCACATCCTGACAAGCAAACAGATTTTGACAGATTGAGGCACACGACTAAGATCCAGACAAGCTGTGGAGGAATCCGGGTTGGCAGCAGGAAGTAGATGATGGAGACGGAGTGAGGGGAGGTAGAGAAGTTCTTCAGGGGCTTCTCTTGTTAGTGGCCACATGATCCCCCTTGCTCCTCTGGGAGTCGGTGTGCAGGCGCGCGGTTGTTGGAAGAATGTGCTCCCGGCTGGAAAAAAGGTTCTGCACAGAGCGCTCCTTCCTGCTGCCAGCCTCGCTTAGGAAGGGCTCTGGCCGGCCACAGAAACTCTATCTCCCTCTCCAGCTGGCCTCTCGGCTGGTGAGGGCTCTGATGATGAAAGCCTGCGGAGGATTAATGATTTGCTATAGATTGAGGCGACATCTGCCTCCTCTTTCTCTGGAACTTTGCTTTCCAGCGGCAGCCCGTGCATGCTTTCTTCTGACATAATCAGGAGACAATCTGAGAAAGGAACCTCCTGCACTGTGACTTGAGGAGCCAAAGCTGTTAACACTGTCGGCTCTTGAGTGACTGGCACTGGCTGTTTCAGAAAAAAAAAAAAAAAAAAAAACTTCTCGTGTGGTTTTGAGGCAATATATAAAATATCTGGGCTCACTTTCTCAGCGCTCTGGAAAAAGAGAGCACTTGTCTCCAAAATGGCTTTGAAACATAATTGAACCATAATGCTTCTTATGTGAGCATCTCAGGGTGGAATGAAGATCTTGCTTGACAAATGAGCCAGAGAAAATAAACTGGCATATCTGAATCATGAAGCAAATAGTTGGGCGACTGACGAAAGCCTGCTGGTAGAGTGGGGGGGGGCACACACACTCTCCTTCAGACTTTAGAAACCCAATCATCTGTGTGCTGACATCCAAGGCTTTTCTATTAAATCCCAGCTGATTATTTCCCTGCCCCTTCCAACATCCCGAGGCCAGGCAGGTAGTTTTCATTTCCCTTAGATCCATCATGTCTGTTCAGGCAGAGCCAGTTCATTTTGGGATTTGATGAATGCTGCAATCCCCGCTGCACCACACCAAAGTCTCTGTGAGCTTTCTGGTATTGAGAGGAGGGAGCTGCCAAGGTAAAGTGTTGTGTTTGGGAGCTTCAGGACAGTAGAGTGAGCTGTTCATTATATCTGAGTCAGGTTCAGTTCTGGCTCATTTATTCCTCCAGAGGTAATCTGTAATTTATTTACACTGAGGAAATTATAACTCACTCCTTGACTTCCTCACACCTCCTCCTCACCCTTGACTTTACAGTGTGTGTTAATTATGACTGCTGAGAGGAGGCATCACAACCTGGTGCTCTTGGCCTGTTATCATGTGTCACATCCCATTTATCACACCTTTAATTGCAACACCCGTGTTCGGCTTTTGCCAACCTTCTCTCTGCGGATGTATTACCTTCAAATCATCGTCACCTGCGCTGTCCCGCTGAGAGAAGCCGATGCCTGCGCTGTCAGACTCCTCTAAGCATGGCAGAAGAGATATTTAAGGGAGGGAGCGTGTCTTTTTCCCCTCCGTTGACCCCTGCTGGTCACCACCACCCATGCTGCTGACACACACAGCTTGTGGCTGATGTAGCAGCGTTATGTTGGGTCAGGCAGGTTCACCCCCGAGCAGAGAGGAAGTCAAACTGACCCTTTATTTAGCGGCCATGCTTGTCAGGCTGAAAGTACATATTCGGTGTTTAGAAATGTCTGTTTTGCACTTCTCCCACGTCTTTCCTTCCAGTCTCTGAGCTGCCATGTTGATTATCACTGCAGGTCGCCCCCTTTCTCCGAGCTCCCGTCTCCCTACATGTTATTCCCCTGCTGCGTGCTCGTATTTGTTTGTGGTGAAGGGTGGGGTGCTTTTGCTTAATCCTGAATCCGCAGCTGTAAGAGCTGTGGCTGTGGTGGCAAAGCTGCCCAGAGCCTGAACTGACCGTCTGATATTCTGTTTGTAAATGCCACATGACCACACTTTCAGGGCAGAGCTGTAAACTGTGACTGCCGTGAACGCTTCAATTCATAGCAGCCTATATTTTGTGCTGTGTCTGCGTTGGGAAAGAATAGCTGTGCATCCTCCACAGAGAGTCTGCAGGGCCAAAAGAAACAGTGTATACCATAAACACTGTTTGCAGACACAGCTCTTATATTGAATGTGGCAGGACAGCAAAGTGGTCGGGGTGGGGAGGGGAGCAGCGACACAGATTAATTCCACAGAAATGCCAGCGTTCAAAGGTGGATCTGATATAATTAGATGTTTCAGCTCCAGTTTAATCGTAAACTTTCTCCTCTTCTCTTTACAGCCGTGCTATCAAGACCAATCAAGACCTGCTCCCAGAAACTCCCTGGACAAACATCTTCTACGATGACTTCTGGGGGACCTTGCTCACACACAGTGGAAGTCACAAGTCATACAGACCTCTCTGCACCCTCTCCTTCCGCCTCAACCACGCCGTGGGTGGGCTGGAGCCGTGGGGTTACCACCTGGTGAATGTAGTCCTCCACGGAGCAGTGACCGGCCTGTTTACCTCCCTGGCTCGCTTGCTGCTCGGAGGAGGGTTGTGGACGCTGCTGGCCGGCCTGCTCTTTGCTTCTCACCCCATCCACACTGAGGCGGTGGCGGGCGTCGTGGGTCGTGCGGATGAAGGCGCCGCCCTCTTCTTCCTGCTGTCCCTGCTGTGCTACATACGTTACTGTAAGCTGCGGGGCCACGCCGAGCCCTGGAGGCTCATGGTCTGGTTCCTCAGCAGCATGGGCTGCGCGGCCTGCAGCATGCTGTGGAAGGAGCTGGGGGTGACCGTGCTGGCTGTTTCTGCGCTGTACGACGTCTGTGTTTTCCACAGGCTTAAGCTGCGACAGATCGTCACGCTCGTCTACAAGGTAAACAGTTTGGCACCAGCTTGTGTTGCAGCTTTATCACACTTCAGAATCGAGCAAACAACCTGGGTAGTTCTTACACATGCATGAGAGCGCGTAAACACAGTGTGTGTGTTTGCTTTACATGACAATGTGACGTGAAAAACATTTGCAAATGTGTGCACAGCTGCGTCAGTCAGGGCAGGTTGTTGTGTTTCGTGTTAAATGTGAGGAAGCACACATGTTAAGGAGAGGAAATGAGGAGCAGGGTCTGTTTTACTGATTAGACGCAGAAACACAAACATGGATGCGGCCTTTGGTTAATGTTTGTTTATTAATCCTTCTTTTAATTAGAGATCTGAGCTGAGTGTGTTTGGAAGAATGATGAGTTTGTTTGGTGGTATTTAGATTTCTTTAATACTTAAACACTCATTCTGAAATGCAAACACACCCAACTGCTCATTTGGCCTTTTAGGGCCTTGAGTTCACTGTGTTTCTTGTTTTTGTTGCTTGTCCCAGAACAGTCATGTGTTTCTCTCCCTGAATAATATTTTAATCATCAAATTAAGAACCAATTCAACCAATTAAAATGTCTATCCAACCAAATCCAGTGTGGGATGATTAGTTTATCGCCTGACTGCTCATCAGCAAAGATGTCTTTATGAAACATAATGATGAATACACTGCAAAAAATGAAATTCAATCAAGTGTTTTTGTCTTAAATGTCGCAAAAAATGTTTAATTATACTTAATATGAGCCAAATTCACATGAAAAGTCCAGAAAAATGTCTCATTTCAAGATATTTAAGATGCTGTATTATACTTTTGAAAACAGTTAAGAGTCATTTGATGCAGAAGTCTGATGTCCCAAAGTCATGAATGTGGCTGTTTGTAATGAAAAAAAAACAGGGATCACGAATTTAGGCCTGATGAAAAGCACCCTTTTTCGCCCAATTCTCAGCAAACAGGATATGCAAATGAGTTCAAACTTGTTGCTAATGGCTTACTGAGCATGTTGACAGCTATCAAGCAGGCTAATCTGTACATTTACCGGTAGAACAACACTGATTATGACAAAAATTACCTCTGTCAGACTTATCGGGTCATCGCTGTTGAGATGTTCTTGTGGGTACATTTCCGTTAAAAACAAAATCTGTCCATTTTGTCCTCAATTCTTCAGACGAAAATACTTTTCTGCTCATTCAAACTGCCCACAACGGCACAACTTGCCTGCCACGTTCTTAATCCAGACATTTTGTTGTGTTGTTCCTCAGAGGAAGCAGCAGAAAACCAGCTGCTAGACGTGGTAGCATCACTTCATTCTGGTGTGCCCGTGTTCGGTGATGACGTCAATACCGGCTTGTTTTTAAACAGCTCGCTAGAGGAGAGATTTTCAGAAAAAGAGAGCAAGTGAAGAGGGGAGGAGATGGGTTTTTTTCATAGTGGGGGATGTTGAAGACACGCTGGGGACCCATGTTTTTGTTAGGAATCCATGTAAAAGTGAATTTAGTGTAATATAGCACCTCTAAAGGAAAAAAATGGTGTCTAGATGCTTGTACCAAGTCAAAAAATCTGCCAATGAGGTAAGAAAAGTGTGCTCATTGGGTTTCTTGAAATTAGAATAATGTCTTGATACATAAACGTTTCTCTTGCATTTCTATTGGCTGAATTGTTTATGTGTTACAAGAAATTCAGACATTATTTTTGAATTTCAATAACTTGAATAGGACATTTTTCTATTCTGGTCTTGTGAATGTGGCTCATAACAAGTTGGAATTGAATTTTTTGTTTAAATATTTTTTTTACCAAAAATTAGACATAAAGACTTGCTTGGATTTCAGTTTTTGCAGTGTAGCGAGCTGTTGGAAATACGTAGCACGTTAGCATTGTACATTTTCACCCTTTTGTTAACGTTAAATACTAGAACATTCATGTTCATGTGCATGTTTGATCAAACTCGTCAAGAGGAAGAGGGTAAAATGAGAGAATTTTAAAGTTAGATGCTGGAACAGGCAACTTTGAAGCCCGTTCAGTACATTTTTGCTTTTGAAGCACTCTGATATGAAGCAGCCTTCTCCCCCAACAGCTCCTGTCAGGAGTGTTTACTGTTTGCTGTCTAGTCAATGTGACACCCATGACTCTCTACTCATCACAACAAATTCAACAAGACATGTGCACAGACAGGACAACAGGGCCTCAGAGCGGCCAATGAGAGAGAAGCTTTCAGGCCCGCCACTGCAAACAAAGACACTCCAAGAAACGTGTAGAGAGAGGAGGGACAAAAGGAAAGCTAAAACAGACTGACGCAGAAAAAGAAACAAAGACGGGGATTGGATAATTAAAGAGCAGCTCCAGCTCCTCACTCATTACTCTGCTCAGTGTGGAAGTGAAGAGTTGGGGCGTCTGCTGCTGTCTCCTCCATGCTGTCGTCCCATGATTTAAGCCTGATTTGACTCAGTGTCCTCTGGAGCTCAGCCCGTCCATCGCCTGGTGCAGACAGGCCTTCTGAGGTCTCGTCAGGCGGGGCCAGACCGGAGAGGAGACAGGGCCAAGAGGGCCAGAGGAGATGATCCCCCACTGCTGACAGTTTTCTCAGCCTCTTGATTGAAAATCCACAAAGCTCTCTGATCCAATTGTCTTTGAAGAAAAATCGCTGTCTAAAGGTTAACATCTCCCTCCAGATTTCTTTTTTTTTTCTGTTTGCTATTGTGGTCAAATAACCTGGCATCCTCTCTGAGGGGAGATGTGTTCTGCTTCAGAAGGGCACGTCCACTTCTCCTCCCTGAGTTTCTGTAGCTGAAGAGGTTTTCTGTCTGTGTGCTGGAGACTGAACTGTTAGTTCCTAGTGATGTTAAAAGATGCAGCTGCTACATCTATGCACAAATGTTGCTTAAAGTGTTCGACACGCATTATGGCAAAACATGTTGTGAAGCATTTTCCAACAAAGTCATGATACAGTCAAATCAGTAGAGAATTAAACATTCAAGTAGCACTGAAAGGAAATCCTCATTGTTCATGACAGTTTTCTACCAGTAAAAAATTAACAGACTGACACTTTCAGTTCATAAGAGTTTAAATTCTGTTTTGTTTCCTATGCATCAGAACTTTATCACACAGAACTATTCACTCTCACAGTTTCTCTTCTCACCAAAATTTTCAAAGATTAATGGATGAAATCTCAATTTTTAATGAAGTATTTTTGCTCATTTTACATTTGATGGTGTTTTTAAGAAAAGAAAAAAAGCAACTGGGGACATCTCCCAAGTTTGCTTGGTTTGCAAAGGGTCAGTTAAACAATTAGATATATATAATTTCCAGATAGCAGAGTCTTTGAGAGGTGAAGGTGGGATAAACAAACATTAAGCAGCTAGTTCAGCAATATCAAAGTGATTCTTCTCAGAATAGAGTTCAAAAGACGTTGTCATCATCATCAACAGTACAAAATGTTAGTAAAAGATTCAGAAAACCTGGAGAAATCATTGCGCAAGAAAATAGGCCAAACACTTAAATTAAACCCGCAAAAAAAGAATTAAATCCAAACAAGCGTTTATGTCTTATTTTTAAGTTTAATTGTCCCATTCGACCTAGTATAAACCACATTTGCCTGAAACCAGAAACAGTGTCTTATGTCAAGATAGTAGAAGTTTATGAAGTGAGAATAATCTCAATACAAGAATCTAAAAAAAAGCACATTTTTGTACCTTATTCTCAGATTTGTTACTCTGATCAAATAACTAACACTTTATTTTTGTCTCCTCATATAAGGTTTGATAAGACATTTATCTGGACGTGAAGGTGAATGTGGCTCTTATTTAATCTGGGAACACAGTTTTACTAAAAATGAGACATTAACACTTGCTGTGCTTTCAATCCTATTAAAAACAAATCCATATGCAGTGCCAACTTTTCCGACACCTCCTGCTTAAAACCCCAAAAGTCATGCTCAGCATTTCAACATAATAAAATCAAACTTAGTATTATTAATAGTTTATACAGCACAATAATGTTATGGTGAATGGGGTTGAACTTAAATGCAATGAAAGACAGAGAATAGTGAGAATCTAATATGAAGTTTTAATGATGACACAAATTTGTCAATGAATGATATCAGAGAATGATCCATGAAGATGTTAATTTTTTTCATCACGTTGTACAGCAGTATTATAAAACAAAAAGAAGACACAGCTGGTGTTCCAGTTCGATTCAGAGTGACAATTATTGGAGCTGCAGGTGAAATGATAGAGTATGACTTCCAAAGAAAGGAGGAAGAAAGGAGGAGGAGGGAAAGAGCTGAAGCTAACAGAGGGTTTCTTTAAATTGGAAGAACATCGTGTGTGTTCCCAGACACTTTTTGTTGGATGAACTTTGCCAAAAAACTCTCTTTTTCTCATCCAGCTTAGAAAAAACAGTGTCTTTTTGAGTTAAATTGCCATTTATTTGGTTTTATTTGGTTGCGCAAACGTGCAACTTTGAGCTGACAGTTGTCATTACTGCAGCGTGTCATTTAGTTTCACCACAGAGGCTGAAGAAGCAGCAAAGAGCGAGCACTGACATTATCACTTAAATCATACTATCTTGAGAGATGCCTGTTATATAAAGCTTCTCTTTCCATAATGTCATTTACTCTGTGATCACGGATTCATTTAGGAGATCTCATCTGTTATTCTGATGGAAACCGGTCGACCAGTGTGCATCCGTCCCTCTCTGTCTCTGCAGAGACTGGCTGTCACTTTAGCTGATAAAAAGCAAAGAGGAGTTATTCCTCAGGGCATGTTGAGCCTTCAGTGACCTGCAGAAGCATTAAGTTTGAACAGAGCCGTCGTCTTTAACGTGAAAATAAATGCAGGGCCTGAGATCTGTGAGGTGATGACAACCCGGTCACTAAATCCCCGAACGGAAGTGAATGCGAATAGAATATTAATGATGTGAGATAAGAGGGAAACAAGGCATAAAATCATGAAACAGGAGCTGTCACTGTGTCCCAGCTTCCTTCCCGACTGAAAAACTTTTCTTCATTTAGGCTAAAGGGCCTCGCACTTCATGACTGACAGCCACAAAGGGCCCGTGCTATCACAGAGCTCTGCACTCAGCCGCGGTCGTTTGACATTTAACGATGGAAATGGGGAAATTGGCCTGCTTATCTGATTGTGGCGCACAGTCCATTACATTAGAGTTTTATATCTGCTGAAAATCTCCTTTGTGTCATTACGGCTCCTGTGTGCGGTTTGATGGTCGGAGGCAGCAGAGACTGTGAGCTTTGCTGTAAATCCATGTGGCTCTTAACTCTAACCATCAGGACTTAAAGCATAGTCTCTGCATGCAATTCAGAGGGAGAGACGTAATGCATGGATATTATCCTGATTTATTAGCTGAATGTTACACAACATGAAATATGTATCGTGAAAGAGGAGATTTACTTATGAGAACAGAGTGAACTTGCAAAATGGAAATCTTGTGATTTATAAAGCTACAAAACCAACAAAATGGATATGAAATAAGAGATCACTGGGTTTTGAATAGGTCAGAACAAACAACTCAAACTGTCACTTTGTTTGTGTACTGGCCCTTTCTAACGTCTTGCAGGCTTTTGTGTGTGTAATGTCAACCACGGAGTAACAATGTATCCATTTCTGCCTCTCATCAGATTTATTGTCCCCTGGCTAAAATCCTTGAAAGAATTAGACAAACACATGCAACCTCCGTGTCCTCTTCAAGTCTTCAGATATTAAACACTGGTTTTATCGTGCAGAAATAGATGACATGATCTCCAGGCCCTGGGCATCACTGCATTAGAAACAGACATGACTCTGTAGTGGAGGTCACTGCATGGGCTTAAAAATCCCAAAACATCATGCTGGAAAATCATTGTTTCCTCTTCAATTCTTTGGATACCTAACCTTATAACACAGAGCATGCTGCAGATGATCACATGCAACTTTATCTCTTCATCTGCATGTGATCGTCTTGGGCGCATGAGACGAGAAAACAGATAGCGAGAGGCGAACAATAGTGCCCGAGCCGTAATTGAATAAGCACATGTTGGGCTGACAGTGACGCTGAGCTAAGAGCTTACGGTGTCCTCTGGCACTAAAAGCTTTTATTAAGAGATTTGGTGTCACTTTGGAGAGTTCAAGAAAAACAAGATGCTCCTTTGATAAGTCAAAGTCAAAAATCAGCATTTTTAAGATGTGTTTTCAGCGTTTATTTTATTTTTTTCTAAATACACCAAGATTTAGTTGGTGCTTTTTTCTTTTTCTCCTCAAGTCTTTGGAGTGTTTTCACTCTTAACCGGCACAGTGTTGCAGTAAATACTCATCACAGTGTGTTCACAGTTTACATCATTTTCTAATCTGTTTTTTTTTCTTTTCCCCAATACACGTTGTCTTTAATAGCTCCAATTATATTGTTTACTCACTCTGACCTTTACAGTGCTGTTATTCTCCACTTTTAGCCTCTTAATGCCTGATGGGAGCATTTATGACTGTGTTCTTGTGTTTTTAGCTACTCCAAGTCAATGAGTTTAAAGTGTTTAAATGTAGCATAGTTGGCAGACGTGTAGGTGCATGTGTTGTTGAGATTTATGTGGAAAAGTGTGCTCTTTACAAGACTTTCTCCTGCACAGAATTAGTTAATGGGCTCATTTTCAAAAAGAGATGTTGAGGTGTAATTAAAGCTCTTGATTAAGTGAAGGAAGGAATGTTTTTAAATGTGATCTCAAGGTGTTTCTTCCATAGCTTAGTGTGAGAAATCTGTCCTGAAGACTTCTGCATCTGTTAGTTCACTGGCAACATGAATGTTTGGACAAAAAGAGTGAAGTGTTGGTAGAATCTAAATAATGAGGCCATATCTTTGACATAAGCGTTGTAACTGCAGTGATGTAGGTAAATAGTTTAAACAGTTTAAACAGTTTAAACAGTGTTGTTTGATTTGTTCTTTCTATCATACACTACTCACCCATAGCATTCCAACCTCCTGCCTATTACTGTTTTGGTTGGGGGCTTTCCAGCTCTACACAACACAAAACGTGACATACTGTGTGTTCTCACGCCTTTGTATCAAGTCCAGTATGAACTCCAGTAGCTCTATAAAATTTGTGTTACACCCCACCCTGAGGAAGCCCACTGGAGCTTAAACTATTTGTATTAGACCCAAGACGCAAAAAACACCTTGAACCACAAACTGGCAACAATATCAGTTTGTTTAAAGGTTTCAAGGTGGTGCGTTTAATGTGGAATTGAAAACAGATAAAAAAACAAAAGAAAAGTTAGAGACCAGTTCTGGAGGCTGTAGAGCTTTTTGAAATGATAGTTTAAGGTGTGATGTTTATGCCCCTGTAATTTTAATTCTTCAATGTGAACATCTCAGAGGCGCGATGGTACGTCAAGATCACAGATACACCCTTTCCTCCAGTTCTGGTTTGGTGCTAGTGCTAGAACTTAATTGGTTTTAATCCAGTTCTTCCTGAGAAACGGTTTGGTTTTCCATCGGCGAGAAGCCAAGTTTGAACTATGTTGTTGCGTAACCTTAAAACATCCGTATGCTATTGCGTGTACAGCCTCCGATGTGGGGGCAACACTGTTTTCTGGGAGCGTTTTAAAAAAAGATTTTTTTTCTGGGTGTCTTGTGGTTCTCTTGGGTCTCTGTTCGCAAGATGAAGCGTGATTGTGTGCACATGCATGTGTTTATATTATTTCGTGAGTTGGTGTGACACAAAACAGCTGACGACCCACCTTTTCTTTTTAAAAATGGCTGTTTTTGGCAGCTGATTGTTGGTCATGGTAACGTAGTCGGTGCTTCACTCTGGCCCAGCAAAGCTCGTTAAGTGCCAGTTTTTACCACCTGAAGCCAGTGCAAATACCAATGCTAAGTCAGGCACTGGCCTGGAACAAGCACTCACACCAGCTCCGTCGAAAAAGGGTTTGAGAGGTGGTAGAGCAGCACTGTGAGTGTGATCACATGTCTGAGTGAGTGTGTGTTTGTGTGTGAAGGTCCTTCTTTTTGTTTATGTCTGGTCCTCCCACAATGCTGTAACGCAATGTGAAAACACACACTGGGACACCAATGTTATACCACTGTGGGATCCGTTTGTTAGTGAAGGCGTGATGACGGCAGAGCTGGGTTATGGCGCTGCAGCAGACTCACGCTGTGGAAAAGATACCTTCATGAGACTCAGGGGTGTTTACAGCCTGATAGATAAATATATCACAAATGAGTCAAGGGCTTCTGTCCCCTTTGTTGTTGGAAAACGCAAGATGGCTTTACTCTTTCCATTCACTCATTGACACATGTTTGGTTCAGCAACAGCCACTAAAACACTCAGGCCTGAGTACAGAGCGGTGCAAAGACCTACTTTAATCTGATAGGATCTTTCTTATTGTTTTATTACCCATTTGGGGGGGCTTTAAGCCTTAAAAATGCTCAATAATTTGCAGGAATGTCAGGCTTGTTGATAGATTTGAAATTTCAATATTTTTAGACATCAGCATGAGAAATTGGCTCACTTGTGCTCCAAAGAGCACTTAAGATTCCAAGGCCCTTGATACAGTCAAGCTCCTTTGATTCACGTATGCAGGTTTCCAGGACCAAAAATAAGTCTCTTAATGTGGTGAAATGTTGACATGTAGTGAGGTACTGTATCTTTGAAAAGCAGTTTAAATCACCCATTCTGGCAATTTCCAAGGGTTGGTTGGAAATTTCTTCTCTGATAGTGGTGTGTCTGATCCACTTGATGCATTTTTAACAGGATGATGGTGAATTAAGTCATATGAGAACACCGTTATTGAAAGCCTGGTTATTGGTCAAGAAACGGTAAGCAATATTTATGCGATAAATTCTGATTTCCATTTTTGTTAAGATTGTCCTCTTTTGACCAACAGTGTAGGGCAAGTTTTAAAAGAAGAGGAGTAAACTTATTTCACCAAAGTTAAGCTCCTTTGAATCACCAAGAAAAACAGTCAAACTGAGAGGACAGACATCTGGAAAGAAGTCCAGGTGTGTTAGTGGTTAGGCATGTTAAGAAGGTGGTACTTTGCACTGGAGCCTGCCTCAGACACCTTCAAGCACTGACATCACCATTAATGAAAATGACTAGTTTAATGTGACTAACAACTAACAAAAGTGTGTTGTAAGAGCGCTACAGATTCAACAGTAAGAGAGGATGAGGCTCTGACTGACAGTTTGCAGTTCAAATAAACGTAATGCTATATTGATAAAATCAAGTCCTGATCCATATGTTGTGTAAACTTATTGATTCACCAGCAAAGAAGCTTTGTGTTGAGCAGGATTATGCAAAGTGAGCTGGTTATTTCTGTAGATGAGTAAAATGAGCTCACTTAACACCGAGGCACAGTGTGATCCACGGCCCCTCAGGGTCCGACTCCCCTGATGTGAGCTGAAAAGAAACACACTTTGAAAAACACAATGCAGGAATCTGACTCTTTGAAAGTGAGAGCTGGATAAAGATGACTTATGTTGGTGATGTCATGTTAATGTGTTACATTTACGTCTTAAAATACCCCTGTAAAGTTACCTGAGATGTTTTCTTTTGTTGGTGTCCATGGTTTGATGATGGTGTCTCTGGAGAATGATCCAGAGGTGGGATGTGACCCAGCTGGCCCTTACTGAATGTCAAGCTTACACGCTTTGTCTTTTCTCACCTCCCGTTTCTGTTCGCACTTTGGCTATTAGCACAAGGTTGTGTATGTGTGTGTGTGTGTGTCTGGAGGGTAACAGTGCTGACAAGGTTTTCCTAAGAGCTCAGGTGTTGTAGAGATGACCTCAGTGGTTCAGGTATGGAGGGCAAATGTGGGATGGAGGTCTTTCCAAACATGTAAGTTAGCAGAGGCTGTTATCATGCCAAGGTGTGCTTATGTGTGTAAGTGCGTGTGTGTGTGTGCTATAGACTCTGCATACAAACCATGACATCCATACATACCCTTGCTGTGTATCAGATGAGGTAAGGAGGAACGCAGCCCAGCCGATACATTCATACCCGGGGCTCCACAGATGCTCCTCCTTGCTCTAATGGCTCCTGTCAGTGTGTGATGGATTGGGCCTGGTGGGCTCAGCTTGTGCCCCCTGCCCTCGCCCACCTGCTTCTCACATGGGGATACACACCACAGCCTCTAGTCTGGATATGGAGATGGGCAGTCAGAGGCTTGAATAATGGAAATATTTTTTGTAGAAAAGCAAAATAAACAAATAAAGACAACAACAAGCTCCCAGTGTGGGGAACAGGCTATTTAATAACAATAAAAAGTTTAAAGAGGGGGTATTTTGCCTTTTCTGTGTGTATATTGTCTCAGTGGTACCCTCATGGTAGCTCTACAGGATTTACACCAAGAAGAAAAACATTCCTATTGTCCTCACACTGTCAAAGAAATATCCCTAATACATCAGCTGTCGCAAACGCTTCGCTTTGGCTACTGTCTCTTTAAGGCTCCCGACCCCTCAAACCCCTTTCCTCTGATTGGCAAGCTGTGAGGAAGCCTTCGGCAGACCCTGCTGATGTTTTAGGTCCACCCCTCCAACATACCATGAATCAGTCAGAAGATCCTTCTGTGATGATGTCATCATTTTCAATTAGTTTTGTGAAGGTCTGATGCTACTCTCTGAATGGACTATTTTGATCAGTTTACAGACAGATTCAGGGATTTCTACAACACATGCCAAGTCTGTACACATTCAGTATACATATCTGACATTGTTACTTAAGATCAATTAACTCTTTTCTATCGGCGTTTACAATATGAGAAAGCAGAATACCCCCTCTTTAATACTAAACACAGGTCTAAAAGTTCATATGACACTTGAGTCAGAAAGGTGTTAGTCTAAGGGTGAATTCCAATTCCTGTCTTAACCCTCAATCTTAACCCTCAATCTCAAAATGCGCGCTCCCGCGAAGTGTAAGTGCTGTCCCGATTCTCAGAAAGTTGAGGTTGAGGGGCAAGATTGAGGGCTGTATCTCCCTCAATACTGAGATTTTCCGACACCACCCTTGGGATTAAGGGACATCCAGAATGCATTGCGTATTGTCGGTAAATAAACATGGCGTCCAAAGCGGCAGAGAAGGCGAGCTACAAATATAGTATTTTCTTTGTTAATGGAAATATAAATATTACGAAAACCATTGTATTATCTTAGTTTAGACCCATTTTATGGATTATTTACCTCGTTGTTGCAGAACATTTATTTTCATTTTACGATCTTTTGTCAATAGCCTACGGTGCGGACAAGCCATGTTGCTTTCGTTAAAGTTAGTTAACGTTACAAAATGGTCATTTTTCTCCGTGGTAATGTAGTTGTTTTATCAAGATAACAGCCTATATAACATGCTTGTGCCAATAATGGTATAAGATGACCGGGCTAATGTCATCTCCTGTAGCCGCAGAGTTATGTAACGATAGTTATAGCTGGTGTTTACCTTTCAATAAACTATGGTTTGCTGTGACAGCTGAATATGTCCGTGGTTGTGTTATTTATACAGATATTTTTTTGATAACGCTAACCGAAGGAATAACTGACAGACAGTCCACAACAATTTCACTTGCATTTAAGGGGTGTCCCATTTCTAAGTCACAAGATAACCCTTAACACTTGGTTTTGAGGGCCACTAAGATTGAGGGTTGAGCTTGAGGGTTAAGATTGAGGGTTAAGAAAGGAATTGGAATTGGGCCTAACTCATAATTTTTCATATAGATGGATAAAAAAGCCTGGCATCCAGCATCAATTATTCAGTTTCAAACTCAGAATCATCTCACCTACTTTGAAGGAGTTTCATTTTGAAGATTGTCCTTGCTAAATGTATGTTATGTGTTTTCTGACTCTAGTTGGACAAAAATTGTATGTTCGGGTCATAAGTATAAGGGTAATGCCAGCAAGCCATAGCTCAGGATTCAGCAAAGACCAGCACTTTTTCAGTAGATGTGTAACCCCTGGGCTTGACACATGAAGCCAATGCAGTGTGATAAACTGCAGTTCCTCAAGTGTCCACTTGAGGGTTGTTGCAAAAGCCATTGAGCCCTCATTAGGTTCTGTGTTAATTCCACAAAGCTTGTTTGTTAAGCTTGTAATGTTAAAAATTTTGTGAATTCACTCTTACACACATGAGAGGTTATTTTCTCAGGTGACACATTTGTTCTGAATTTATCCTGTTGACACACATCTGCATAATCAGGAGCATGGCTAAGTTAACAGACAGGTAGACATGCTGTAACCGTGTGCTTAGCTGCCTGAAAGTCCACCTGAGCTTCTCTTTCCAATTTGGCAACCACCATCTTTGGGGATCAAAACTGTTCACAGAGATAACATTCATGTTTGAAACCCTCTGTGAGGTTTTTATTTTGCCTCCTTTTCCCCCGCAGCATTCTTAGGGCAATTTAAAATTTAACATTCACAGTTTTACAAACCGTAGTTTAGGGACTGCTTTCAAGCTCAGTTATACATTAAAGAGGAGACTTCTCCTCTCTCAGTACCATAAATATTAATCTACAGCTTTAAAGCTGTAGTTCAGTTTAGCAGCTTGGATTCAGAGTTAATGGAGCTTGTCCCGAGTCTTCTTACTTTTGAGAGTTTGTCAGAGAATTAGAAGAAATATTTGGAAGTAACTGCTGAACAAAAGAATGCTACTCTGTGCCTGTTTTATTTTCCTTTTTGGTAACAGGCAGCTGCTACACAAATGTAGAATTCACCTAGTTATGAACAAAAAGAGTTTTCTTTTATTACATCAACATTTATTTGATTGTATTACTGTTTATGAAATGACTGACTCTCATGGTTTCAGATGTTTACACCCCTAATGTATTTGACAACAAAAGTATTCTCAAGATCATGAAACGTGTCACACTTCACTTACCACCAAAAATACTCTTTCCATCTAATTTAGTAGTTATCATATGAAGCTAGCTAAGTTTGTGAAGGACACAGAAGTCATACGCCCCGCTGCTACCAGCTGACAGGCTGATGTTTGAATCCACCCCACTCAACCAATCACAGCTCACTGTAACAGTAAGGGTGTATTTTAACGTCTCCATTCACAGCTATTCCTGCTACTTCTATGCATCATTTGCTCTGCTGCAAATTGAAGTAACCTCCTCCACCCCAGCCTCCTCCTGTTAAGTCTGTATTCATGTATTAAGTTGTTCATGTATGAAGTATGTGTCTTTTCCTCTTTGAGGGATCTGCTATGCACTTCCTGGAAAGCTCAGCAGGCTGCTTGGCTAACCTTGGGAGTTCTCTGACACCAGAGCTTTAACGCCAACTATAACTGTATTTCCATGTGGCAGTAAATGGTTCAAATCTATCATGAGAGTGTTCCTGAATGAAGAACATTTAATCAACAAGTCCCAACCTGAGTCAGCTCTCAAGTAGCCAAATGTCAGATTTTGTCACATTAGGATACAGCCAAGGAGCTGTTTCCCATTCTTTCCTAAATATTAAGCTAAGCTGACCATGTCCTGCTCAGGCTCCTCGGTTCCAGTTCCTTTTTTGTACTCCAAATAAAAGCAACTATGCATACTTTCCAAAATGTATGACTTATTTTTTCATGTCAAGCCTTGGCTTCACAGGAATCATCACAGTAGTCGCTGGGTAATAAGTGAGATGGTGAACAGGTCTTTTGACCACTAAATATGCTGCCATGGGGTAAATTGGGGCGAATAAACCCACAGTGATAGAAAGTGACTTGAGCTGGGTTTGTTTCAGCCTCCTGTTCATCAGGGATAAGTGAACCTGACAGGCAGGGAGCCAGCTCTGTGACCCTGACTCTGTCTGCTGCGAGGAGCAGAACAGAGACTGAAAAATTCCTCAAACAGGCTTGTGTTGAAAAATAAAACTGAAACACAGCGAGAGACTTGAAATATTTCACAGTGTCACTAGCACTTCTTCTTACAGAAAAAAAGATAATCGCACATCTCATTCTTTTTATAGCCAGTGTCTGTGTGAATCAATAGTGGCGTGTGTTATGTAATACCTTAGTCCTTTGGAGGGATGTCTCCGAGCACCAGCACCCTGCAGCAGTATCACTCTAACGCATACATCAGCTCGTCTTAATGGAGACACATATAGATTTGCTGGTTTGTCTTTTTTCTAAAAATCATTAAGCCTTTTCAAGGGCTAATTGATTCACGCTGATGTGTTTCAGCAAATAACAGACTCACAGTTTAGACTGGCGCAGCATTAATGAACTGACAGCTTTCAGAGACATTCATGCTTTTCCTTCAATCCAGACTGAAGCTGTTGCACTTTGGCACAAACCCCCATGGAAAATCAATCAGAACCGCGATACTTCAGACACTATGAAGAGGAAAACTGAAAGTTTGGGAGGCCTTATGGAGAATTTTTATGAAACCATCCACCCATCCCATACACCAGGGGTCTCAGACTTACAACTTATAGAGGCTGTTGAGGTGCTCACCAAGTATTTAGAAAGAAAACCAAATATGACTGTAAAAGTACTTCTGCTGAGTTTTTCAAACAGTTGCAAATTAATTTGAGTTTAAGACCCCTACGTAGACTGTATAATGTATGGATTTCATCTCCCTGGCATCACTTATTAAGAGTTTAGAAGCCTATTGTTGACTGGAGCCATGTTGTGAATGTTAAACTCAACCTAGCTTCCTTCACGTTGAGCCTTTGGTCTCAAGACAAACTACAGACAACTTTCAGACAACTACAAGGTCAGTCGAGTTATCTATGCCCTTGTATGGGAGAAACTTGTAAGTTAAACAACTTCAAAATGAAAACAAAAATCTAAAAAACGCAGCCGAAATGAGCTATACAGACCCAAACTGTTTTTTGAAGTGTGAAGAAAACGTTTATCTTTGCAGAAAAAGGCTTGGTGTGCATGACATTTTCACAACTTCTAAAGTCAACCTGAAGTGAACCCTCAATGTACTGCAGTTTTTGACGCTTCCTCATTGGCTTTACAGTTTTAGAATAAGAGTTGCTGCTTGATCCATCTTTTATCTGCACAGCAGGGATATATGGACTACAAAAAACATGGCTGCCATGTTGCCCTAACTGAGGTCTCCACAAAAACTACTCCCTTTGGTCACTGGCTGCAGTATAGGCCAAAACTTCCGTCTTCCCCATTCATTTGAATGGGGCGGTGGCCAGAATTTAAAAAGTAAATACACCTCATAGAAATCTTCTTTGTTTCTTTCTTGGTTTTTGTGAGAAGTTGTATTTTCATTAGTTATGAGCCATGAAAAATTTGGGTTTCAAGTCACATTCTGTGATGATTGACAGCCACCGTTCTTGCGTAGTTTTTTAAGGGGATAGTAAGATACTTTGGGAAAGACAGATAAAAAGAGAGGAAAAATGCTAAATACATTTTTATTTTCTATGTAACCTGGCTCCATTCAGATTTTTTATGGATGGTGGCCTGTGACGAGGTTCTTTTTGCTTCAAAACCATCTAAGAGGAAAAGGCCAAGTCATGCTGTCCATTCTATTTACAGTCTATGGAACAGATACTCAACAGGTCTCCAGCCTATCACAGGGCTAACATGTAGGGACAGAAAACCACTCATGCACACACTCACACCTGTTGAGAGTGAACAGTCAACTTAACAAGTTTTTGGATTGTCCAAGAAAGTCAAAGCACTCAGGAGCAACTCAAAAGAAGCCACGAGCAAAAGGCTCGAAAGGCCCTCAGTTAGAGGAACCCTTTTTCCTTTAGGTAGGAGTGTTTGCCACTGCAGCATACACCGTGTAGCCGTAATACCTTTAATCCACAGATAGAATCTACATTAAAGCATTATTTTTGATTCTTTTTTTATACACTTGATCCTATTTTCGTACTCCACATTTGCAAACCCACCCATCTGTGTGTGTTGTTTTTGTGTTAAGTGAACCAAAAAGATGAATGTGCAAGCTGGATGGACTCAGCCCTGTGGCAGGTTACAGTTTTCTCATGTGAATAGTTTGTGTGCCTTAGACAGTAAATACAGCATTTTGGAATCCCAATCCAAACAAGCATAACCAGATATCCAATAAACTATAAACTCCTGCCAAAATCTCTCAAAGGATAAGAGAAATGAAATCATTCAGATGCAGAATGGGCAAACAGCCACTTTCAACAAACAGCGGAAAGGGAAACATGTAGTCTGTCTGAAANCATCACCATTAATGAAAATGACTAGTTTAATGTGACTAACAACTAACAAAAGTGTGTTGTAAGAGCGCTACAGATTCAACAGTAAGAGAGGATGAGGCTCTGACTGACAGTTTGCAGTTCAAATAAACGTAATGCTATATTGATAAAATCAAGTCCTGATCCATATGTTGTGTAAACTTATTGATTCACCAGCAAAGAAGCTTTGTGTTGAGCAGGATTATGCAAAGTGAGCTGGTTATTTCTGTAGATGAGTAAAATGAGCTCACTTAACACCGAGGCACAGTGTGATCCACAGCCCCTCAGGGTCCGACTCCCCTGATGTGAGCTGAAAAGAAACACACTTTGAAAAACACAATGCAGGAATCTGACTCTTTGAAAGTGAGAGCTGGATAAAGATGACTTATGTTGGTGATGTCATGTTAATGTGTTACATTTACGTCTTAAAATACCCCTGTAAAGTTACCTGAGATGTTTTCTTTTGTTGGTGTCCATGGTTTGATGATGGCGTCTCTGGAGAATGATCCAGAGGTGGGATGTGACCCAGCTGGCCCTTACTGAATGTCAAGCTTACACGCTTTGTCTTTTCTCACCTCCCGTTTCTGTTCGCACTTTGGCTATTAGCACAAGGTTGCATTTGTGTGTGTGTGTGTGTCTGGAGGGTAACAGTGCTGACAAGGTTTTCCTAAGAGCTCAGGTGTTGTAGAGATGACCTCAGTGGTTCAGGTATGGAGGGCAAATGTGGGATGGAGGTCTTTCCAAACATGTAAGTTAGCAGAGGCTGTTATCATGCCAAGGTGTGCTTATGTGTGTAAGTGTGTGTGTGTGCTATAGACTCTGCATACAAACCATGACATCCATACATACCCTTGCTGTGTATCAGATGAGGTAAGGAGGAACGCAGCCCAGCCGATACATTCATACCCGGGGCTCCACAGATGCTCCTCCTTGCTCTAATGGCTCCTGTCAGTGTGTGATGGATTGGGCCTGGTGGGCTCAGCTTGTGCCCCCTGCCCTCGCCCACCTGCTTCTCACATGGGGATACACACCACCGCCTCTAGTCTGGATATGGAGATGGGCAGTCAGAGGCTTGAATAATGGAAATATTTTTTGTAGAAAAGCAAAATAAACCAATAAAGACAACAACAAGCTCCCAGTGTGGGGAACAGGCTATTTGATAACAATAAAAAGTTTAAAGAGGGGGTATTTTGCCTTTTCTGTGTGTATACTGTCTCAGTGGTACCCTCATGGTAGCTCTACAGGATTTACACCAAGAAGAAAAACATTCCTATTTTCCTCACACTGTCGAAGAAATATCCCTAATACATCAGCTGTCGCAAACGCTTCGCTTTGGCTACTGTCTCTTTAAGGCTCCCGACCCCTCAAACCCCTTTCCTCTGATTGGCAAGCTGTGAGGAAGCCTTCGGCAGACCCTGCTGATGTTTTAGGTCCACCCCTCCAACATACCATGAATCAGTCAGAAGATCCTTCTGTGATGATGTCATCATTTTCAATTAGTTTATTGAAGGTCTGATGCCACTCTCTGAATGGACTATTTTGATCAGTTTACAGACAGATTCAGGGATTTCTACAACACATGCCAAGTCTGTACATATTCAGTATACATATCTGACATTGTTACTTAATATCAATTAACTCTTTTCTTTCGGCGTTTACAATATGAGAAAGCAGAATACCCCCTCTTTAATACTAAACACAGGTCTAAAAGTTCATATGATACTTGGGTCAGAAAGGTGTTAGTCTAACTCATAATTTTTCATATAGATGGATAAAAAAGCCTGGCATCCAGCATCATCAAATATTGCAGTTTCAAACTCAGAATCATCTCACCTACTTTGCAGGAGTTTCATTTTGAAGATTGTCCTTGCTAAATGTATGTTATGTGTTTTCTGACTCGAGTTGGACAAAAATCTTATGTTTGGGTCATTAGTATAAGGGTAATGCCAGCAAGCCATAGCTCAGGATTCAGCAAAGACCATCACTTTTTCAGTAGATGTGTAACCCCTGGGCGTGACACATGAAGCCAATGCAGTGCGATAAACTGCAGTTCCCCAAGTGTCCACTTGAGGGTTGCTGCAAAAGCCATTGAGTCCTCATTAGGTTCTGTGTTAATTCCACAAAGCTAGTTTGTTAAGCTTGTATTGTTAAAAATTTTGTGAATTCATTCTTACACACATGAGAGGTTATTTTCTCAGGTGACACATTTGTTCTGATTTTATCCTGTTGACACACATCTGCATAATCAGAAGCATGGCTAAGTTAACAGACAGGTAGACATGCTGTAACCGTGTGCTTAGCTGCCTGAAAGTCCACCTGAGCTTCTCTTTCCAATTTGGCAACCACCATCTTTGGGGATCAAAACTGTTCACAGAGATAACATTCATGTTTTAAACCAGCTGTGAGGTTTTTATTTTGCCTCCTTTTCCCCCGCAGCATTCTTAGGGCAATTTAAAATTTAGCATTCACAGTTTTACAAACCGTAGTTTAGGGACTGCTTTCAAGCTCAGTTATACATTAAAGAGGAGACTTCTCCTCACTCAGTACCATAAATATTAATCTACAGCCTTAAAGCTGTAGTTCTGTTTAGCAGCTTGGATTCAGAGTTAATGGAGCTTGTCCCGAGTCTTCTTACTTTTGAGAGTTTGTCAGAGAATTAGAAGAAATATTTGGAAGTAACTGCTGAACAAAAGAATGCTACTCTGTGCCTGTTTTATTTTCCTTTTTGGTAACAGGCAGCTGCTACACAAATGTAGAATTTACCTAGTTATGAACAAAAAGAGTTTTCTTTTATTACATCAACATTTATTTGATTGTATTACTGTTTATGAAATGACTGACTCTCATGGTTTCAGATGTTTACACCCCTAATGTATTTGACAACAAAAGAATTCTCAAGATCATGAAACGTGTCCCACTTCACTTACCACCAAAAATACTCTTTCCATCTAATTTAGTAGTTATCATATGAAGCTAGCTAAGTTTGTGATGGACACAGAAGTCATAAGCCCTGCTGTTACCAGCTGACAGGCTGATGTTTGAATCCACCCCACTCAACCAATTACAGCTCACTGTAACAGTAAGGGTGTATTTTAATGTCTCCATTCACAGCTATTCCTGCTACTTCTATGCACCATTTGCTCTGCTGCAAATTGAAGTAACCTCCTCCACCCCAGCCTCCTCCTGTTAAGTCTGCATTCATGTATTAAGTTGTTCATGTATGAAGTATGTGTCTTTTCCTCTTTGAGGGATCTGCTATGCACTTCCTGGAAAGCTCAGCAGGCTGCTTGGCTAACCTTGGGAGTTCTCTGACACCAGAGCTTTAACGCCAACTATAACTGTATTTCCATGTGGCAGTAAATGGTTCAAACCTATCATGAGAGTGTTCCTGAATGAAGAACATTTAATCAACAAGTCCCAATCTGAGTCAGCTCTCAAGAAGCCAAATGTCAGATTTTGTCACATATGGATACAGCCAAGGAGCTGTTTCCCATTCTTTCCTAAATATTAAGCTAAGCTGACCATGTCCTGCTCAGGCTCCTCAGTTCCAGTTCCTTTTTTGTACTCCAAATAAAAGCAACTATGCATACTTTCCAAAATGTATGACTAATTTTTTCATGTCAAGCCTTGGCTTCACAGGAATCATCACAGTAGTCGCTGGGTAATAAGTGAGATGGTGAACAGGTCTTTTGACCACTAAATATGCTGCCATGGGGTAAATTGGGGCGAATAAACCCACAGTGATAGAAAGTGACTTGAGCTGGGTTTGTTTCAGCCTCCTGTTCATCGGGGATAAGTGAACCTGACAGGCAGGGAGCCAGCTCTGTGACCCTGACTCTGTCTGCTGCGAGGAGCAGAACAGAGACTGAAAAATTCCTCAAACAGGGTTGTGTTGAAAAATAAAACTGAAACACAGCGAGAGACTTGAAATATTTCACAGTGTCACTAGCACTTCTTCTTACAGAAAAAAAGATAATCGCACGTCTCATTCTTTTTATAGCCAGTGTCTGTGTGAATCAATAGTGGCGTGTGTTATGTAATACCATAGTCCTTTGGAGGGATGTCTCCGAGCACCAGCACCCTGCAGCAGTATCACTCTAACGCATACATCAGCTCGTCTTAATGGAGACACATATAGATTTGCTGGTTTGTCTTTTTTCTAAAAATCATTAAGCCTTTTCAAGGGCTAATTGATTCACGCTGATGTGTTTCAGCAAATAACAGACTCACAGTTTAGACTGGTGCAGCATTAATGAACTGACAGCTTTCAGAGACATTCATGCTTTGCCTTCAATCCAGACTGAAGCTGTTGCACTTTGGCACAAACCCCCATGGAAAATCAGTCAGAACCGCGATGCTTCAGACACTATGAAGAGGAAAACTGAAAGTTTGGGAGGCCTTATGGAGAATTTTTATGAAACCATCCACCCATCCCATACACCAGGGGTCTGAAACTTACAGAGGCTGCTGAGGTGCTCACCAAGTATTGGGAAAGAAAACCAAATATGACTGTAAAAGTACTTCATGCTGAGTTTTTCAAACAGTTGCACGTTAATTTGAGTTTAAGACCCCTACCGTAGACTGTATATTGTATGGATTTAGTCTCCCTGGCATCGCTTATTTGTTTCTGATTAAGAGTTTAGAAGCCTATTGTTGACTGGAGCCATATTGTTAATGCTAAACTCAACCTAGCTTCCTTCACGTTGAGCCTTTGGTCTCCTTTCAGACAACTACAAGGTGCCTACCTGTCAGTCGAGTTATCTATGCCCTTGTATGGGAGAAACTTGTAAGTTAAACAACTTCAAAATGAAAACAAAAATCTAAAAAACGTAGCCTTGTTATAGCGAAATGAGCTATACAGACCCAAACTGTTTTTTGAAATGTGAAGAAAACATGTTTATCTTTGCAGAAAAAGGCTTGGTGTGCATGACATTTTCACAACTTCTAAAGTCAACCTGAAGTGAACCCTCAATGTGCTGCAGTTTTTGACGCTTCCTCATGGGCTTTATAGTTTTAGAATAAGAGTTGCTGCTTGATCCATCCTTTATCTGCACAGCAGGGATATATGGACTACAAAAAACATGGCTGCCATGTTGCCCTAACTGAGGTCTCCACAAAAACTGCTCCCTTTGGTCACTGGCTGCAGTATAGGCCAAAATCTCTGTCTCCCCCATTCAATTGAATGGGGCGGTGGCCAAACTTTGAAAAGTAAATACACCTCATAGAAATCTTTCTTTGTTTCTTTCTTGGTTTTTGTGAGAAGTTGTATTTTCATTAGTTATGAGCCATGAAAAATTTGGGTTTCAAGTCACATTCTGTGATGATTTACAGCTACCTTTCTTGCGTAGTTTTTTAAGGGGATAGTAAGATACTTTGGGAAAGAAAGATAAAAAGAGAGGAAAAATGCTAAATACATTTTTATTTTCTATGTAACCTGGCTCCATTCAGATATTTTATGGATGGTGGCCTGTGACGAGGTTCTTTTTGCTTCAAAACCATCTAAGAGGAAAAGGCCAAGTCATGCTGTCCATTCTATTTACAGTCTATGGAACAGATACTCAACAGGTCTCCAGCCTATCACAGGGCTAACATGTAGGGACAGAAAACCACTCATGCACACACTCACACCTGTTGAGAGTGAACAGTCAACTTAACAAGTTTTTGGATTGTCCAAGAAAGTCAAAGCACTCAGGAGCAACTCAAAAGAAGCCACGAGCAAAAGGCTCGAAAGGCCCTCAGTTAGAGGAACCCTTTTTCCTTCAGGTAGGAGTGTTTGCCACTGCAGCATACACCGTGTAGCCGTAATACCGTTAATCCACAGATAGAATCTACATTAAAGCATTATTTTTGATTCTTTTTTTATACACTTGATCCTATTTTCGTACTCCACATTTGCAAACCCACCCAGCTGTGTGTGTTGTTTTTGTGTTAAGTGAACCAAAAAGATGAATGTGCAAGCTGGATGGACTCAGCCCTGTGGCAGGTTACAGTTTTCTCATGTGAATAGTTTGTGTGCCTTAGACAGTAAATACAGCATTTTGGAATCCCAATCCAAACAAGCATAACCAGATATCCAATAAACTATAAACTCCTGCCAAAATCTCTCAAAGGATAAGAGAAATGAAATCATTCAGATGCAGAATGGGCAAACAGCCACTTTCAACAAACAGCGGAAAGGGAAACATGTAGTCTGTCTGAAAATCCACTGCTGCATCATCTCAACACATCCTGTAGTGTTCACCCAAGCTCCTGGAGGCAGAGCGCTCCAGACTATTACCTGAAAAGGTTGAGTCCCCGCAGACTTTCTCAGTGTTTGCGCTGCAATTTTCCAGGAGAGTTTCTGTCATCGCGGCGGGTGCTCCCGGCTCCGAGCGGGGGGAGCTGAGGAGAAACAGGGCATGTGCGAAAGAGACGCAGGACGAGTGTTGAGGAGGAGGCAGAGAGACATTAATGGAGGGCCAGCCAAAGGACAGAGAGAGAGAGAGAAAGAGAGTCTGCTGTCGACATTTTCAGGAGGCAATGCTTCTGTCAGATGGCCCGTCACTTTCCATGAATATCTGCGACTGGAGGCTCTATTTTAGGAAGCACCCATCCAAACCCTGAGCTGGTGTTATAGATTATTCAAACATGGGACATGAATCAGTCATACAGGTTTCTCACTGAGCCTGTTTGAAACCTGCTGTGGCATCAGTTTTTATTGAGACGTTTGCTTTCTCAGGATATTATTCTCACTTTTTTCAGGTGCCTCCACCTTGTTCCTGCCAAACCCCAACTTTCGGCACCATAAAGATCAATATTTTGTTTTCGTTTTTGAAGGAATTATGTTTTTTTTTAGGAATTTATCTTGGTAATAGTAAAAGACTTGAAATATATAGTTATACAAATTGAAGAATGAAGGTCAATGAATGTTGGTTTTGATCCCTTAAGTCATGTTCGCATGTGTTTGTGCTTTGTGGGCTGATGTATAGGGTGTGAAGATTGTACAATAAAATGTACAGTCCAGGCCTGTCCCTTTCGTAACCTGGCTTTGAGATAACTGTACTTTTATTACTTTTTCTTTTACGATACAAACAACTTAGCAGGAGATAAGTCTCAGGATAGAGGACATGACATCATGACAACTTCTTTGTGTGAACAGACTGATGAGCGTCCCCATCCTAAAATGCTGCTCCTTCTTCAGCCTCAGATGTTTTTAGTCTTGTTGTTTACCGATCTTACCAAAACATGATGAGTCACTGACCTCGCCTGCTAACCAGTGGTAAATTTTCTTGATTAATTCCTGCTGATTGAACATTTTCCTCAGAGGCTGGTAGGAGTACGGGTAAGGCTGGGATGAAATCCAGCTGTTTCACCCTGAAAAAGATGTTTTCATACATCTGCTTCGTCACATCACAGGATCTGAAAGTTTCAACTGGAGACCATGTGTTAATTCCATAGGCTGTATAATGTAAAGACACAGTCACCGTGATATCACCTGTCTGTTCCTGATGCAGAGAAATGAAGCTGAATGTGGGCATGGGTCATATTGACAATGCTGACTCAAGAGGCTTCTTTGAGCCTTCTTACTAACACCTACAGAGCCCTAAACCCGCTCCTCGGATTGGTTTAGCTTGTGATCTCAGGCCCTGTTTACATGACATTGTTTCACAATATTTAATCAAGAAAATTTTAAAAACCCAGGGAAAAAAAAGTAATGTTTAAATGTAAATGCTTCATCACTAAAAATGCTGCAATATGTATACCAGGCCTGTAGTTGGGGATATAACTGTATCACTTTCAACATGACAACAGAGGTGAGCTGATCATCTGGCGCAGATATATTGAATGTTTCTTGAAAGTTTTTTGCAGAAATAGTGCCACAGATGCACATTTTGTTTGAAGGCAGTCAGTAGTTTCAGCAGCACAAACACAAGACGGTAGTCCACTATTGTTGTTGTTGTTGTTGTTGTTTTTTTCGCACATGGCACAGTGGAGGTTTGATGCACATGTGCAAGGCAAAACCTGACATCAGGATTTCCACTGAAAGCTCTGGCCACAACAACGGTGAAATGGCGTTTCAGTAAAATCCACTCTGGTGGCAGTTTATGTCGGCCAAAATCTGTCTCTGTGTAAATGGGAGGCCAAAGCACTAATACCTTTATATTTAACGCCAAAACAGTTGTTGTGGAAATAGGCCCTAGGAACCTCAAAACCACTGAGTTAGGAAGCCTCAGTGGTGCATGCCGTCTCAAGGTCATGCTACGTGCCAGACTGAATGTGGGGCTGGTGTGAGTTGATGTACAAATCTTTTCTCATAGTTTTTAGCAAAAGCAAACCTGCCTGGTAGCAGTTATCATCACACCCAAAACATTTATTGTGAGTCAAAGACTCTCAGTCCCTGTTCAGTTGTTTGTTCTTTCCTACTGTGTTTTCCTTTTTTTTCATTTAATGATCGTTCTGTGTTTCATTTAATAAAATCTTGAGTAGATTTAAGAGAGAAAGCGAAAAAAAACTTTAAAGCCTCAAGTTTTGTGGTTCAGCTGCTGAAAGAATCTTTTAAACATGGATTCAGTCATTATTGATTTCTGCTGTTTGTTTTGTTTCCGGGGATTTTGTGCACAGCAGGGAAAGAAAAGAAGAATAGAAGTTGAATTGAAATGTAAAATGGCCTCATTTGGATTGTAATTTTAGAGGTCAACATTCAGTTTGAAAAGTCCCTCATAGAGGAATAGTGGACTCTTGTGCTTATCTGTGTAAGTACATTAGACACTGTTTAAATTTTTATTACCTTTAGTCCTGATTTCTTAGAAACTCTGCTCAGCTCACTACTTTTGAAGACTTTCTAAGTATTTATTGTCTCAGTCTGAGCCAAAGTATCACTTTAGCTCCTTTGTTTGTTATCCTCCTGATATATAAACTCTTTCGTAACTATCACAGCGAGCATTTAAACAGCGCAATAAATAAGAAGTCAGTGAGTTCTGTTGCAATGTGGGGCATTAGAAAACATCCTTTGTGTTGCAGCTCCGCAGCTGTGGTCCCATCACTCTGCTCTTACAGCCCTCTCTAATTGTCTTCCATTGTTTCCCTTTTAGCTGCTGAGCTGCAGTTTTTGTGCTTAAACATTCAGTGGACCATGTGGACTAAATGCTCTCTGGCCCACACCCAATTCTAATTTGTCTTCTGTGGCACATTGGAATGATTATCACAGCAGTGAAGCGGAGCCACGCGGGACCATCACCCCGGTGGTAAACACGGATGCAAACAGCGGAAAGAATTCTCCTCCACCCGAGGACCTGATGAGGGAAACTTTAGTGGTTATAAGACCCAGGAATTGAAGTCTGTGGCATCCAGTCGTGGTTTTGTCATACGTAGGGTTTGACCAGTAGTCCTCCACCTGAAGATTTGTGTTACATGAGTCATAAAAAAGAGCAGATTCACAGTGAAACTCCCTCTGCTGAGGTGAAAGAACCCTTATGGAGAAGATATAGAAAACACCTTACAGAGAGATTCAGCGCTGCACCACAAACAGACATTCAGGTGATGGATTTTTGTGCCGGTACTTCTGGGAATTCTTCTCTCAATCCCCAGATTCATTGGTAATCTAGAGGCGTTGTGGTGTAGAATACAGATATAGTACCTGTCTGCTTTTGTTTTCTGTCTGATCTCATCTCCTTCCTCTCCTTTCTCTTCCCTGGTTTTGTTTCTGACATTCTCTCAACACTCCCTCTTCAAATTTCTCTATCAGCACTTGTGTGATTTACTGTTTTTGCTGTAATCTGCAAATTTATGTTGTTCCTTGAGTGACTTTTATGATTTTATGGGCGTTTTTTATGAGCCTGATTAATGGAGCCATTTCTTTTCAAAATGTCCTTTTTTATTCTGTGAGATACAGCGTGAAAGCTCCATTACGACCCCATTATACTGGGACAAGTATGATCCCTTGAATTATCTGTGGCTGTGCCAGTAAATCCACTGCTTTTCATTCAGACTAAAATATTTCAAGCTGGTTTGATGGATTTTTCTGCCAATTTCTTATGGTTATTTGTACTTCCCTTGTAGATTCTTTTGGTCATGGCATCTTTTCATCTCACATCACTGGACGTCAAACTTCTGTGGGTCCAATATTTTGACCGATGTAACATGCAACAACAACTTTTTTTGGGGTGAACAGGAACCACAAATAAGATGTCAACACAACACAAAAATGTCAACATCATTCAACTGACGTATTCATCCACTTCAAGCAACATTAACATTCACAGCTTTTCTTTGCTGCCAGAAAGTCACTTTGTTTTTTAGTGTTTTCAGATGTTTTGCCTGCTGCCCATCGATTAGTTGTTTGGGTCAATGATGATGTATGAGGCAACTTGATTTCTTCAAGGTGTTCTAATGCTTTATGGGATTCAAAATCATCACTTCAGTTGAAGTTTTTTTCACGAGGTAGTATTCAGCATACCCATATATATTAAACATTCAAAGGTGTAGTTTTGATAGATAGATAGATAGATAGATAGATAGATAGATAGATAGATAGATAGATAGATAGATAGATAGATAGATAGTATTTTTTTGATCCCTTTAGGTGTGTCCATCAGGGAAATTGACATCTCCATCACATTCACAGCACTGTACACATACACAATAAGTGATCAGAAGAGTCAGCACCAATAAGATATATATATAAAATAAAAATATATTTAAAAAATAGGATATTAAATATGTGGATAAACATAAATATAGCTGTAAGGTGTAATCAAGTATGCTGTGTGTACCTGAGAGGAATTCTGTATGTGCATAGGAACAGGAACATGATACTAATAATATTCAATATAATAATAGCAGTGGTCGTATGATAACAATAACAATAACAGTAGTAATAGTAATAATAGAGCAATAATAACAATAGTATTATAAACTAATTTTACATCATCATATGCTGTGGAAGTCCCTGAATGTCTTGCGTATCTTCCCAAGACTAGCTTAAGTGATGATGTCATATGTTGGAGAGGAGGGCCTCAAATACTGAGGTCTGCCTGTAGGCCTTATTTGTAACAATGATCCAAAATGTAACTACAACCTGAAATGTAGTAAAAAAGGGGGGAAAAAGGGGGAAAAAAAAGCCAAAGTGTCATAACTTATCAATAATCTAAGAGATGCTGAGCCCAAAACATTAAAAAAAATGCTTAAAATGTAACAGCTTGTTACATTACCAACCAGTTGTTACATATTGTGTTTTATTATTCATTATCTTTTGAATTTAATAGATTTCAGGTTGTTGTTACATTTTGGGTCATTGTTACAAATTGGACCATTCACAGGTAAGGGGGTTTGTAGAGCAGCGAGCCTATAGGGGCAAAAGTTACGACCGTGGCTGAAAAAAGGGTTTTCAAAAACACCAGAGTGAGAAAAAATGGGATTTATCTTTAGCTATAAATCATGTAAGGCTACTACATGGGTACCAGAGGGACAGAGTAAAGCCTAAAAAAAGCACCACACCCCCTCTTTAAAGTTTAGAAGCTGTTGGACTCACTGCATAAAGTCTCCTGGACACACACACACTCATACACTTTTACGGGATCACTTATTCATTCATCTGTGGGAAACACTGAGGGTCCCATTGTTAAAAAAAAAAAGTGAGTAATCATCGTTTTATGAGTAATTCTGTTTTCTGCAGTTCGTCATCATCCCACACCACAATTCATTTCTGTGCGTACGCTGAGCCACTCTCGTGCTTGTTACCGGGCAGTATAAACAGAAACAAATGGCATGCTGTCACTGAAATGTGGTCGATGGTAACATGACACACCAGAGAGCTATTTTCAAAATGCGGTTCAGAGGGAAAAAAATGCAATCGGAGCAATTTCCACATCCAGCTCATGACATCCCTCTGACAGTTTATCTGCTTAGCTTGGACCAGAGCTTTGGCTGTGTTTGTCTCAGTCATACAGGAGCTTACCGCCTCTCTAAAGCCTGCAATACAATGACTCTGATCTCCCAAATGCAAAGTAATGAGTGGAAATCCATGCATGGGTAGCACTAATCTGGTTTGGGTCCTGCTTGAAAGAAGCCTCACAGACTACATGTTGATGCCTTTTTGATTTATATTTTCCCATTTATCTCTGAAGTCCTGGTGAGTCCATGAGGAGCACCAGAACACTCATCTCAAACCCACACATCTCTCTCTCACTGCAGAGCTTGAATCAGCATATTGTCAGAGCAAATTTGCAGTAGTGGTCACATCGTCTGGTTGGCCTGTGCAGCAAAAATAAATATGGGAAACTAAAGACCAGAAATCAGGAACACTCTGTTTATTTTATAACCATTTCTGTGGTTTCACTCAATAAATATCTTGCATGAAATGTTAAGGAGTCGACTTGGTTTTTTATTATTATGTCCTTATTGTTGTCCCTAATGCTTTTGCTTCTTCCGACTATGAGCTCAATTTTTATTGAGTAATGAAGCTTGTTTTATTTTCTGTACTCTTTGATTAACTGTAATAACTTCAAGTGAATGAACATCATGAGGCTGTATGACCCCTGTAAATACATTTTTTAATAGCAGAAAAGAAAAGAGCGTCAAACTGTTCCTACAAATTTAAGTAAACAAGCCAACAGGGCCTTGAGCCAAAGAAAAAACAGTTTAATCAAAATGATTTATAACTTTTAATCACTGTCCTGGTTTGTCAAAGAAAATCAGACCGGGCAAACTGGATCCAGATACAGATACAAATAACCAGATGTGGACTATCAGAGCTCAAAACAGGACTACATACTTTTCCCAAAAGAGGTCACCAAAACTTCAAAATTTAAACAATACTGGCAGATTTACTTGGATCCACAGTTGCGAAATTCCTTACTTAGGGCGATGCCAGAGGGCAGATGTGCAGAAAAGAAGGATTTGTAATTTGTATTCTTTTGTGTATCTGTGCCAAGCAGCAACCTCCGCTCTGAAAATATGAGGCAATGCGTAAGTGCTAAATCTTCCTAGCAACAATATATATGATCACAGTTCGGTTCAGTAATGTTTTAGTCCAAGTGCATGATTTTTTATGAGCACCAATCTTGCAAAGAACGGCTGGATGATTTGCAAAAATAATCTAATTGCGTTCATTTTTCCTTACACTGCGATCGTGATTCATTGTGCGATTACTTTCCCTGGTTCTCTGTCTTATGTGTTGTTATAGATACGTTTTTGTTTTTTTTCATAAAATATGTTCTGCTACTCATGATGACTGCTTTTTTGCCCATTTTAGTCACTCTAGTTTTTTTTGTTTTGCAATTTTTGGACCATTATTTGCTACTTTCGAACTATTTACCATGTTTTCTCACATTTTTCTTGCTATTTTTTATGCTTTTTGACCATTTTTGCCTCCTCAAAACTCACTTTTAATTCTACTTCTTGCTGTTTTTTTCCACTTTTCACTACTAGGATTGTTTCTCTCTCGAAGGTCATTTAAAAAATTTGGCTTTTTTGGTTTGGCAGGGTTGAGTAACTGGTATAGACTATAAAAAATCTACTGCATAAAATTGTATCTGTTATTATACACATTTCAAGTTAAAAAAAATTGCACTGTCTGCGTTTAGAATATTGCAGCAGTAAGTGGTTAACTCTGAAGTTAAAAAACTTATGAGTCTGGCCCGTAAAAGAGCACGACTTACTGAACTGACACGTGGACACTCTGTAGCTGTCTGAAAAAACGATAAAGGCCCAGGTCGAAGAAAACTGGGTTGACTCAAGATGGCACCTGCTGACTATGGGCTTCACAAAAAGACATTATAGCCCACTCATCTATTAATAAACAGAAGAGGAAAGAATGAATCTTAATTGTTCACTGAGGTAGGAATTTGTCTTTCCAGATACATGATAGAGATTTGGTTTGTTGGGGGCCTTAATGACCCTCAATGTCAGAGTAAAGAAAATTTGGTTCCACCCTGATTCTGGCTACTGACTGTGCATCTCTTCATGCGAGTGCAATCAACAATTTGTTCTGGATCATTTGATGCTGTGTCACCAAAGACAATCAGTGTTTTGATTCCCTCACTCCCTGAAATGACTGATCCAACTTCCACTCAACAAGTATTCAAAAGCTTCCTTCTCTTAAGAACATGTTTGTATCTCTCTACTCTACACGAATCTTCATCTTAATGTTTTCTCCAGCAGATGTAAGACTCTATGTTGTAAACAAATGAGAAAATTGGTTTTGTTTTCAGGCTTTATGCTGATGAAGCCAGACTAAAGCCTTTGTATAACTTACTGTCTGCTATGAAACTAAGATCTACTGGGAACATGAAGATATACTCCACTCATGGGGATAAAATGGACTAAGAGGTTATGCTGTTATAGAAAAGAAAGTCTTTGCTGGAAGTTAGTGAACACACTTGAACTGACCAGAGGCCTGTACTAGGAAGCTGGGTTTTCTCTTAGAGAGGTAACTTCAGGGACACCCCTGGGTTTTCTGTTCTACGATGCTGGTTCACTTTTCACCAGGGTTTATCACCATGGTAACCTGTGTTGAACAGCTAACCTGCTATGTAGAAAGTTTTGTTCTGGTTAAGGGAGGTACAAAAGCACCGCCTCCTGACCAATCGGATCTTTTGGAAAATGGCTCGCCCATTCTTACAAGATCCTGTTGATGTTGGTGCGCGGGTGATGAGTGGAGGAGGTTTTATGGATAAATGCAATCGTTTTGATGTCCCTGATGACATCCAGTACCAAAGATACAGATTTTCATCAAACTGCACAGTATAATCTCACATATTTAGTCGGCAATTTTCTGCCAGCGTTCCTTTGTGGCTTTTTGCTGCAGCAACAGTGTTGCTTTTGTCTGCTCCTCCATGGTAAAGTAAGCTGCTCTGCAGGGTTTCTCCATGTTTGTGATTGGTCAGGCGCTGCAAACACCACCCCTTTTATGTGAACGCGTACTGATGAAGACTGGAAAATCCTGGATTCACTTACAGGGTTGACATCCAGCTTCATACGGCTTATCAGGATTGCGAATGTCTAGTTAAGTCAACACAAGTAGCAGACAGAGCCTTGAAGTACCGGCCGCTGAACTCTTGAAAAATTGACATCTATCCTCAGAGGCATACCTCATGTGGTGTCCACACAGGGATAAACAATGAATACAGATAGAGACAGAAAAGATTGCTTATAAGAAGTATCAGCATCTCCATAAAATATTTGGTCCTTCCTTTTTAAAAGTTGTCTTTCATGTATTTTCTGTTATCCAATAGGATCATTATAATCCAGATATTTTGAATGAAAGTTATCCCAACATTCTCAGAATTGAAAAACTGGAAGCTTCATTGGGATACAAACCAATACCGGATCACCTAATCCAAACTCATTTTGAAATCTGTCTGTCTTTTTTAAAAGCCAGATTTCATGATTTGATCCAACCCGATAATTTTAATCAACCAAGCCTTGATTCCTGGGCAATATCTGAAAACTTTGTTCCCCCAGTTGCACTTTATTGACTCTAGTTTCAGAAACCGCCGAGGAGTTGGCACGCTGGAGGATTTTCCATTGATTAGCTGTTTATGGATCTTTGCCTCAGGCCCTAATTTATCTTACCGTGCCTGCCTATAGCTCACTTCTCTATTAAAACTCAAGCAGACGTTCAGATTTCATCCCCTCCAGAAACACCCCCAGCTGTCGAGAGGATGCTGCTATAAATTTGAGATGTCTGATTGCCGTGGATGACAGAATAACTGCAGCATGATTACAGTAGAAGGGCAGACAGAGCCCTCCTGACCCTCAGAGAGGGATCACCTGGCTCCAGCCTGCAGTGAAGGCACTTTGTGGCATGATTGGAACATTTAAAGTAAGTGTGTTTAATGGGAGACGAGCGGGAATGTTGAGTGAAGGTTTGAGGAGAAAAGGATCCAGTGTTGGTTCTGTGATTATGGTTAATAAAAGTCGACCAATAGAGCATGAGCTGGCATGTTTTTTACGAGGTCATGGTTGGAAATTTTCCTGCTTCTTGCTTTCGCCAAGAGCTACAGCTTCTGTTTTTTCACATCCAGTCTTTGGAGATAGGCAGTGAAAGGGAAGAAAGTGTCTTGTTTTTTTAAATTCAGTGAAGAAATGAAAAAGGCTAATCAGTGCCTTTCATTCCAAAACGGCCCCATCCATCCCTCCGACCCCACCACAGCTGACTCCTTGGGTTTTCTGATTGGTTCACAGGGTTAAAAGCTCTAATCAGGAGCAGAGCGAGGAAGGTCTGCTACAGGGTTTGACTCTGTGCCCTCTGCACCATGTGGTCCTCCAGCCTTCAGTCGTTCACTTGACTTAAAGTCGACTCTGCACTTGAGCTTCAAACGCTCTTTTATGGTTATCTATCCCGAAGTGATGACAGGGCTAATGTGGCTAATCTGAGCATGACGGGCTGAGGTATGTGAAATTCAGGCATGTGTCTGCAGATGATTTATTGTTTGATTTATGTTACTGCTGTGCACAATGATCAAAATACGCTAAGAGGCACTTCATACCTGTGTGTGTGTGTGAGTTCAGTATCTCTCTGAGGCAAGTTCGATCCAGTGCTTCATACTGTGACAGCAAGACATCTTGTGAAATTTCTACTCACTCTCTGTGATTAGGAATGCACTGCTCATGAATTTTACTCAGTGCATGATAAATGCAGCGCGAAGTTGGAATTGTAAGTTGTATAACATATTTTAATCATGGGTATAAAGTAACAATACTGGATTTTCAAACTAAACATGCAGATTTCAAACTCTAACACATTCGTATGTTGTAGAAATACCTGTTTCTGTCTTTAAACTGATCAAATAGTCCATTTTTAAAAAGAAGCACAATATTTTCATGAGACTTGCTGAAGTGCTCGGGCCTCAAACACCAAGGTCTGGTAATAACTTCCCCCTGAGGCTCCCCTGCCCACCCACAGAGGGCTAGCCAATCAGAGGGAAGATGGTTTTGGAGGAGGGATCTTTAAAGAAACAGTAGATAAGTATGATAAGATACCAATGATGAGGGATGGGGATCTTAATTTTTATCAATACCGATACCCCTTCTGATACTCGTTAACGATTTGGGTCCTTATCAATACCACCATCATTATTTTTCTGGTATTTTGTTTATCACATTTTTTTATAAATAACTTATCTATTTAAGCTTCTTACCAGAATCAAACTTTCATTTGCTTTCAGTTAAGTTTGAACACATCAAAATTTAATTTTTCCCATCGGAACATTACAAGCATCATAATGATACGCTGTATTGTCCTGTTAAGTTAAGTTACGGAAATACTTTTCTCAGCTGGTCAAGCATTTATTTTAACATGGCCTCAAACACTGGATTAAATTTTTCAAGAAACTGGACCTGATGAACTGTTTTTGTAGAGATACCATGGCTACTCTGGGTCTGTGAGGAGGCCTGTCTAACAGTTGAGGGTGGAGCTGGTCATCTTCATTCAGTCTGAAGATTGTCAAAGATGCTAAACTACAGCGGAGTGTTTCCTTTGCGCTGTTAAAACCAATTTGCCCGTGAATCAAATGTATTAAGAAAAAAAAAAAACTTTGTTAAACGTATGATAGCGAGCAAACATTTTGGTCTAAATGACCTTAGTTTGCTTAAAGTACAACAGGAGGGGAGCGTCAAATTTTAGTGATCTCGAGGTTATGTAAAAAGAAAAACCGGGCCATAATGGACCTGGGTTTTTATCCCCATCCCTTATCATGCCCGTTTTTTTTTGTTTTTTTTTGTTTTTTTTTGTTAAATGTCAGGTTTATAGTGTAGAAACAAGTCTACATCTTGACACCTGTTTGTGGTTTTGAACCATATTCACAATGGGGTACAGTGTGGGGTTAATTTTAAAGAATAAAGGGATAAAGAACAAAATTTGTCGCTTAACACAGCTTACTTTTCTTCTTTTAACTTTTAACCATAACACATACAATGAAATACAAAGGGATACAAAATCTGCACTGTGACCTCTAAAGCCCATTCATTTACAGTGCAGGACACCTCTGTCCAACCCAAAGACATTGGCTTATAGAGAATTTCATTTCAATTTTTTTGCAACATTTTTATTCTGATTCAACAGACGAAAGCTGGAGTCCAGTCTGCTCTTGTGGTGTGAAAGTCTGAAATGATGAAGCTGATTTGTCCTGTATCTTGTTTGAGTGAACCGACGACTCCACGAGAAAATCAACCAATAAGAATTCAACGTACCAGTTTGTAGATTGTGCTAAAATCTACAGCTGATATATTTTTTGTAGTTAACGTCACATAAATGTCTGTAGAATTGGCCAAAAGGAAATACAACAGCTTTGAGATGTCACATTGAGCAGATCAGGCATCAGCTTAATCACATTGGGGAAACATGAGCCAGCTGTTGGTTATACATAACACGCTGTTAGGACGTGTAATAGTCAGGCGCTTATCTTGTTTTGCCGGCTCACAATCAGGTTTTTACACCCAAAGAGTCTTTAGTGTCTCAGGGGAGGGGATCACAACAGCTGCAGCCGATAAGGAGGAAAAAGATAAGTGGAGAGTTTGTGGTTCATCAACTACGAGCCTGATTGGTCGATGCAGCAGCTGAGGAACAGAGACAGAAACCGAGCGTATGCCATCCATCAAATCTCCGGAAAGAAAATACACAACTTTCAAACAATGGGGTGTTCTGACTAAATTGTAGGTTACTATTTCAGCAGAGTGTGAGGGTGTGTGTGAGTCTGAAGGCTTTGAAGGTGGTTATACCCTCTGATTGGCACCCTGAGCTCATTTTCACTTCCATTACAAGTCTATCAATGTGAAGCAGAGGCTTGATGAAAGGCCCTCTGCAGACAATTGATCTCAGTAATGATGAAGAGGAGGGGCAGGAGAGACACACCGCTCTTTCTTGCGTGGGATTTTCTCCGAGGTGCCTGCTGGAGTGTGAGCCAGTCACAGCGCCGCAGTTTGATGAGCTGGTTAGATGTGTCGTGTGATGGATTGTTCTGAAAACGCACTTGAAAAATGGTGTGAGGTGCATCAGCCAATTACGCAGACAGGCTGCGAATGGAGTTCTTTCTCCAGACTTATTTATTACATTTCTCTTTGAGCTTTTCCACTTTATTTTCCTACAACCACTCATTCAAAAACACCCCAGTGGATACAAAAAAATGAAACATTTTGCATTTTCTTCCGAGTCAAACTGAGGCAGGCTCAGCATTAATAAGGGTCCTGTAATTGCTCTGTTTTGCATTATATCTCCAAGGATATTTCTTTTGCACGCCTGTCTTGTAATAGGCTAAATTGTTTCATTTCTGAACTGACTGAAAAAAGCCTGCCCTCACGCCTCCTACGGGTTTTTGCTAAACCACTTATGTCAACCTAAAGTGGATTAGAGTCCAAAAGGAGAGGCAGAAATACCTTCTTCTCCTGCATAATAGAGCTGGAGCACCCAGGGAGGCGCTGCCCGGCTAATTGAACTGACTTGTGAAGCGCATACATATTAGGGAAATCCATGTTTGTTTATTAAAGAGGTAATAGACGAGGGGGATCATGTTTTCT